>CM044008.1:28231041-28831041 GCA_024085815.1 Flaveria linearis
CAGTTTATGTTTATCTTTGTAAATATATACATACAGACATACAGACGTACATACATACATACATACATACATACATATATATACATACATACATACATACATACATACATACATACATACATACATACATACATACATACATACATACATACATACATACATACATACATACATACAGACATACATACACACATACATACACACAGACACACATACATACACACAGACATACACACAGACATACACACAGACATACATACATACAGACATACATACATACAGACATACATACAGACATACATACATACAGACATACATACATACAGACATACATACATACAGACATACATACAGACATACATACATACAGACATACATACATACAGACATACATACAGACATACATACACACAGACATACATACATACACACATACATACACACATACATACACACAGACATACATACATACATACAGGCATACATACAGGCATACATACATACAGACATACATACAGACATACATACATACATACATACATACATACATACAGACATACATACAGACATACAGACATACATACATACATACATACATACATACATACATACATACATACATACATACATACAGACATACATACATACATACATACACATATACATACATACATACATACATACATACATACATACATACATACATACATACATACATACATACATACATACATACACATATACATACATACATACAAAAAATTAAAAAAAAATATATATATATATAAGCTATACGCCGCGTATAGACCCATACGCGGCATATAGCTCCTCCACGTACAGTGCTCATGCGACCACGTATATGCTCATGCGACCAATTCTTTTGCGCTATACGTGGCGTATGGTTCCATACGCCACGTATAGGTGGTGTCAGGTGTATGTTCCCGATGATGAGGTTGAGTTTTGCCGAGAGTCAACTTACGACACGCAACAAAATAATATACTCTCGAGTGATGAAAAACAAACGACAAAAGTATCGTTTGAAACATCTCAAAATTTTTTATCTCTCGATGAGCTAGTCTGTTGGGCTGTTAATAGAGGACGTGATAATGGTTACGTTATTATTACACGAAGATCAAAGAAAAAAGAAGGTCAGGTCGTAAAGGTATGGCTTATCTGTGATCGTGCTGGCGAACACAAAGTAAAGCAACAGTTAGACGATCTGGTAGCAAAAAAATCGGATGTCCTTTTAAATTAGTTGGGATATACGACAACAAACGTCGTTCGTGGAAATTAGAGGTGCGAAGTGACGAACATAACCTTGATCCTGCTCAACATATGGAGGGGCATCCTTTTGTAAGAAGGTTTTCTCAAAACGAATACAATTTGGTGGAGCAGCTTACTGATCATAACATGGAGCCTCGTAGCATCTTATCAGCTATTAAAAAGCAAGATCCTAATAACGCATCAATAACCAGAGACGTATACAACGCTCAATATAAGATAAGAAGTGAAAGAAAAGTCAGTGAAACACCAATGCAAGTCTTAGAAAACCTTTTATCTATTAAAAGGTATGTTTATTACACCCGAGGTTTTTTTTTCAATAGACTTAATTAAAATGAAGCTTAACTTGTATTTGTATCCTCACTTAACAACATCAATTTTCCTTCCTTTATCTATTAAAAGGTACGTTTATTACACCCGAGAAGATCCCGATACTAATGTCGTAGAAGATATTTTTTTGTCATCCTAAATCATACGACACTTGGCGTGCATTTCCGCACGTGCTGATGATAGACGCTACATATAAAACAAACATGTACAAGCTTCCGTTTGTTCAGATTGTTGGTGTGACCTCCACACACAAGACATTTTGTGTTGCTCATGCGTTTATTAGCAAAGAACGGGAAGATAATTTTGAATGGGTGCTTAATAGATTGAAAGATACGTTAAGCAAGTGTATGGAGCCGCGCGTCATAATAACAGACAGAGATCTCGCTTTAATGAACGCATGTGTTAAAGTGTTTCCGAATGCTTCAAAGTGTTTATGCAGGTGGCATATTGATGAAAATATCGCGAAACACTGTAAAGCAAGTTTTACAAAAGATGACTGGAGAAAGTTTAAATATGCATGGGCACGTTTGTGTGAGTCTCTCACGGCGGAGATTTACGAGTATAACTATAACCTTCTTTACGAACGACTAGTTGAAGCGAATCGAGAAAGTAAGTTTTTATTATATTTTAATTATGTTTTATTATATTTTCAATAAATAATTTAATTATGTTTTATTATATTTTCAGAGGTATTATCATATATAAACAGAAACTGGTTAGAGAGTTACAAAGAAATGTTTGTATCAGCCTGGACTAACTCGAACCGCAATTTTGGCCAACGCACAACAAATAGGGTGGAGAGTCAACATGCAAATTTAAAAAAATATCTTAAATCAACAAATAGCTCACTGGATAGACTTGTGGAGTTTGTAGATCAATTGGTGAACGCACAAGAGGTAAATTTAAAAGAAATCTTTGAGACAAGCAAAATTAAAACCATGAATCATCATAAACTTCCGCTATTTGATTACTTAAGAGGCAAGGTTTCACACATAGCTCTTGATTTATTAGTTGCCGAAAACACTAAATTGTATGTGATGCGCTCTGCAAATGCAACATGTGGTTGTCATCTTTTCACTAGTTGTGTCTTGCCTTGTGCTTGTCGGCTGGAAAAATATGAACATTCTGGTAATAGCCGCCCCATCATTATCATTTTTCTATTAAAGGGACAAATTATATATTAATTTATACTTTATAATGCAGGCACTAAAATTCCATTAGATGCAATTGACGTATTTTGGACGAAGCTTGATAACATTAAGCCATCATATACGGTGGATGAAAAAGTTGATGTTGAAGAAGAAATGGAACGGGTGAAACAACAAATAATGACACAACCCGCACCTGTAAAATTTAGTTTGGTGGAAAAAATAAAAAAAATTATGTATCCATGGAAAAATAACAAAAAAGCGCTTGTTGTTCAAACAGATATTCGCGGTCGTCCAACGTTAAAGGTTCAACAACAAAAGTATGACACTCAACAAAGTACGTGCGACATGCCGAGACATAGCTCGTTTATTGCGTCTCACATTTCCGGAAGAACAAGTTCAGCTGTAAAGCCCCAGAAGCCTGCCATGCAACGTAGTCGTTCAACATCATCTAAAGTATCACAGGGTACTAATGAGTTTTCTTCGATTATCGGAGATCACCAATTAAACAATATAAACAGGTTAAAAAATTGGATTCCGTCAATCTTTCATCAGTATATTTCACGTATACGAGATGTCCGACCCGATGGAAATTGTGGTTTTCGATCAATAGCTTTAGGCTTAGGGTTTGATGAAAATAAGTGGATGTATGTGCGGACACAGCTTTTAGAAGAGTTGGACAGACATGAATTGGAGTACAGAGAAGTTTTCGATACTTTGTACCCCGGACAGTATAACGAATTACGTCACACCATCGATTGGCAAAGTGTGAAACCTGCACCAGAAGAACATTGGATGATAATGCCGTATACGGGATTAGTGGTTGCTCAAAAGTTTGGGGTTATTCTTCATTTACTAAACAATAATGGTTGTCAAACATTTTTTCCATTATGGGCTGATCCGAAAACTGTTATGCCTCATCATGTCGTGTCGATCGTTCATGTCAACAATAATCATTTCGTCCACGTTAAGCTAGAAGGAGATTATCCGATGCCAACATTAAGTAATCTTTGGATTCTTAACCGAAGCGTACGTGCTGCAGAATGGAAGATTATGTATAGGATTCGTATCTCGGAATACAACGCAATAATAGAGAATAACCGAGAACCCCCAGCTTATATAAATTTATTTTAATTCATAATTTGTAATATGCGAATTATATATTTTAATTCTAATTTTATTATTGTATTCGTATTATATTGTTTAAATAATTTTAATTTAAATTATGTATATATTAAAATAAAAACTCAAAAAATTAAAAAAATTATATATATATTAAAACTCAAAAAATTAAAAAAAAAATAAATATATAAGCTATACGTCGCGTATGGGGCCATATGCGGCGTATAGCTCCTCCACGTATGGGTCATAAGTCACGTATGGGTATAAAATGTCAAACCCTATACGCTGCGTATGGTCCTATACGCCGAGTATAGGGTATAAAACGTCAAATCAACAATGTACCCTATACGCCGCGTATGGCTCCATACGCGGCGTATAAGGTATAAAACGTTAAATCAAGAATGTACCCTATGCGCCGCGTATGGACCCATACGCGGCGTATAGGGTACAGGGGTGTTGATTTAAAATTGTGGGGTGTCTAAATAAAGGAACCCTAATTTATTAATTGACATGATTAAAATTTTATATATGTGTAAAGACTATATATTTATTTTCTTTAACTTTTGATTTTTTAACAAAATAAATATTTTATTTCAAACCAAACTGTTTTAAAAGATGTCATTTATAAAAATTTTCTTATTATAAATCCGAATTTTAATTATTTAGTTTATAAAAAAATATTTTTTCAAAAAACCAAATTTAAAGTACTTCATAGTTTTTAAAAAGTTTGATGTTATAGAATAATTTTAATTTATTAAAATACCTTTTTTAACTTATGTAAAAACTATTTTTAATATAAAAAATAAATATAAGAATTAATAGTTAATGTAATGATTTAATACGAGAGAAAAGTTGAAAAATTAAAACTAGAAGGTCTAGAATTATATTAAGTGTTCACCCAAAACCTTATTTTATTATAATAGATAGATTATTATCTTTTAACAAAAAAGAGCAATATATTAAGCATGGAGTCTTTGATTGCGGCTAGACGAATATCTAGTTCTTCCACTCATTCGTTAGGCTAATAAAATGCAACAAATTTTTATGTTGTAATGACTTCCCATAGCCTTTGAAAACTTCCAACATGGCCTTTAGCCTTTAGCCTTTAGGGATACAACATTATTAGGAATGACAACTTGTCCAATACCAATTTGACACCACACCATGTTGAAGAGAGCACATTTAATTAACACCTGCTCTTCGTCCTCCGAAACCTTATTACATAGAGGGCAAAGATGCAATGGGACGTTAACCCCTAATGCCCTCTGTACAACCCTTAACGCGCTCGGCCGCTCCGTACAAGTCATCCCTTAAAATTATGGACTTGTGACAACCCGGAAAATTTCGTTACCTTTAATTAAACTATAGGGTTTAAACTGTAACATCTCGTATTTTAATTAATTAAAAGTTAATTTTATAAATAATTAAGTTTAATTCGTTGATGTTAATTTCAACAACAACAACAATAATATAATAATAATAATAATAATAATAATAATAATAATAATAATGTTAATGGTAATAATAATAATAATAATAATTAAAGATTTATAAAAATTAATTAAATTTAAAAATGATTAGAACTTAAATTAAGTGCAGGGGGTATTTGTGTAATTTCTGAAACTTAAAATTAAAATTCTAGCATAAAATGATAACATTATGAACTACAGGGACCATTTGTGTAATTTCTTAAAAAACCCCGCCCCCCACCCGTCGCCCCTTTCTTCCCCAATGGCCACATTCCGGCCAACACTCCGGCGAGCCCAACCACCCGAGATTAGTCGGTTCCAGCTCAATTAAGCACTACCGACCATCTCACTTGGGAGATTCGAACTCAAGCCCCACTGAAATTTGAATATTAGAGTCGAATTAGTGCGATCTACACTTTCGGCCGACCACCCACCACGATCGCGCTCTAAACATTAATAATGATCAAATTAATGGCGCACTAACGAACTTTTAATCGTTTAAAATCTTTCATTGAGTTCAATTTAGAAAGAAACACGCACAAACACCACATTCTATCATCACCTTCATCGTCGACCTGCAACTAATGTGTTCACCATCTTTCGAGCTTCAAAACCTCAAATTGTTTGAGGGCTTTGGATTAAAAGCTCAATCCGAAGCTTCCTGCAAAATTAATTCGATTATGATCATCATTCGCACCCCGAACCAATCCATCCTCTGTCGCGACCAGTTCCTGTAATCATTCTCCATTAAAATTACATCTTTTTAGGTAATTAAACCCTCTTACACACTCGGTTTCACTTAGGGAACAAAAGCCCTATGCTTAATTCCATTAACATTTGCGAATCGATGTTCAATTTGGCAGATTTTCGTTTTAGGGTTCTTGGGGATTTGGGGAAAAGGCTCTGGTAAGAGTTAAAAGGAAATGGAGCCGAGATAAACCACGGCTGTATGCCTTGGTTTAGGTCCACACTTCACCATATATCCGAGAGGTCACGGGTTCGAACCCGGGCAACCTCACATATTTTTTTAAGGCTTTTTAGCCTATATAAAAATATATAAAAAATTTATAAAAATAAGTTTTACAAACTCTCCTTATTTTAAAAGTTACCTAATTAATTTTCTATAAATTTATTTATTAAAAACACCTTAATAATTTTTATAAAATATTATTTACAAATGTTATAAATAGTTATTTTTATAAAAATAGACTCTAAATAATAATTTAAATTATTAATTTATTATTGGACACTATATTATCTTTAATTATGGATAAATCATGATAATTGTAGAAATTATAAAGATTTTATAATTTCATAAATTATTTACAAGCGTTATTTTAGGTTATTTCTTATAAAATATACTAATTAAAGGTGTAGATTAATAATAAATTAAAACTTGTAAACATTACTTATTTGATAAGATAAATACAAATTAGATTTTCTAAATTTAATTATAAAATCTTACTAAATTAAATACAAACTTACATATTTAAATAATGTCTAAAATTTATTTAGAACATAATGATATGTTAACATCATTATTAAATTAATCAAATTTTATGAAATGCAAATCTTTAGTTATTAAAAAATTAACAAAAATAATTAAATGATTTAATTATATGTTTATAACAAATCCAAGAAAACCAAACCCTAGATCAATTGAACTCCAGGTTCAAGATCTAACTTATTTAGGTTATGGATTTGTATCTATTTGCTTATGTGAATTATAATTCCTTAGGATGAATTTACTAGCTTGTCAACACCACACAAGAACTGAGGTGAGTTCATACTTAACTATTCCCCTTTTTAATTATTTAAATATTTTGGGGAGGAATACATGTTGTAATTGAAATTTTAAATTATTTTTGTGTATTATGTTAAATAATAATTGATCACATTTATGATTACATATGGTTACAATGAAAACCTTTCTCTGTATACTAGACTATTAGCAAGCAGGGATCTTTTGGATAGTACTATCGGGGTGTGACTTACCCCTATAAAGGTTTGGACATGTGGTCCTTACCAAGATGCACAAAGATCTTATAAGTCATTCGGGATGACTGTTTTGTGTTGAGAAGGTAGATGTGCACTATGTGTAAAGTTTGCCATTATAGTTCCACTTACAACCCATATGAGGAAAAATGTAAAGGAGGATTTGCTCCCTCTAATTTGAAATTATTATAACTAATACTAGTAAGAAACCCGCGCGATGCGGCGGCGGGAATAATTTACAAAAGCGATACTCATTTTTTATTAGTTAATGGATACTCTCATGGTATGATACTTCTATTAGTTTTCTTGTTCATATCAAACCAGTGCAATTACACACATTTGGACCGGGCACAATAAAGCCGGATAACAGAAAAAAGTATTTGGACAGAATCAAACTGACACTAAAACAATACTAAACTAAGACAAACACAAAAAACAAACAAACAAACCAACCAGATAAAACTTGAACTAAAATATTAATTATTTTGTACAAGCTATATAGCATGCATTAGGACATACGCGCCATTTCAAAAACCTAGAGAAAGTTTAATTACAAACTGGCAATATAACAACATGGTTTTGGACTTCATGGCATTTGTTCATATACCTTCACATGTTCAAAATTTAAATGATTTGTGTTGCAACTGCAACACCGACAATTCCATATAACAATGCACAAAGAGGAAGATTAACTCATTGTCCAAAATCATATTACTTTTGTTTTATCTTGTGTATTGCAATCTTCTTCAATGTCATCTTCATCATGTTTCATCTCTGAGTTCACCATTGCCCTCAACACTACAACAAGCAACAGACATACAACCCGAAAACCCAGTGAGTTTAAAGGTAACAACTAACAACTATTTTGAACATCTTAACTAAAATCATTATGAATGTATAAAATTCTTCCTATAAAACTAAATCAATTGATACATGACACATACTAACCTGAAATACAACAACTGTAATGCCAACCCACTTATAAAGTTGTTCAGTGATTCAAGTACTATATTTGTTCCCAATGATGGTCAAGCACGATGAAGAGAACCAAAGCCACCTTCAGTAGGATGAATAGTTTTCATAATAACATATTGCAAAATTCAAGACTCAAGAAAAAACACTTAAAAATGGTACATTTTAAGTCCTTGACATGTTTCTTTATGATGATGTTGTTAGAAGTAATTTTACCATGTGCAACTAAACATGTTCTCTAATATTTAACATTAAGAATCTTAATCCCTAAATTTAACCATCAATTTGAATCCTGTGCAGCTAAACATGTTTCTTGGTATTTAGCTTTAAGAATCTTAATCCCTTAATTCAACCACCAATTTGGATTAAAAAAGCACTTGCACATCAGATCAAAAGGCATACCTCATTCGTCTAATACAACTTCAATTCTCAGTACGAAATGCCCTAGGAGGTATGAAATTAGCAGTTGATTTCAACAATATAAATGACAACTATAACGCAGATTAATACACATTACCTATGCTTTTTTGTTTAATTTTTCTGCCTTTAATGTTCAGCAATACCTTTCAATAAATGGCTAAAAGGTTAGACATGATGAATTTAATCAATTCACAACAGAAGTGGACATAATTAAGAAAATAAAATAGTATACCTACCTGAAATTACAAACATAATTAAAAAAGAATACCTGCCTGAAATACATACAAGGATGTATAGTAATAACTGCAACATGGAGTAAGCATGCTGCGCATTTGTTATCTCATATATCCAATTGCAACATGGAGTAAGCATGCTGCGCATTTGTTATCTCATATATCTAATTTGCTTGACCTTAAAGTTTGCTAATTGACACATGATATTGACTCATGATATTGACTCATGTTCAGAGTTAGAATTTAAAACATAAGTTTTGAATGGTAACCCTGTCTTAAGAAACAAAACACAAGTAAATCCTAAAGTCACACAATTAGGTCCACCAAGACACCAACTGGCAACATGTCTTAATCCTTCCCAAAAATTTTAACTTTGAGGTTAATAATAATACTACTGTTCATACTAACACTTACCTGGATGAACCAAAGTCTTTCGACCTCCCAACGATGAGATCACACAAATGTTAAATGAAGCAATCGGAGTGTTATCTCGAGCTGATTTTGGTATCTCAGGGAAGAGCTTAATGAACATATTTCTATTCTTTTCAAGAACTAAATGCCTTCAATTTGCAAAATCACACAAACCCAAATCAATAATATTATCTTTTAAGATAACAGACCCACAATAATAATGACCAGAATCAAAATAAACATGAAACAAAAGATAGTTACCTTGCTTCCATCAGTTAGATACCCATTCAAGGTCCTAAACTCCTTTTTATATACAGCTAGAAGTAAATTTATTGCACCCTGGAAAAAGATAATCAGAAGTAGAAAATTTAATCATGATAAGCATTGAGCATCCTTAGATGGAAAATATATGCTATAGCCACTTGCAAAAAGTTGAAAATGTACCTCACGAATTTCTAAAGTAGGATATGCGGTAAAAAATCATTGCCAACAAAGAAACACATGAAGATAAAATCATCAACTATGCGCTCAAAACCTATCTTAGAAGGAGGATTGGGAATTCTCATCTCATATTCCAGGTATTCCCTAAGAGTCCAAATGTTGAGAAACTGCAAAAAAACAATGAACATGTAAAGAAACAATTTGACAACATAACTATCAATGAAATAAACATAATTAACAGTGAAATAATAAAATACCTGGTATGGCTTCTTAGGCAAAGCATCAGCAACTCCTTTTTCATCAAATTCACCTGCCTTCCTCTTTGCTTTCCCTTCACAAGCTGCTGCTAAATGACCTACTTCGCCACAGATAAAACACTTGTCTTGTTGTCCGGGAGTATATACAACCTGAAACATCAAAATGATACAACATAAAATGGATGTTCAGTTGTTCACTACACATTTATATTGAAGTACTATATCAAAATGATACAACATAAAATTGTATACTGCCAAACTTTGTAATCTACAAATGAGTGATAAGATTAGGTTTACTTATGCCAAATTTTGTATCTAATTACAAACTGTGACTACAAGATGTAAAGTTACAACTTTTGATGCATAAAGTGCAAGTCAATAGTGTATGACTGTATGAGTGTAGGACCACCCTGAAATTGATCACTAAAAATGACAAAGTGTGCACCAATAATATTGCTCTCCAGTTGGATTAAAATTGAAGGCAAATCACAATCTTTTGTGCATTAATTAACATTTTTTATATGTTCAATCAACCACTAATCTATTCTGATTAACTTTACAGATTTGTTGACCTTTAACTCCAAGATTTACACTAATCATGGAAACAGAATGAAACAGGAATAAATTCAAGCAGATAAGATCCAAACAATGAATTTGAGCGCATAAATTACAAACTTTAACTATCAAACAATTTCGACTTCAATACGCAGTGTAAATCTAACTAAAAACAACAGCAACATCAACAAAACTCTAATTAGAAAAAATTGAATCTGAAGTGCAATAACTTCTGACGAAGATATGCAAAATATGAACCCGAATCAGGAATGATTCATGATTATAACCACAATTTATAATGTTACCTTTTCTGCGAAATGCCTCCACAGATACTGCATGAAAGGGATGTATTGCAAGACTGGAGCAAAATCAAGTGACATTCTATATAATAGCCTCGTCTTGCTTCTTGATGATGGCAAGCAGACGTGTAGTTGGTGAAGGTGTGTTGAACATTGCTCTGTGCTTTGCCCCTCCAGTTTCCCAGGTTTTGAAATTCCAATGGTCGACAACACCATACATGGAGGGCGAAATTCCATATCTATTTAACCAAGCTGCAATAACATGTAAACATTAGTCATCTAAAAAGCTTCAACTTCTAACATCAACTTTTAATGGTTGAAAAGTGAAAACATGTTGTTACTTTAGTTGAATATTTAAGTTAGTTATTTAAATGTCATTAGAAAAGTTATATTATTTCAATGACAATCCAGTTATTTTGAACAAAATGGTTTTTGAGGTTTTATGTATTACAATTACACCTGGGTGGCTTCCAAAAGGTTTGAACCATTTGCTTTGTTTTCTTTTAAGCTATCATTATTATTTTATTATACCCGTTTGGAAAGAAAAAAAGAAAAAAGAAAGAAAAGAAAAGGAAATGATCTGAACTTCCCTATCTGTTAGTTAATGTGTTGATATACTAACTTCTTATATTTAAGATCAACTCAAGTAAAAGAGATGATCACCTCTTATAATAGAAAATGTTAAAAGCATTCATTAGAATGGAAGCAGACCTTGGAACACTCCACCCCTTTGCAAATGTGGAAGTGTGGGTGAAGGGTGCATGTGCGAGATCCAGCAGGTTGTCTAATAGTAGTCCATGCTCCACGGGTAGTTCCATGACAATCTGTCCTCCACAGTAATCTTATGTTAGTTAGTAGAATTACATGATCATTATAACAAAGAAACCTAGACAAATGCGAACTCGAACTATTGAATAAAAGAGTGTCTAAAAGTACCTCGGCGTGTATTTGGAATCCCTTAGGTGGTTGTAGTGAAGGAATTATGGCAGAAGGAGGCTCATTGCCCGGCCAGATCCATATCATACCTTCCTGTTCGAAGCATGGCAGTGATTTTATTTTCACATTAACAAATTTAGTTGAAGGCATTTTTTCGCATTTCCCATCTGTAGAGTACTCCCAACCTGAAAACAAACTTTGAAAGTAAAGACCAAATACAACATCTTCATATATAATGAATATTTTTTTGTTATAATTTGTATTAAAGGCAAAAGCCAACTTAATTTAGATATTACCATGGTAGGGACATTGGACCCGACCCTCGTTTACAGAGCCTAAGTCAAGAGGGCATGCTCTATGCGCACATGTGTTCCGTATACATCCTGGTTTCCCATCTTTCCCACAAAATACTACCCATGGTTCTTCGAAGCAGTCAATTGGAATCTGCATTTTTAAATTAAATTGATAAGATATCATATTTGTATAGGTAAGATTCATAATGTGAAAGGTAGCAAAAAGAAATAAATATATCTGTTTTTTTGTTGATCTCATGCAATAGTTTTGCATCTGTTGCATTCAATTACAACACAAACTGGACCTGTGAAAATCTGAAAACTGAACTACAAAAAGCTATTTCAAACCCTAAAAAATACTGCAAATCAAACAAAAATACACAAACCAAACCCAATCAACGGGTGTGTAGAATCAGCTCATCTCAAACCACAAAAACTCTTCATCAAAACACACAGACCTAAGCTAAAAAGAACATAATTTCTGCAAATCTGAAACACTAAAAACCCTAAAACCCTAAAAACTGAAATGAAACAAAAAGTAAGAAAAAGAACCTCAGAATCTGAGATGATGTATAGAGTAATTCTTCACGTTTTGAAGTGTATAAATCGATCGACACCACCAAATCGTAGCTTGAAGTAGTTAGGGTTGTCGATCAACACCACCAAATCGCGCCACCGCAACCGTTTTTGGTCGAAAACCGACGTGGATGATGGTGGTGGTTTGTGGGGGGAAGTGTTTGAGGCGGAGCTTGCAGTAGCAGGGGGTGGCGGAGGAGTGGATGCCGGTGGCGAAGCCGATGGGTTTGGTGGTGGGGGGTGGGGGGGAGTTTGAGAGCGACGGGTTATGCCCTGAGATCTGGTTTAAATTTTGAATCCTTTCACTTTGTGCTTTGGTTCACTTTGTGCTTTAAAGTTGTACATAGAGCTTTAAGGGTTGTACATCTCTTAATTTTAAGAGATTGTGTAAAATTACATTTTTACCCTAAAGAGTTGCTTATTAATATAGTAGTAGATAAATGATTTGTGTTGCAACTGCAACACCGACAATTCCATATAACAATGCACAAAGAGGAAGATTAACTCATTGTCCAAAATCATATTACTTTTGTTTTATCTTGTGTATTGCAATCTTCTTCAATGTCATCTTCATCATGTTTCATCTCTGAGTTCACCATTGCCCTCAACACTACAACAAGCAACAGACATACAACCCGAAAACCCAGTGAGTTTAAAGGTAACAACTAACAACTATTTTGAACATCTTAACTAAAATCATTATGAATGTATAAAATTCTTCCTATAAAACTAAATCAATTGATACATGACACATACTAACCTGAAATACAACAACTGTAATGCCAACCCACTTATAAAGTTGTTCAGTGATTCAAGTACTATATTTGTTCCCAATGATGGTCAAGCACGATGAAGAGAACCAAAGCCACCTTCAGTAGGATGAATAGTTTTCATAATAACATATTGCAAAATTCAAGACTCAAGAAAAAACACTTAAAAATGGTACATTTTAAGTCCTTGACATGTTTCTTTATGATGATGTTGTTAGAAGTAATTTTACCATGTGCAACTAAACATGTTCTCTAATATTTAACATTAAGAATCTTAATCCCTAAATTTAACCATCAATTTGAATCCTGTGCAGCTAAACATGTTTCTTGGTATTTAGCTTTAAGAATCTTAATCCCTTAATTCAACCACCAATTTGGATTAAAAAAGCACTTGCACATCAGATCAAAAGGCATACCTCATTCGTCTAATACAACTTCAATTCCCAGTACGAAATGCCCTAGGAGGTATGAAATTAGCAGTTGATTTCAACAATATAAATGACAACTATAACGCAGATTAATACACATTACCTATGCTTTTTTGTTTAATTTTTCTGCCTTTAATGTTCAGCAATACCTTTCAATAAATGGCTAAAAGGTTAGACATGATGAATTTAATCAATTCACAACAGAAGTGGACATAATTAAGAAAATAAAATAGTATACCTACCTGAAATTACAAACATAATTAAAAAAGAATACCTGCCTGAAATACATACAAGGATGTATAGTAATAACTGCAACATGGAGTAAGCATGCTGCGCATTTGTTATCTCATATATCCAATTGCAACATGGAGTAAGCATGCTGCGTATTTGTTATCTCATATATCTAATTTGCTTGACCTTAAAGTTTGCTAATTGACACATGATATTGACTCATGATATTGACTCATGTTCAGAGTTAGAATTTAAAACATAAGTTTTGAATGGTAACCCTGTCTTAAGAAACAAAACACAAGTAAATCCTAAAGTCACACAATTAGGTCCACCAAGACACCAACTGGCAACATGTCTTAATCCTTCCCAAAAATTTTAACTTTGAGGTTAATAATAATACTACTGTTCATACTAACACTTACCTGGATGAACCAAAGTCTTTCGACCTCCCAACGATGAGATCACACAAATGTTAAATGAAGCAATCGGAGTGTTATCTCGAGCTGATTTTGGTATCTCAGGGAAGAGCTTAATGAACATATTTCTATTCTTTTCAAGAACTAAATGCCTTCAATTTGCAAAATCACACAAACCCAAATCAATAATATTATCTTTTAAGATAACAGACCCACAATAATAATGACCAGAATCAAAATAAACATGAAACAAAAGATAGTTACCTTGCTTCCATCAGTTAGATACCCATTCAAGGTCCTAAACTCCTTTTTATATACAGCTAGAAGTAAATTTATTGCACCCTGGAAAAAGATAATCAGAAGTAGAAAATTTAATCATGATAAGCATTGAGCATCCTTAGATGGAAAATATATGCTATAGCCACTTGCAAAAAGTTGAAAATGTACCTCACGAATTTCTAAAGTAGGATATGCGGTAAAAAATCATTGCCAACAAAGAAACACATGAAGATAAAATCATCAACTATGCGCTCAAAACCTATCTTAGAAGGAGGATTGGGAATTCTCATCTCATATTCCAGGTATTCCCTAAGAGTCCAAATGTTGAGAAACTGCAAAAAAACAATGAACATGTAAAGAAACAATTTGACAACATAACTATCAATGAAATAAACATAATTAACAGTGAAATAATAAAATACCTGGTATGGCTTCTTAGGCAAAGCATCAGCAACTCCTTTTTCATCAAATTCACCTGCCTTCCTCTTTGCTTTCCCTTCACAAGCTGCTGCTAAATGACCTACTTCGCCACAGATAAAACACTTGTCTTGTTGTCCGGGAGTATATACAACCTGAAACATCAAAATGATACAACATAAAATGGATGTTCAGTTGTTCACTACACATTTATATTGAAGTACTATATCAAAATGATACAACATAAAATTGTATACTGCCAAACTTTGTAATCTACAAATGAGTGATAAGATTAGGTTTACTTATGCCAAATTTTGTATCTAATTACAAACTGTGACTACAAGATGTAAAGTTACAACTTTTGATGCATAAAGTGCAAGTCAATAGTGTATGACTGTATGAGTGTAGGACCACCCTGAAATTGATCACTAAAAATGACAAAGTGTGCACCAATAATATTGCACTCCAGTTGGATTAAAATTGAAGGCAAATCACAATCTTTTGTGCATTAATTAACATTTTTTATATGTTCAATCAACCACTAATCTATTCTGATTAACTTTACAGATTTGTTGACCTTTAACTCCAATATTTACACTAATCATGGAAACAGAATGAAACAGGAATAAATTCAAGCAGATAAGATCCAAACAATGAATTTGAGCGCATAAATTACAAACTTTAACTATCAAACAATTTCGACTTCAATACGCAGTGTAAATCTAACTAAAAACAACAGCAACATCAACAAAACTCTAATTAGAAAAAATTGAATCTGAAGTGCAATAACTTCTGACGAAGATATGCAAAATATGAACCCGAATCAGGAATGATTCATGATTATAACCACAATTTATAATGTTACCTTTTCTGCGAAATGCCTCCACAGATACTGCATGAAAGGGATGTATTGCAAGACTGGAGCAAAATCAAGTGACATTCTATATAATAGCCTCGTCTTGCTTCTTGATGATGGCAAGCAGACGTGTAGTTGGTGAAGGTGTGTTGAACATTGCTCTGTGCTTTGCCCCTCCAGTTTCCCAGGTTTTGAAATTCCAATGGTCGACAACACCATACATGGAGGGCGAAATTCCATATCTATTTAACCAAGCTGCAATAACATGTAAACATTAGTCATCTAAAAAGCTTCAACTTCTAACATCAACTTTTAATGGTTGAAAAGTGAAAACATGTTGTTACTTTAGTTGAATATTTAAGTTAGTTATTTAAATGTCATTAGAAAAGTTATATTATTTCAATGACAATCCAGTTATTTTGAACAAAATGGTTTTTGAGGTTTTATGTATTACAATTACACCTGGGTGGCTTCCAAAAGGTTTGAACCATTTGCTTTGTTTTCTTTTAAGCTATCATTATTATTTTATTATACCCGTTTGGAAAGAAAAAAAGAAAAAAGAAAGAAAAGAAAAGGAAATGATCTGAACTTCCCTATCTGTTAGTTAATGTGTTGATATACTAACTTCTTATATTTAAGATCAACTCAAGTAAAAGAGATGATCACCTCTTATAATAGAAAATGTTAAAAGCATTCATTAGAATGGAAGCAGACCTTGGAACACTCCACCCCTTTGCAAATGTGGAAGTGTGGGTGAAGGGTGCATGTGCGAGATCCAGCAGGTTGTCTAATAGTAGTCCATGCTCCACGGGTAGTTCCATGACAATCTGTCCTCCACAGTAATCTTATGTTAGTTAGTAGAATTACATGATCATTATAACAAAGAAACCTAGACAAATGCGAACTCGAACTATTGAATAAAAAGAGTGTCTAAAAGTACCTCGGCGTGTATTTGGAATCCCTTAGGTGGTTGTAGTGAAGGAATTATGGCAGAAGGAGGCTCATTGCCCGGCCAGATCCATATCATACCTTCCTGTTCGAAGCATGGCAGTGATTTTATTTTCACATTAACAAATTTAGTTGAAGGCATTTTTTCGCATTTCCCATCTGTAGAGTACTCCCAACCTGAAAACAAACTTTGAAAGTAAAGACCAAATACAGCATCTTCATATATAATGAATATTTTTTTGTTATAATTTGTATTAAAGGCAAAAGCCAACTTAATTTAGATATTACCATGGTAGGGACATTGGACCCGACCCTCGTTTACAGAGCCTAAGTCAAGAGGGCATGCTCTATGCGCACATGTGTTCCGTATACATCCTGGTTTCCCATCTTTCCCACAAAATACTACCCATGGTTCTTCGAAGCAGTCAATTGGAATCTGCATTTTTAAATTAAATTGATAAGATATCATATTTGTATAGGTAAGATTCATAATGTGAAAGGTAGCAAAAAGAAATAAATATATCTGTTTTTTTGTTGATCTCATGCAATAGTTTTGCATCTGTTGCATTCAATTACAACACAAACTGGACCTGTGAAAATCTGAAAACTGAACTACAAAAAGCTATTTCAAACCCTAAAAAATACTGCAAATCAAACAAAAATACACAAACCAAACCCAATCAACGGGTGTGTAGAATCAGCTCATCTCAAACCACAAAAACTCTTCATCAAAACACACAGACCTAAGCTAAAAAGAACATAATTTCTGCAAATCTGAAACACTAAAAACCCTAAAACCCTAAAAACTGAAATGAAACAAAAAGTAAGAAAAAGAACCTCAGAATCTGAGATGATGTATAGAGTAATTCTTCATGTTTTGAAGTGTATAAATCGATCGACACCACCAAATCGTAGCTTGAAGTAGTTAGGGTTGTCGATCAACACCACCAAATCGCGCCACCGCAACCGTTTTTGGTCGAAAACCGACGTGGATAATGGTGGTGGTTTGTGGGGGAAGTGTTTGAGGCGGAGCTTGCAGTAGCAGGGGGTGGCGGAGGAGTGGATGCCGGTGGCGAAGCCGATGGGTTTGGTGGTGGGGGGTGGGGGGGAGTTTGAGAGCGACGGGTTATGCCCTGAGATCTGGTTTAAATTTTGAATCCTTTCACTTTGTGCTTTGGTTCACTTTGTGCTTTAAAGTTGTACATAGAGCTTTAAGGGTTGTACATCTCTTAATTTTAAGAGATTGTGTAAAATTACATTTTTACCCTAAAGAGTTGCTTATTAATATAGTAGTAGATAATATACACATAAAAAGGATAATAAACTATGATACATGGGCAATTCATATGCGAAGGATTTGTTGGCTTGTACTTAGTTAGTATGTGGGATAGCGGGTTCACTTTATAAAAGGGTTCCGACAGGCTATTCATATACAAAGTGATACCAGTGGGTAGTTTATACTCACACTTTTACAGTAAATCATACTTTGATGATAATTAATGGTTTATCATTTATGTTTTACTCACCTATGAACTCACCAACCCTGTGTTGACACTTGATTTTACATGTATTCTCAGGTATCTACTAGGAGCTTATGGACATGCACGTAGGATCATATAAGAGCTCAAGATACATATTGCTTATTATTTGAGATATGATTAGACATATCGTTAAGAAACAATCTATCTTTTATTTCCGCTACGTATAATATTTATTACTCTGAATACTAATGGAATGATTATCTAAAATTCATCATATAGATAACTTCATCTCATGTGTGACTAATTTGTTCGATCCTGTTTGTTCACTCCTCCGTGATAAATTCCAGACACGGAATTTGAGGGTGTGACAGATTGGTATCAGAGCCAATGGTTATAATGAGTTAGGAATTGCATCTAGCATATAGCCACACACAATAGTTGCACAAAGTAAATTTCCTTAGTTAGAGATCGACTAGGATTAAGAAGTTATATGCTTCTACAACGAGAATGTCAAACGATTCTAGAGGAAGGAAACTAAGAACGAACTATTGACCAGAGGAGCCACCGTATAGACGAACTAGAGAAAGCTTCAGCTAATGACCTTGTGCCTGCACCAGAGATAAATCCTGACGAAGACGGATTTTGGAGCAAATTTTTTTTTAAGTCTAAGCTACGCTTGTCCTAACCTAAAGAGAGACTTGTTTCCCTGGTACTCGTGCCTTGCTGAATTTAATCGAAAAACCCAGTTTTCTTAAATTCCCATCTATCTTACAGTAATTATCCATACTTTGAATATTTGATATAGAATGCATCTATTGAATATATATCAAAGTGTGAATTCTCACCAAACAATTTCATGATAGATGGACGCATCAGGGGGCAGAGGCAGAGGTAGAGGACGGTAGAGGAACTGTCCCAAGAGGGATGACTCCTGAAGAAATACAAGTTTTGGTCAATCAAGGTGTTGCTTCAGCCCTAGCCATTCAGGCTGCTCAGAATGGTCATCACTATTCCTATAAGAAGTTCCTAGACTACAAGCCCGATATCTTCACTGGGGCAGAAGGGGCCATTGGGCTCATAAGGTGGTTTGAGAAATGTGAGTCCATCTTTGCTATATTTGAATGTCCAGATGAGAATAGGACAAAGTATGCCTCAGGAGCATTGAGTGGAGCTGCACTCTCGTTCTGGAAGACTGAAGTTTCAAGACTTACTCTCCCACTAGCCAATGCTATGGCTTGGAATGAATTCAAACAACTGATGAGGGAAGAGTACTGTCCGAGGGAAGAAGTACAAAAGTTTGAAACAGAGTGCTGGAACCACAAGATGGTTGGATCTGAGATTGAAACTTATACCACCGAAAATCATGAGTACGCAACATTGTGCCCACATATGATGGAGCCTGCTCACAGAAGAATTGAAGGCTATATTCGTGGACTATCTCCAGTCATTCAGTCTATGGTCACTTCCTCCAACCCAACTTCAATCCAACATGCCATTAGGATAGCTCATAAGCTGACTAATGAGGCCGTGGCTCAAGGGAAGTTGCCACCAAGGATAAAGGGTAAGGGTTCTGCTGCTGAAAGCTCAGGAAAGAAAAAGTTCGAAGATTCTAAAGAAAGTGAGAATCAAGGTGCAAACAAGAAGCAACATCCAGAAAAGAAAAGTGACAATCAGGGCATTCCGCGTAGATGTCAAAGGTGTAACAAGCGTCACCATTGCAAGTGTACTGCAGTCATTTGCTACAAATGCCACAGGAAGGGGCACACTGCTCCTGAATGTAGGACCAAGACTCAAGATCAAGGAAAGAAACATAGTAATCAGCAGAATGATGGTAAGAAGGGAGTTACATGTTTTAGATGTGGAGAAAAGGGCCATGTTGCCAGAGATTGCACTGGGGAAAAGAAAGATACAGCCAAGGGCAGAGCCTTCGTGATTAGCAAAGGTAAGGCTCTAAAACACCCTAACATTATTATGGGAAAATTTTTGGTAAATGATGTTTATGCTATAGTTTTATTTGACACGGGAGTTGATAAAAGCTTCGTATCCAATACTTTCTATAAGCACTTAAATATGGAAACTATATCCCTAGATGAGTCATATGTAGTAGAATTAGCAAATGGTAAATCCTTGACCACATCACAAATTCTGAAGAACTGTACACTAGGTTTATCAGGTCATATCCTACCAATAGACCTCATGCCTATTACTTTGGGAAGCTTTGATATGGTAGTTGGTATGGATTGGCTATCCAAAATCTCTGTAGAAATTGAATGTAAAGACAAAATGATTCACATACCCCTACCAAATGATGAAGTCCTGTGTGTTGAGGGAGATAAGACTGGTGTTGTGATGGGAGTTATTTCCTACTTGAAGGCTCAAAAGTGTCTTCGAAAAGGGCATACTGCTGTCCTAGCCTTAGTCACTGATAAAGATAAGAAGGAGAGGAAGATTGAAGATGTACCAGTCGTCAGGGAATTTCCTGAAGTGTTCCCTGATGAACTGCCTGGTTTGCCCCCTAGAAGAGAGGTCGAGTTCTCAATTGAGTTAACAACTGGAGCTACACCTATAGCTCGGGCACCATACCGTCTCGCACCTTCTGAACTAAAAGAACTATCTGACCAGCTTAGGGAACTCCTGGATAAAGGATTCATCAGACCTAGCTCGTCACCATGGGGAGCACCAGTGTTGTTTGTAAAGAAGAAAGACGGAACCTTCCGGATGTGCATTGATTATCAAGAACTGAAGAAAGTGACAATCAAGAACCGTTATCCCTTGCCACGTATTGACGACTTATTCGACCAACTTCAAGGTTCAAGCATTTATTCAAAGATAGATCTTAGAAGCGACTATCATCAGTTGAGAGTCAGGGATGAAGATATTATGAAGACGGATTTTAGAACTCGATACGGTCACTTTGAGTTCACAGTCATGCCGTTTGGGCTAACAAATGCACCTGCCGTATTCATGGACCTCATGAATCGTGTATGCAAGCCTTATCTAGACAAGTTTGTCATTGTCTTCATTGATGACATCTTGATCTATTCTAAAAATGAGCATGAGCATGAGGAACATCTAAGATTGATCCTTGAATTACTAAAGAGAGAGGAGCTCTATGCTAAGTTCTCAAAATGTGATTTCTGGATAAAAAAGTTCAATTCCTTGGTCATGTGATTGATGCTAATGGCATTCATGTAGACCCAGCTAAAATTGAATCCATCAAAAGTTGGCCTACACCTTCTAATCCAATAGAAATTAGACAATTTCTTGGCCTAGCCGGCTATTATAGGAGAATTATCTAAGGATTTTCCAAGATAGCTCAACCATTGACCATGCTCACCCAAAAGGGAGTAGCATATCATTGGGGACTTAAGCAAGAGGCTGCTTTTCAAACACTAAAATAGAAGTTATGCAGTGCACCTATACTATCCTTACCTGATGGCATTGAAGACTTTGTAGTCTACTGTGATGCTTCTGTTCAGGGACTGGGATGTGTTTTGATGCAACGAGACAAAGTCATAGCCTATGCCCCAAGACAGTTAAAGGCTCATGAAAAGAACTATGCAACTCATGATCTAAAACTAGGAGCAGTTGTGTTTGCTCTTAAACTATGGAGACACTACCTGTACGGTACTAAGTGCACTATCTATACCGACCACAAGAGTCTTCAACACTTTATAATCAAAAGGAGATGAATATGAGACAGAGGAGATGGCTTGAACTACTAAACGATTATGATTGTGCCATCAAGTACCATCCCGGTAAAGCAAATGTTGTGGCTGATGCTTTGAGTAGGAAAGAACATACGAAACCTCGTAGAGTACGAGCCCTACAACTTACCATTCAAAGCAACCTACTGGCACAAATTCTGAATGCATAGACTGAAGCATTGAAAGAAGAAAACATTAAAGATGAAAACCTCCGAGGGCTAGACTAACAGTTTGAAGTTCTTTCAGATGGAGTACGCTTTATAGCAGAAAGGATTTGGATACCCCTATACGGGAATCTTAGAAGCTTGATCATGGATGAAGCCCACAAGTCTAGGTACTCTATCCACCCAGGTGCAGATAAGATGTATTACGACTTGAAGCTTGTTTACTGGTGGTCAAGAATGAAGGCAGATATTGCGACTTATGTCTCAAAGTGTTTGACTTGTTCTAAAGTTAAGGTCGAATACCAAAAGCCTTCAGGAATGTTGACCCAACCAGAAGTCCCCGTGTGGAAGTGGGAAATGATAACCATGGATTTCGTCACTGTCTTACCCAAATCTCAAATGGGTAATGACACCATTTGGGTTATTGTTGACCGTCTCACCAAATCAGCTCATTTCATACCCATTCGTGAGAAAGACAAGATGGAGAAGCTTGCAAGGATTTACATCAAAGAAATTATCTCTAGACACGGAGTGCCAGTGTCTATCATCTCTGATCGTGACACACGATTTACATCTATCTTTTGGGATAAACTTCAGAAAGCTCAAGGCACTCGCCTAGATATGAGCACAACCTATCACCCTCAGACTGATGGCCAAAGTGAAAGAACCATATAGACTCTTGTGGATATGCTTAGGGCTTGTGTTATTGATTTTGGAAAGAACTGGGAAGGTTATCTACCTTTCGTAGAGTTCTCATATAATAATAGCTATCATTCGAGCATCAAGGCGGCACCATTTGAGGCCTTATATGGACGTAAATGTAAATCACCGCTTTGCTGGGCAGAAGTTGGAGATAGTCAACTTACTGGCCCAGAATTGATCTTTGAAACTAATGAGAAAATTGTCCAGATAAGAGAATGCATGGCTGCTGCCAGGAATTGCCAGAAAAGCTACGCTGATAAACACCGCAAGCCACTTGAATTTCAGGAAGGAGATAAAGTTTTGCTAAAGGTATCTCCCTGGAAGGGAGTTATACGCTTTGGGAAACGAGGGAAATTGAACCCTCGTTACGTGGGGCCTTTTGAAATTATCATAAGGATCGGCCCAGTAGCCTATGAATTAAATCTACCTGCTGAACTTGGTGGTGTGCACAATGTTTTTCACGTATCCAATCTAAGGAAGTGTTTATCTGATGAATCACTGGTTGTGCCTTTAAAGGAACTGCAAGTAGATGAGAAACTCAGATTTGTCGAGGAACCAGTTGAAATCATGGATAGGGAAGTTAAACAACTAAAGCATATCAAGATTCCGATTGTCAGAGTTCGGTGAAACTCCCGACGTGGTCCTGAGTTCACTTGGGAACGAGAGGATGAAATGATGCGCAAGTATCCTAACCTGTTCAAGAATGTTGCCAGTACATCTTAATTTTTGGGACGAAAATTCCTCTAACAGGGGGATGATGTGACAACCCGGAAAATTTCGTTACCTTTAATTAAACTATAGGGTTTAAACTGTAACATCTCGTATTTTTATTAATTAAAAGTTAATTTTATAAATAATTAAGTTTAATTCGTTGATGTTAATTTCAACAATTATAATAATAATAATAATAATAATAATAATAATAATGTTAATGGTAATAATAGTAATAATAATAACAAAGATTTATAAAAATTATTTAAATTTAAAAATGATTAGAACTTAAATTAGGTGCAGGGGGTATTTGTGTAATTTCTGAAACTTAAAATTAAAGTTCTAGCATAAAATGATAACATTATGAACTACAGGGACCATTTGTGTAATTTCTTTAAAAACCCCGCCCCCCACCCGTTGCCCCTTTCTTCCCCACCGGCCACATTCCGGCCAACACTCCGGCGAGCCCAACCACCCGAGATTAATCGGTTCCAGCTCAATTAAGCACTACCGACCATCTCACTTGGGAGATTCGAACTTAAGCCCCACTGAAATTTGAATGTTAGAGTCGAATTAGTGCGATCTACACTTTTGGCCGACCACCCACCACGATCGCGCACTGAATATTAATAATGATCAAATTAATGGCGCACTAACGAACTTTTAATCGTTTAAAATCTTTCATTGAGTTCAATTTAGAAAGAAACACGCACAAACACCACATTCTATCATCACCTTCATCGTCGACCTGCAACTAACGTGTTCACCATCTTTTAAGCTTCAAAACCTCAAATTGTTTGAGGGCTTTGGATTAAAAGCTCAATCCGAAGCTTCCTGCAAAATTAATTCGATTATGATCATCATTCGCACCCCGAACCAATCCATCCTCTGTCGCGACCTGTTCCTGTAATCATTCTCCATTAAAATTACATCTTTTCAGGTAATTAAACACTCTTACACACTCAGTTTCACTTAGGGAACAAAAGCCCTATGCTTAATTCCATTAACATTTGCGAATCGATGTTCAATTTGGCAGATTTTCGTTTTAGGGTTCTTGGGGATTTGGGAAAAAGGCTCTAGTAAGAGTTAAAAGGAAATGGAGCCGAGATAAACCGCGGCTGTATGCCTTGGTTAACCGGTCCACACTTCACCATATATCCGAGAGGTCCCGGGTTCGAACCCGGGCAACCTCACATATTTTTTAAAGCTTTTTAGCCTATATAAAAATATATAAAAAATTCTAAAAATTATAAAAATAAGTATTACAAACTCTCCTTATTTTAAAAGTTACCTAATTAATTTTCTATAAATTTATTTATTAAAAACACCTTAATAATTTTTATAAAATATTATTTACAAATGTTATAAATAGTTATTTTTATAAAAATAGACTCTAAATAATAATTTAAATTATTAATTTATTATTGGACACTATATTATCTTTAATTATGGATAAATCATGATAACTGTGGAAATTATAAAGATTTTATAATTTCATAAATTATTACAAGCGTTATTTTAGGTTATTTCTTATAAAATATACTAATTAAAGGTGTAGATTAATAATAAATTAAAACTTATAAACATTACTTATTTGATAAGATAAATACAAATTAGATTTTCTAAATTTAATTATAAAATCTTACTAAATTAAATACAAACTTACATATTTAAATAATGTCTAAAATTTATTTAGAACATAATTATATGTTAAAATCATTATTAAATTAATCAAATTTTATGAAATGCAAATCTTTAGTTATTAAATAATTAACAAAAATAATTAAATGATTTAATTATATGTTTATAACAAATCCAAGAAAACCAAACCCTAGATCAATTGAACTCCAGGTTCAAGATCTAACTTATTTAGGTTATGGATTTGTATCTATTTGCTTATATGAATTATAAATCCTTAGGAGGGATTTACTAGCTTGTCAACATCACATAAGAACTGAGGTGAGTTCATACTTAACTATTCCCCTTTTTAATCATTTAAATATTTTGGGGAGGAATACATGTTGTAATTGAAATTTCAAATTATTTTTGTGTATTATGTTAAATAATAATTGATCACATTTATGATTACATATGGTTACAATAAAAACCCTTCTCTGTATACTGGACTATTAACAAGCATGGATCTTTTGGATAGTACTATCGGGGTGTGACTTACCCCCACAAAGGTTTGAACATGTGGTCCTTACGAAGATGCACAAAGATCTTATAAGTCATTCGAGATGACTGTTTTGTGTTGAGAAGATAGATGTGCACTATGTGTAAAGTTTTCCATTATAGTTCCACTTACAACCCATATGAGGATAAATCTAAAGGAGGATTTGCTCCCTCTGATTTGAAATTATTATAACTAATATAATATACACATAAAAAGGATAATAAACTATGATACATGGGCAATTCCTATGTGAAGGATTTGTTGGCTTGTACTTAGTTAGTATGTGGGATAGCGGGTTCACCTTATAAAAGGGTTCCGACAGGCTATTCATATACAAAGTGATACCAGTGGGTAGTTTATACTCACACTTTTACAGTAAATCCTACTTTGATGATAATTAATGGTTTATCATTTATGTTTTACTCACCTATGAACTCACCAACTCTGTGTTGACACTTGATCTTACATGTATTCTCAGGTATCTACTAGGAGCTTATGAACATGCACGTAGGATCATATAAGAGCTCATGATACATATTGCTTATTATTTGAGATATGATTAGACGTTTCGTTAAGAAACAATCTATCTTTTATTTCCGCTACGTATAATATTTATTACTCTGAATACTAATGGAATGATTATCTAAAATTCATCATATAGATAATTGCATCTCATGTGTGACTAATATGTTCGATCCTGTTTGTTCACTCCTCCGTGATAAATTCCAGACCCGGAATTTGAGGGTGTGACACGACTGTCCATTGGGTTTTGGCCACCTTGTTCGCGCCGTAGCATCGCAAACCTGACGGCAATGTGCATTTCTAGATAAGGTGGTGATGTTGTCAGTGATGGTGAGGCATTGCGCCCCTTTGGTCGATTAGATCAGTCATGACATAAAGATTTGATAGACAGTGTCGGAGTTTGAACACTCCTGTAGGGGGAGCGGGGGCAAAATTATTTTTTTAGGGGAGGGGGGAACTAAAGTTTTATTTAAAAAAATTACACTACTGGACCAAAAATTTACACTATCGGACTAAAGTTTAACACTACCGACGAAAAAAAGAGGGGGGCAGCACCACACCCCCGGCCCCTTCAATCCTCTACCAATGTTTGTCAACATTATCACATAGCAGCTTCAGTGTTGATGCTCGCTGATGGTGGTGTAATATTGATGTTATTTGATACGATTTCACGCCCCTGTCGCAATGCGAGGGGCTTGATTCTAGTATATACTAATTACCAACTCAAGTTTGCATATATTGTTGTATTTTAAGCATTAAAAGTTGTAAACATCTTTGTTTTTTTTCTTTTAACCTTTTATTTTAAACCCAATACTTTTACATTATTTATAATTAACCCCTCTTATTCTTCACTTTCAGCTTTGACCCCATATACATTTAGTACGAATTCTTGCGGTGTTAATGGTCGCTGACGACAATGTAACATTGTTGCTACTTGGCACGATTTTACGCCCCGCCGTAACGCGGAAGCTTAGTACTAGTTTAGCTTATATACTTAGTTAATTTATTACTTTTATTGTTCTTTTTTATATATTAATATGACCATACACTTGAAAGTTTCTAGTTTCACAACTAACTGCATTGTTTATGTGAAAGAAGATACAATCTTCGTCAATACAAATGAGATAAGTGGTTTTGTCAAGTGGATTGTGAAAACAAGAAAGGATATTAATTATATGTTGGTAAGACTAAAAACTCTTCCGAGAAGAAAATTTCCATGGAGGAATTTGGCTTCGGAAGATATTAAGGAATATCTTCCGAGAGTTAATTCCTCTTCGGAAGAAATTTACACCGGGAATATTTCAAAGAGATCTTTTGTAACAGGGCTTAGATTGTATTGACGCAAGACATTACACATTAAAAAGCTTTCAAAAGAGGTAGTTTAATCAATGTTTATCATCCCAATAGCTGATATGAGATATTTAAACCTTTGTTCATCAAAAGCTTTGGTGAACAAATCAGTATATTATTCATTTGAGTTAACTTTGATTAGCTTGATCAGATTTTTCTCATGAATATCTCTAATGAAATGATACCTGATATCCATGTGCTTTGTCTTGGAGTGCTTCACTAGATTTTCGGTGATGGAGATAGCACTATTGTTATCAATATGGATAGGAGTGCTCATGAAGTTGAATCCATAGTCTAACATCTAGTTCTGAATCCACAGCAGCTGAGCACAGTAGCTAGCAGCAGCAATATATTCAGCTTTAGCAGTTGATGTAGATACACAGGATTGTTTCTTGCATTGTCATGAGATGATCCTTCCACCAAGAAATTGACATCCTTTTGATGTTGATTTCTTGTCAATGTTGCAGCCACCATAGTCACTGTCAGAGTATCCATAGAGATTGAAATCACTATTTATTGGATACCAGAGACCTAGTTTAGGTGCTCCTTTGAGGTATCTGAGGATTCTCTTTGCAGCAGCTAGGTGAGACACCTTTGGAGCAGCCCGATATCTTGCACACATGCAAGTAGTAAACATGATATCAGGTCTACTAGCAATAAGGTATATTAGAGAACCAATAATTACTCTATACTGATGTTGATCGGTATCCTCCCTCTCAAGGTTAGGGCAAAGATTATGGTTTCTGGGTATGGGTTGTTACTCCAGGATAATCACTTGAATCAAATATTGAGAAGATTTGTAAGATCAAACAATGATAATCACAATAAAACCCCTTTGATCTATATTGATTGCATATGATTTGTACAAAGTGGAAACCCCAATCAATTGGTCATTCAACCGCTGACCAAACCTTAATTACAATTGACCTATTTATAGTGAATATAATATTCAATATTGCGTTTAACCCCCTAGAATTAGGCTAATTAATAGAAATAACATCTAAAACCAAAACATGACTAAAATTAGATTAAATATATTTTGTTGACACAAAATATATTTATTACAATAAAGATCCTAGTCATAATATATCTTCAACGTCTTGTCTCTAATCTTCATCCCGAACGCGTCGTGTTGACTGTTACATTGACTTTGACCGTTGACGTTGACTTTTGTTGACTTTCACTGTGTTGATAATATAGACTATCTTTTATAGCTCCAATAATACTCCCCCTTAGTCTATCATTATCAATGTTTTCAAACGAAATCAGCACCGAGAAGTCAATAGATGAAAGATCTTCCAATTGAAGTTTTCTGAATGTGATGAGAAAGATTATTCATCTCATAAGCTCCCCCTATTTATATGCTCCCCTCGGAAGAAGCGATTGATTTCATATTAGATCTACTTCCGAAGCTTATAAAACTCTTCATTCGAGAAAACAGTTCTTACCTTCGGAAGCAATGCTCAGCTTCAGAAGAAAGAGTCGCCTTCGGAATACAAATTACCTTCGGAAATGTTTTACACATGGAAAGAGAGTTTTTACGGTGTAACGGATATCTTTTTGGGCCCCACTCTGTAAAAGGTAAAGATTTTGCTAATAATTGTCAGATTATTTAAATTTATCCCTTGCCGCCATTGTCATTTCATAATCGCAAACCACCATAACCGCCGAAAACCCCCATAACCGCCCACAGTTACTCCCCACAGTCAGCCCCATTACCGCCATTACCGCAATTCCTCTCATTTAAATAATCCAGACTTGTTCAACTTTTACCAATTTACTGCCCTGAAAGTTTCTTCGCTTCTAATTCACCCAAGTTCAAACTGATCTTCGTTCACCTTTCACAATGACACTAAACCCTCAGCACAACCAAGTCGCATTACTTGATTCTTCAAGAGATGCTGACTTGTCTGAAATCATCACCTTTCTCTCTGAATCAACCTACTTCACAGCCCTTACCGTTAATTCACTGTTTACTCAAACCAAATGGCCGAATTTTGGGGAAATGGTCGAGCAGAAACCCTAAATGGGGTTCGTATACTAAGGACCAACATTTATGGACAGGAGCTGATCCTTACTGAACAACTCATCAGGGAGCATCTAGAGCTCCATGATGAAGGAGCTCCTACTGAATTTCCCAAGGACGACTTAGACAACACTTACACTCTAATGGGATATGGAGGAGATGTAAGCAGGTCAACTGTCTACAAGTTTAACTTCTCCTACAACTAGAAGTTTCTCTTGCACATTGTTCTCCACTGTCTGTCCAATAAGTCAGGGGGTGGGATCAAATTCCCTATGAACTAGGATGCTTAGTTCATGGATTGGTGAGAGGCCTGCACTTCAACTACTCAATGTTTGTGCTGACTAACCTCATAGGGAATCTTCAAAGGGAAACATTCTTCATGTACCCTAGATTCCTTCAGCACATCATCAACTGTGAGTTGGACCAGAGTCAGCTTGTCTGTGCAGCTGCTCTGACTGTCCCTCACATGAGGCCTACCATCTTCAAGACTATGAAGAAGGTGTCCTCCAACTTCACTTGAAGACACACTGATCTACTTCCAGGTATGATTGAGCGCATAGCTCTTGAGCGCATAGCTCTTGAGCGCATAGCTCCTTGTGACATCTCTGTTAACCCCACAGGTGATGAACCTACACCAGCAACCTCCACCACAATGCCAACTCTGCCTTCTCCACCCATCATAATCACATATCAAAGACGCCCCAAACGAACCCTTGTTCAATCTACTCTGATTGAACAAGCTCCTCCTGTTCAATCCAAAATGACTAGAGTGGAACAATGGGCTCCCACTCAGTCCGAGGTCACACCATCCTTCACTTTTGACCTCAATTTGGGTTTTGAGCTTCCTCAGTCTCAAACCCAGGAGCCCGATACCCAAACCTTAAGCCCTCATATTGAGTATTTACACTCTTCTGAGATGCCAATTAGGGACAGCCCCACCAGAGGCTCAATGCCTGTAGACATTGATCAAGGTCCTGGATCAGTAGGTTTATCCTCCCTATCCTTTACTGATCTCCTCCTTAAAACTGATGAAGAGATAACATCTCTCCATGGCAATGAAGTTGATCTACCACACCCTCTCCAAGATCAACAGAGCCCAGAGAGATCCCTTATCTCTAGCCCCCATCAGCAGCCTAAAACTGAGGTAAGTCCCACTGATGTGGAGGGGACTCATGCAGATTCAGTTGCCGCTACACAAGGTGCCTCAATGGACCTTATGGACAGTGGTAACATATCCGCGACTGAATCTGCGGCAACCGAGCCTATTAATGACTCTGAAAGGGAAGTCATTGGGCACGGGAAACCAGGGTGCTAAGAAACTATATCTGGTGGTGAGACAGAACATACTAGGTATGTTGTCTCATGTCCCCGTGATTCTTCAAAAGAAGATGAGGGAAGTCTGCAACTCCTCATTTAAGACTTGCTTTCTAAAGTCTCAAATATTGAATCTAAGGTTAAGACTTTGGAGATCAAGTCTGCCACTCAACAACCTGAGATTGACAATCTCAAGGCTCAACTAGTTGAGACAGAGACAGAGAGGTCTATTAGGCATGTACCAATTCAAGACTCATTTATTTCTTCCACTAGCTCATCTAGCTCTCAAGATGATGCTACCAAAAAGGGGGAGAATGTTCAGAGACAAACACATGAGGAACCACCGGTCCAAGCTTCAACTTCCTACATCATCACTATGCCTAAGTCATCCCAATCTATCCTTCAGATTGACTCACAGATGATTAAGGATCTCTACAGACTTTTCATCAAGTTTGTATGGAGATCCTCCATCGATCAGCCAAGCCTTGATCCTACACTGATCTACTTTGGAGCTGAAGAGCTTCAAAGGATCACTGCACCTTCTACCACTGTGGAAGAAGTAGGTCAACCTAAGGTCCACATGGAACCTAAGATTCACTTCGAAGGGGAAATGAGGACTGATGGCCCAGCAACTGAAGCAGTTGGGACAGAATTTGCATTTCCTTCTTCTTTCGAAGCTAAAGTGGAAGCCTCGGAAGAACAAGTTGAAACTTCCGAAGATGAAGTTAAAGCCTCGGAAGAACAAGCTGAATCTTTCGAAGCTGAAATGGAAGCTGCAGAAGGATTATTCAAGATGTCCGAGGAACTGATCATCATAGATGCAATCATTGATATGGCATCTAAGATGAGCAGCGAGGACATTTTGGATCTTCCTCAATCCCAGACACCCTCTCTACCTTTCTCACAATCCACTTCCTCTATCCAAGAATCACCGCAGTCAAGCTCTTCAAAAGATAAAGGGAAAAGAAAGATGACTGCGCAAGAGCTTCAGGAAGAGGAGAGGATTGAAAAGCTGAAGAAGAAAGGAAGATATCCAACTAAAAAGCTGTTAGCTGCTAGCTCAAAAGCAGCTACAGCCAATCAGGAAGTTATCAACAACAAAAGGAGAGAAGAACCAATGTTTTTAAAACCGGACCGGACAGTGAACCGGACCCCTTACCGGTTCACTGGTCGGGCCGGTTCAACCGGTCGGACCGTATATAAGAACCGGACCGTATTTATGTAAAAATTACAAAAAAATAAAAAAAATTTATAAAAAAGCCGGTTCAACCGGTCCGGTTACCGGTCCGACCGCCGGTTCGACCGGTTCAACCGGTCTGACCACCGGTTCACTGTTAAACCGGTTTTAAGCACAGAACCGGACCGGATTGGAGTCCGGTTCCCAGTCAAACCAGTCAGCCGGCCGGTCCGGTTCGGTTTTCAAAACATTGAGAAGAACTCATTGACAAACTCATCAACCTGGGAGTTGCCAATGAGGAAACACTCCTGCTACCACTAGAGGAGTTGGTGAATCTGGAGAAGGCAACCAGGCTGAAACAGGAATAAGAAGCCAGGTTGGCCTTGGAGAAAGAGAAGAAGGAACAGAGAAAGGCTGATCTGTAGCTTAGAGAGGAAAGGATATCTTTCCTGACCTCCAGAGGATTCTCTCTGCAAGAACTCTCTCCACACAACAATGATACGATCCAATGGATCTTTAACAAAGAGCAGGATCAACTTGAAAAGGAGAGAAAGAGAGCTGCAAGAGAAAAGATGAGGGAGAAGAAGAAGAAGGAGGAAGAAGCTAGGATCACTGCATCCAGGAAGCCAAGTGAAAAGGCCTGGATGAAAGACTATATCCGGGCACATGGCTTCTCTGGAAGGAAGGTGGGTCCCATGTCAGAGAAGACACTCCAGCGGATTGTCAATGAAATCAAGGCTGACATCCGTTTGGGAAAAAGGAGAGAGATGTATAGAAGGGGACAGAGGATGACCTTACAGCAACCTCACAACCTAAACCCTCACCCTCTCAAACACAACCTGAACCCTCACCCTCACCTTTCACCATCAAAACTGAACCTTTCACCCCTGAGCCTACACCAGCACCCTTATCCACTTCATCACCCCAGCCACCTAAACTTCCCATCCTTCAACCCAAAACACTTCCTAGAACCTCTAAACCACAACCTACCCAACCACCATCCAAACCATCCCTTCAGCCTTCTCAACCTCTCTCTCTTGATGAATTCAAGGAAATCAAGAACAAGCTGATAAACTGCTCAACTGTGAGCAAGATCTCATGTGAAGGAGACTTTGTTAACATCACCTATGTTGATGGATCTTCATGTTCCTTCATAAGAAATCAATTTCTTGATTTGCTGAGAAGAACATTGGAGCAGGCTGCAACACTTCTAGATCTCAACTCAGATTCATTAAATGATGAAGAGAAGAGACTTAGAAGAAACCTGCTGACTCTACTGGATACAAGTAAAAGGACAAGATTCCTAGTCAGTCTCTTGTACCCAGAAAGAAAATAATCCAGTGGAGGTTCAATGAGGCTTCTCACAACTTTGTTGTGGAAAGAGAGAATGGCAAAGTCAACAGACTTAATGCAACCTCTCTGCTACACTCCAGTAGATTTGATATTGCTGAGTTAGCAGAGAAGCCATTCTCCAATCCCTCCAACTCTTAAGCTGCTGCAGTTATCAGGAGTCATGTTAGCAGTCTTCATCTAGCTGAGCTAACTGCAAAAGCTAAGATTGAAGAAGAGTTGAAGAAGAGAGGAAAGGAAGACAAGGAAGGACTCTCCACCAAGGGCACTGCCTTTCTACATATGGTAGAAGATCCAGACTTGGCACCTATATTTAGATGGGAATATGATCAAAGTTTCCATCAACTAACTCTTTTCAGAGGACCACAAGAAAGGGTACACATTATCCAAAGTGACAGAGTTGATCTACTGTCTACTAAGGATTTGTACAAACTTCTAAGCACCACTACTGGGATGAACAAGGAAACTGATATGTATCTTCTTTCCCTGGTGCTTAAAGTTTTGAGAAGTAGAAATAAGTGAAGTTTTGGTAGCATCAACCTAGGGGGACTTTGTTGGATCAAGAGGAAGGCTGGTGCAACCAAAACCAATTCACTTAGACAAATTTTGGTACTACTTATAAAGGCTTCTGAAGCTTAGAATGATACTTCCGAAGGTTGTAGAGTACTTCTGAAGACAAAGTGGAATATTGACTTCCGAAGACAAAGCTCTACTTCCGAAAGACAAAGCTTCCGAAGATAAAGTCATAAGAGAAGAAGATAGAAGACTGCTTCCGAAGTATGAAGTTCATCAAGCCTCGGAAGAAGCAGTTTCTTCCTAAGTATAAGTGGTCTCGGAAGAACTTGTTCTTCCGAAGACAACTTATCCTTCGGAAGACACTGCTATGAACCAGTGGACATAAGTATGGATCTTCTGACACGCTGCTGCAAACCTCTGACAAACTGCATGGTGTTTTCTCAAAAGCCATGTAGTTGACCATACTTTATTCCACTGTTTACTTTTATTAGGTAGTGCAGTTACAAACTTATGTTAGTAACAACCGGTAAGTCATAGACCTGTCATGACTACCATATCTTAGATAATACTTTATCTAAGATACCTTAACTCTAGCATTATAGTATATGCTTTAGTCATAGGCTTCCAGGTGGTATCAAAGTATATCTGGCTGTAGATAGTAGTATATGTAGGGTTTGTTAGAACATAAAATCATAGTTTAACCTCTTAAACTTTCTGAAAAACGCAGCAGAATTACAACTTTATAAACCCTTTTATAAGCTGAAAAATATGTTCATTAGATGACTATATTAATGTATAAAACAAACCCAAAGAACAAAGGATCATTTATGTGAATATGCAAGCTATGAACATATGTAAATGTACATAAAATCACAGCTACATTGAGCTGTGATTTCTACCTTTCAGCAGCAAAAAATCGACAAAGAGAAGGTGGAAATGATGTCCAAGATTCAGCCAAGACTTCAAGGATAGAAGTCCTTAAGCTAGTATACCCCAAGCTCCTTGCAAACACACCTTCTTGTTAGGTAGAATACACCAAGAACAACTTGAAAACCAGCTCAAAAACCCCTCTTGACCTGCTGCTCAAAACCATAGCATATGGAGAGAAAAGAGAGAGTTTCTAGTTGTTGTTTGCATGTGTCTTTGAATGAGAAGATGAGAGTCTCTTTTAACTAGTTAGTGGAGGGGACAAGACATGCATGTGTGTGTGCATCAAGGGAATATTGAGTTAGTGGAAACACATGCATGTGTGTGTTCTAATCAAGAGAATAAAAGCACAATCACATGCATGCAAAGGGGACGGCCAAGAGGGCTTAAATATAGTGGTTTTATTCCCTTTTATTAATATTTGACATTTATAAGAGAAAACCACTTATTTTATAAATATCAAATATTAACACACACATATATTGTCTAGTCTTGTAACTAGTTTATGCAATTAACCATTTAATTGTATAAGTAGTATACTCTCATTATTATTTGGTGTTATACAACTAATTTAAATAACACTTCAAATAATATCATTGAACAAAATATCCTAATAAATTGTTCCATCTCATATGCAACTTATATAGAAAACCCATTTTCTAAATTTGGTGTAAATATTTAATTGCATGATCATATCATCAATTAAATATTTAATTGGTGTTTGCTAAGCTTGTTATTGGGTATAACCCGACTTGGATCATAACGTACTAACCACATCAATATTCTAAGTGTCTTGGGCACATAGAATCCTACAATCTCCCACTTGCCCAAGATTCATAGAAGATTGATGCAAGCAGTAAATAACGCCTAACAACGGTTTACTACCCTTAATACACATGACTTATGGCCATTCAATAACATCATCCCATTCAAGTACCCTACTTGAAATGATTTAGGTGAATCAATCATCTATCCTTTTGTTTCAGATGTCATGTTAAATCTAAGGACACAGAATGATCATTCCTTGTTGATTTAACTTAATCAGGCCTTAGACATCTAACTCTCAACGAATAAGAGGAACAAATTCCATCTTGACTACATACGTTTCTCACAAACACCTCGTGTTATACCTGAACATACCCTTATGTACTGTCCACTATTTCAGGACAGTGAAGAATTAGCTCAAGGTATAATACTTGGTGAATATCAAAACCCAATATGTATCTCAGGTCGGAGGATACCAAATGATATTCGCCTTTACTCAAATTTACTTATGATCAATCGATAAGATTCCATGTAGTAAAATTTGAGATGCGGGTTAGTCCAATATTTGTATCCCACAAATATCTATGAACCTTGGTAGCAACCCATTGCTCTATATTCATCCTTATGAATATCAACCAATCCAAGTTCATAATAATCTTACCCTCACACTTGTTCCCACAAGTATGAACGACTACGAATATTTAGAGTAAATAATTTACTCATGGATTAAACATGCTAAATAGGAACATTAATTGAAACATTATAACCAAATAATTTTATTCAAATAATAAAGAGTTCCATATATTCAAATATTAAATTTGATCAAGTCCAATCACTAGAAATCGAAGTCCTAAGGCACAAGTGTGATTTTCATGCTTTGACCTATCTAGGAGCTTCTTGAATGGATCCACAATGTTTTGATCGGTATGAACTTTGCGAATACATATCTTCCCCTTTTCAACTTCATCCCTAATGTAGTTGAATCTCCGTTCAATGTGCCGAGTCTTTTGATGAGCACGAGGTTCCTTGATTTGAGCAATAGCACCTTCGTTGTCACAAAAGATCTCTAGGGGGTCTTGAATGGTAGCAACAACCCCTAGATCAGCAATGAACTTCCTAAGCCACGCAGCTTCTTGAGCTGCCAATGAAGCGGTAATGTATTATGATTCTGTTGTAGATAGTGCCACTACATCTTGCTTTGAGCTCTTCCAACAGACTGCTCCTCCATTCATAATGAAGACATATCCCGACTTTGATCGAGAATCATCTCGATCAGTTTGGAACTCGCATCCATGTAACCCTTTACAATGAGCTCTTCCTCACCAGATCCATATATTAAGAACATATCCTTAGTGTTTCTAAGGTATTTCAAAATACTCTTAACAGCCATCCAATGACTATTACCAGGATTCTGTTGATATCTACTTGTCATGCTTAGAGCACATGACACGTCCGGCCTAGTACATATCATTGCATACATGATGGATCCTATAGGAGATGCATATGGGACTCCATTCATTCTTTCTTGTTCAACCTTTGAACTAGGGCATTGAGATGGGCTCAATATAGTCCCCTTTTGAATAGGCACCAAACCTTTCTTAGAATTCTCCATCTTGAACCTCTTCAAGATGTTTTCAATGTATGTACTTTGGTTTAAACCTATTAACCGCCTTGATCTATCCCTATAGATCTTTATTCCCAAAATATAGGTGGCCTCACCAAGATCCTTGATGGAAAAACAGCTTCCAAGCCAGGTTTTTACACCTTCCAAGGTTGGAATGTCGTTTCCAATTAGTAGAATGTCATCGACATATAATACCAGGAAAGTAATAATGCTCCCACTAGCTTTCTTATATACACAAGCTTCATTAGCGTTTTTGATGAAGCCAAATTTCTTTACTTCACCATCAAAACGATGATTCCAACTTCTTGATGCTTGTTTCAATCCATAGATTGATTTCGTTAACTTGCATACCTTGTTAGGATGTTTTGGATCGACAAAACCTTCAGGCTGTTTCATATGGACATCTTCCTCAAGATATCCATTAAGAAAAGCGGTTTTGACATCCATTTTCCAAATCTCATAGTCATAATCTGCTGCTATGGCAAACAATATCCTGATAGACTTTAGTATTGCCACAGGCGAAAAGGTTTCATCATAATCAACCCCTTGAGTTTGAGTGAAACCTTTTGCTACAAGTCTAGCTTTATAGGTATCCAAGTTTCCATGCATATCGGTTTTCTTCTTGAAAACCCACTTACTTCCAACTATCTTGGACTTAAGAGGTAGTGTAACCAATTCCCAAACTTGGTTATCATACATGGATTGCATCTCAACGTTCATGGCTTCTTGCCATTTGTCAAAATCAGGTTTTGACATTGTCTCATGGTATGTGGTTGGTTCATCCGAATCTACCACATAGCATCCATCCATGAAAAATCCATATCTCTCAGGAGGAACACTTATTCTACCAGATCTGCGAACGTTTTGTGTATCTTGATCATCCACATGATCATTCTCAACATCCTCATGTTGATTGCTAGTATCAACCAATTATTTATCGTCTTGTGAATCTTGAACCTCTTCAAGTTCCACTGCTCTTCCACTAGTTTGTTCCAAAAGAAACTTAGTTTCCAAGAACTCTGCCTTTCGAGCAATAAACGCTTTCTGTTCTGTTGGATCATAGAAATAATATCCAATACAATCTCTAGGATATCTAATGAAGATACACTTTATGGATCGGGCTTCCAGTTTGTTTTGAGTGTATTGCTTAGGATAAGCATCACACCCCCAAACTTTTAAATATGATAATGATGGAACCCTTCCATACCATATTTCGAAAGGTGTCCTTTCCACTTTCTTGGTTGGGGCCATATTTAAAATACGGGCCGCGGAGAGCAACGCGAAACCCCAAAATGATAGAGGTAGTCTACTTCTAGCCATCATAGATCGAACCATATCCAATAGAGTCCGATTCCTCCTCTCAGACACACCATTATGTTGTGGTGCTCCAGGTGGAGTAAGTTGTGAGACAATCCCACAACTTCTAAGATACTCTTGAAATTCACTACTTAGGTATTCACCTTCTCTATCTGTACGAAGAATCTTGACCGTTTTGTTGAGTTGATTTTCTACTTCATTCTTGAAGATTTTGAACATTTCAAGAGATTCATGTTTGTGTCTTAACAAGTACACATACCCATAACGACTATAGTCATCGGTAAAAGTAATGAAGTATCTTTCACCATTCCTAGTTATTGGTTTAAAAGGTCCACATACATCCGAATGTATGATTCCTAATAAATCCTTTGCCCTTTCATTAGTCCCACTAAAAGGGGTCTTTGTCATTTTACCTTGTAAACAAGACTCGCATACATCAAATGAATCATTTTCATTAGTTTTCAAAAGACCATTCTTTTGGAGTTTTTGCATACGATTCTTGTTTATGTGACCAAGGCGACAATGCCAAAGATAGGAATCACTCAAATCTAATTTGAGCTTTTTGGTGGTTGCTTGGTACATTGAGCTATCATATGTTGTGTTTTCATGAACCAATTCATAAATACCATTACAAGGTATAGCCTTAAAATAAAACATATGATTGAAAGAAACATGAATATCATTGTCAACAAACTTGAAATCATAATCACATTGTCTTAAACGGGAAACAGAAATAATGTTCCTAGTTAAACTAGGAGAATACAAAACATTCTTTAAAATAACTTCCAAACCACTTGGAAGCTTCAAAATGTAGTCTCCTTGGGCTTCCACGTGAACCTTTACACCATTCCCCATGAAGAGACTAATTTCCCCTTTTGCATAATGCTCACTTCTTTTGAACCCCTGCAATAAATTGCAAATATAAGTTCCACATCCGGTATCTAGTACCCATGTGTTAGAAAAAATAACATTTAGCTCAACATGTATCATAAAGATTGTACCTGAGGTTTGCCCCGCATCCCTCTTTGATCTCAATGCTTTGAGATAGACAGGGCAATTGCGTTTCCAATGGCCTACCTCACCACACTCAAAACACGGGTCATTTTGAGCAACCTTTTGCTTCTTTTCTTTTGGTTTGGGCGGTTCCACTTTTGCTTTTCCTTTTCCCTTCCCCTTGACGTGCCCCTTCCCTCTTGCAACACTTGCCCTAGGGTCGGGGAGGTGCCTCTTCCTACTACCTCCTTCACTGATCGTAAGGACCGGTAGAACCTTTCTACCCATGCCCGCCTCGGCCGTTTTGAGCATTGAGTGAAGCTCACCAATGCTCTTGTCCCATCCATTCATGTTATAGTTTATAACAAAGCTATCAAACTTCTTGGATAGAGAGTTGAGGATCAAATCCGTTGCCAACTCATTGGACACATGAAAGTTAAGCCTTTCGAGGCGATCAATGTGGCTCTTCATCTTAAGAATGTAAGATGACACCGATTGGGTCTCGTCCATCCGACATGCATGGAGTGCTTGAACCGTTTCGAAGCGCTCCACCTTTGATTGTTGTTGGAACATTTCCTTCAACTGGGTGATCATGTCATAGGCATTATGGTTCTCAAAGTCCTTTTGCAAATCGGGAATCATACTTGCTAGCATGAGACATGCGACTTGCACAGAGTCCTCGGTGTACTTGACCCACTCGGCAAAGGCCTCATCGTCATTTTCATCGGGTTGATCGGGAATGGGATCGTCTAACACATAGGACTTCTTTTATTGCTTGAGAACGATTCTCAAGTTTCGATACCAATCCATGAAATTCCCATGGTTTAGACGTTCCTTTTCAAGGATTGTTCTTAGTGATAGGTTATGGACGGTCGGGTTTGTGTTGTTGTTGTTTGCGGCCATTCTACAAAGTTCTTATTAGTATTTCTGAAAAATTATATTTTAATCATTAATACCCTTTACGTCTTATAGACAATTAATAATAAAAATCTAGAATCCAACGTAACATTTAAATATCGGTTAGGTGACCTTTATCCCTTTATTTAAATTAACAAGGTAGTCAACGTTTGACAATTGTAACCTATTACAATTTCTAGTATATGGGATCGGTTAAACATCTTATGTTTGTTTGGCATGTTTATCCCATCAACACCCTTTGTACGTCATGCTTCGGTGATCCTAATGCATGATTTCCAAATGAAGTCGTCCTACTTAGACACACGTGTGGATTTGCTAATATTAGTGGTTAGGTGACCTTTATCCCATAAATATGGCAAACCCACCTCAAACTCATAAGTTCCCTCTAATGTGGTTAGGTGACCTTTATCCCACATCAAGTTCTCAAATGATTCGAGTGTTGTATAAGAGGATGGTGTTTGACTTATTTTAAAGGGATTTGAACATTTAGAGGTTTCATAATTATAGTTTAGAAAACTCTATGTACTTGTATTTGCATGCTTTCAAATACAAGATACCCTATGGTTCTTTTAATAAAACCCATTTTATTATAAAATCATTAATCCTTTTTAATAACCTTTTATTAACTTTTAATGATTAAGAACCATTAATTTTCAGCTTGTTAAGTTTGTTTATGAGTTTGTAATATATGTCTAAATATCAACCAAACAATCAAACAACAAACGTTCAAACAAGCATAAACATATAAACATGAGTGCATAACCATAGCTACTAAGTTGACAACACTTGTTTGCCATCACAAGTGTTGTCATAAGGTCTTTCTAAAGGGTTTGAAATGACATATTATATGTGTCCATGGACTCACACTTGAATCCATATCCAAATACTTCAAGGTCCATGTCTTTGATGTCTATCTTTGGGTCTTGATCTTGTGCATCTTCCTTTTACAAAAATTATATCCTAATACATTTTTCTAATAAAAGAAATGCACCTAATCTATTTATTACATAACCAAATGAATAAATAATTACAACTCAAATAATAAACATAAATATTACAACCTAATTGAATGAATTAAAACAACCATTCCAATCATCCAAATAACATAGGGCCAAAGGCTAGGTTATGCACTATCATATGAACAATCATAAACATTATTCAATAAACAAAATAAACCCCATCAAACCCTAAATTTTCAGCCAACATAAACTGAAAATTTGGGTTTGTTTGTCCAAACAAACAACAACCAAACATATCAACCAATTGACATTCCTATCTTTCAAAGTTTAATCATAAGCATGAAGATATAACTTTGAAAGACTTGGGGTTTATTAAATCAACCAAAATCAGCCCCTAATTAGTTGATTAACATCCTTTAAAATGATTTTTAAAGGATAAGAACAAGCAAGCTATTCATATAACCGGCTCTTGATGCCATTGTAGGGTTTGTTAGAACATAAAATCATAGTTTAACCTCTTAAACTTTCTAAAAAATGCAGCGGAATTACAACTTTATAAACCCTTTTATAAGCTTAAAAATATGTTTATTAGATGACCATATTAATGTATAAAACAAACCCAAAGAACAAATGATCATTTATGTGAATATGCAAGCTATGAACACATGTAAATGTACATAAAATCACAGCTACATTGAGCTGTGATTTCTACCTTTCAGCAGCAGAAAATCGACAAAGAGAAGGTGGAAATGATGTCCAAGATTCAGCCAAGAATTCAAGGATAGAAGTCCTCAAGCTAGTATACCCCAAGCTCCTTGCAAACACACCTTCTTGTTAGGTAGAATACACCAAGAACAACTTAAAAACCAGCTCAAAAAACCATAGCATATGGAGAGAAAAGAGAGAGTTTCTAGTTGTTGTTTGCATGTGTCTTTGAATGAGAAGATGAGAGTCTCTTTTAACTAGTTAGTGGAGGGGACAAGACATGCATGTGTGTGTGCTTCAAGGGAATATTGAGTTAGTGGAAACACATGCATGTGTGTGTTCTAATCAAGAGAATAAAAGCACAATCACATGCATGCAAAGGGGACGGCCAAGAGGGCTTAAATATAGTGGTTTTATTCCCTTTCATTAATATTTGACATTTACAAGAGAAAACCACTTATTTTATAAATATCAAATATTAACACACACATATATTGTCTAGTCTTGTAACTAGTTTATGCAATTAACCATTTAATTGTATAAGTAGTATACTCTCATTATTATTTGGTGTTATACAACTAATTTAAATAACACTTCAAATAATATCATTGAACAAAATATCCTAATAAATTGTTCCATCTCATATGCAACTTATTTAGAAAACTCATTTTCTAAATTTGGTGTAAATATTTAATTGCATGATCATATCATCAATTAAATATTTAATTGGTGTTTGCTAAGCTTGTTATTGGGTATAACCCGACTTGGATCAAAACGTACTAACCACATCAATATTCTAAGTGTCTTGGGCACATAGAATCCTACAGTATATATAGTTTCTCATTGTAACTCAGATGTAATGCTTGCATGCTTGATCACTGGTAAGAGTCTTGTAAACACTTTGAGTTGAGAAGTAATATATACAAGTATCTTAAAAATTATATCCGTGTGCTTTTCTATTACTTAGTATATTATCATCTACTTTTAGATAAGACTCTTCTTGATCTGATCCGAGTGTGAAATCTATGAGCTGAGAGAAAAAAAAACCAAGTTCGAAGTGACACAAAACTGATCCTGCATTTTTTTTTAATAAACCAGTTTTAGGACCAGTTTGAAACAGTTTTTTTTATAACCAAATTTAGGACCGGTTTAGCCGGTTTTAAACTTTTTAAACTGGTTTATAAACAAGTTTTGAGGGTGGGTTACCAAACCGGCATACAAACCGGGGATTTGGGTCGGTTTGGGACCGGTTTGCGACAAACCGGTTTTTCTTTGAAACTGGTCCGGTTTTTTGGCAAAATCGGTTCCCGAACTGTTTTTTCCCATGTCTAGTCAGAGCCGCTTATTCTTGTTATTTACGAAAATACAATTTGAATTTTAATGGTTAAAATTAAATGAATGACTAGTATAAAGATTCTCGCGTTGCAACGAGAAGCAAAATCATAAAAGAAGTTAACGACTAAATGTTGTTGTGAACTCGCACATTAAAGTAAAAAAAATAACTTATGAAACTGTATATAAATAACAAAAACCTCACAAAATATATAAAAATCAAGTTAGTGTCCATATAAGCCACGTTTCGTAAAGGACATTTGAAGATGGTCGTTGAACAGTTTAAACCACTACTAGAAAAACTGCAATAGATGACGCGCATTGCGCGTCATCTTTGGGGTCAGATGACGCGCAAATGCGTGTCAAGGAAGGGGTAGTCATAAGTGATAGATGACGCGCATCCGTGCGTCATCTGTTTATGACGTGCAAAAGATGACGCGCATTTTATGACGTGCAAAAGATGACGGGCAATGCGCGTCAAGGAAGGGGTAGTCATAAATGACTAGATGACGCGCATCAGCGTGTCATCTATGAAATTTTTATGACGTGCAATAGATGACGCGCAATGCACGTAATAAAATTAGCTGCATTTTTTATTTTTTTTATTTTTAATAAATTTACCTGTTGTTTTTCTAAAACAAATTGTCGAATAATATTAAAAGCGAAATCCATTAAATACCAACAAAGTTTACAAAAGTTGTTAATTAACAACTACGAAGCATAAAACAAGTCCAAATTCAATTAGTACCGATACTAATACAAGTCCAATACCAATAATAACACAAGTCCAAATATATCATTTCAGGCCTACATATAAATGAAATTCGATACATAGCGCGTCCAATCTTCACGAACTTCATCAAATCACCATCAGTGTATTCTTCCTTACCTTCTCCAACCTAAGACAAAACCAATTTCATCAAATTAAACTTGTCAGTTTTGACCCAAAAACCCTTTATGTAAAACACTTGTAATTTACTTGACTAGTTTATATCAACTACAAGGCAACAACAATGGTAATTTACTTATAAAAAACTCATACATAGATAATTATATTCAATAATATAAACTACAAAGCAACAAATGGTAAATATAAGGGGTACGTAGTCAATGATCAGCTTATATTGTTATTGACTAATATTTCAAGCCCTTTATCTACTATTTCTTTCATGAACTTCAACACATAATATCCACATTCGGTACTTCCTGGCTGACGTGGACACTATAAGGGGTAGTCAATGATCAGCTTAATAAAGTTAAGTAAAGGTGCAAATTCAAATAAAAATTAAGTAATGAAAATTAACTAGTAAAAAATATACTAAAAATAGACATGCACGGTTTAACGAACCTCCCACTTATACTTTGAACTTAATGACTTGTGAGGATTGATACCATCAGCGGACAAAGCTAATCTAAGATTCCGATTTTCATTTCCAAAATCTTTCCATGTGTTGTCAACAAGCTTCCAGGAGGGTGAATCACGAGGATGAGTAAGCTTACTATTATTAACGCGACCTTGCGCATGCCAAGTTAAGTCACGTGCAATTTCTGGAGAGGAAAACATTATTCTAAATCTAGAAATAGGAGGAAAGTACCACAAAACTTTTCAAGGCACGTTCTTGGTATTCTTCTTCCAATGAGATGTGCCACAAGTTGGACACTCAGAAGCATCCTTATATTCTTTCTAAAATAAAACACAATCATTTTCACATGCATGAATCTTTATATATTCTAGACCAACTCCTTTTAGCAACTTCTTGGCTTCGTATATCGAGCTTAGGATTATATTGTTTGATGGTAAGATATCTTTTAAGACGCCCAACAAAGCATCAAAACTTGAATCAGACCAACCAAATTGACTCTTCAAATGTTGGAATTTTAATAATCCACTAAGTGCGTTATACTTTGACCATACATAAAGTGGTTTATCACATTCTTCAAGAAGAGATTTCAATGAATCAGGATCTTTATCTACATGTGTGAAAGCATCATGTAGCATTTCCTTTGTATAATCAAATTCAAAAGGTCTAGATGTATCAGGGCATCTGGAATTAACCTTCAGAAGTTTCTCTCCACGAAAAGACCAGACCTTATAATTTTCGTTGAAACCGTAGGCAAACAGATGATAACGCACATTGGCAATCGAGTGGTGACATAAATTGATACAATTAACACAAGGACATGGAATAACATCTGAATTTGGATTATTACTTTGTGCAAACTCTAAAAAGTCCTCCACACCTTTGTCATATGCATTTGATAATCTATCAGTCGAAATCCATGATTTATCCATGACCTTTGTTTCTAGTTTGTCACCATCATAGAAACTAGAATCAAGTTTAATGATGAGAGTTAGGTATCAAATATGCATCACAATTCTAATCCAACTAAACAAGTAGATGTCATTAAGTTTTCTACACAACCTAAATAAGCCACACAACGTTCTTAAATCCAATTCGATTTGTGCACATCTATGTGAGGTTTAAAGTATCCACATTACAATGAGATATCATTACTCATTAGTTTTATTAGTAATTACTTATAACCCTAATTTACACACATCCACGGTCAACCAAAATTCTACGTATAACCCAATTTACAACACATCCACAATTAACCAAAATTTAGCAAAAAAAACAAATAAAACAAGAATGTAGTTTTATTAGTTTCAAGACATGAAACTGTGTCCCAATTGCGTCAAAAAGAGCATATATATATATATATATATATATATATATATATATATATATATATATATGTGTGTGTGTGTGTGTGTGTGTGTGTGTGTGTGTGTGTGCCTACAAAACTACACAAATGACAAACCAATAACCAAAATACTCAAACCTAAGTTAAAATCAGCACAAAAATAGGGACTTAAATGCCTAACAAAGCTAATATCACTTGAAAACTTCACAGTAACAGATCAGTTACCACTAACATTTCATATATACAATAATTAATCAAGTATATTTGATCCAAATAACCAACAATGTTCAGGTTGAAACCTGAATTTCAAGAAATATAGTAACCTCAATTAATCATGTATACTGACCGTGAAGGGGCTGGCTGTAGAGTGAGGTCGATTGAGGGCTGGGTGAGGTCGATTGAGGGCTGGGTGAGGTCGATTGAGGGCTGGGTGAGGTCGATTGGGGCAGGGGTGAGGTCGATTGAGGGTTGCGGGCTGGCTGGCTGCGGGCGCGGTCGATGGGTACCGCAGGGGTGCCGGCGAACGATTGAGGGCTGGCTGCCGGCGGGCGGTTGAGGGCTGGCTGCAGAGTGCCGGCGATGTGGGGGCAGTTTAGTGGTCGGTCGGGTGGTGTGAAGGGGCTGGCTGCAGAGTGCCGATCGATGGGTGGTATGAAGCTAGGGCTTTAGAAGCGGGGGGTTTAATTGGAATGAGAGTCGCGCGCGGGTTATGATAAACTTATAAAAAATTTTAAAATATGACACACTAAGATGACACGCAATAATGCGTGTCATCCTTTCTAAGAAAATTTTAAAAGATGACAAATAATTTATGATACGCGTAAATGCGTGTCATCTTTTTTCGCGCGTCATCTTTTGCGTGTCATCTATTAACAGTTTTCTAGTAGTGAACAGTCGCTTAGAACCACTGGTTGGTTTAAAAATGGGTTTATGAAAATTTACACGGAAATATAGATAGGGGTAGTTAACGAAAACATAGTAAAAAATGATCAAATGAGAACTTATTTTTTACGAGAACTTTAGGAACTAATATGAGCTACTGGTTTTAAATGGAAAAATAATAATTAATGAAACATAATAAAAAATCTTAAAACAAAAAATAATAATAAATAAAAGAAGTAAAAACACAGAAGTGTTTCCATCGTTTCCCTCTATCATCAAAAAACAAAAAAATATAAAAAACATAAAAAATCTCATTTTTTACGAACGTCATTTTACACATATGTAATACCTGAAATTACACATGTGTAAAACAAGATTAACACATATATAATGACTAATTTACACATGTGTAAATAACGGGTGTTTGATTTTTTAAAAAAAGTATATCAATATGGTAGGCGTTGAAAAGATAAAAAAATACTGAAATTAACAGTGAATTTTTTTTGAAAAAATAATATCGTTAAAAAAAGTTATGAACATTTTAAAAAAAAGTAAAAGTGACATGTGACTTGCATGTGACTAAAATATATGATTTATATCAATCAATCATATATTTTAGTCACATGCATGTGACTAAAATGTATGATTGATATCAATCATACATTTTAGTCACATGCAAGTCACATGCCACTTTCATCTTTTCTAAAACGTTCATAAATAAGTTAAAGTCTCTTTATGAAAAGTATTCTAATGAATTTCACATGGCAAGGGCTTCTAAGAAAAACTCGACAAGCACATCAACCGATGCCTCAAACATCCGTGCTAGAGAAGAAGATAATTTTTATGCTTTTGTCAAGTCTAGACTGGTTGAAACTTCACAAAAAAATGAACTTGAGGTGTAATTGGAGGAGCCTAATTATTTAGTTATGGAGAATCAAAATTTTGATGTGTTAAAATGGTGGAGTCAAAGTTCTAGCAAGTTTACGGTTTTAAGCAAAATGGCTCGTAATATTTTTTGCATTCCAATCACCACTGTGGCCTTAGAATCCGCATTTAGTGCTGGAGGACGTATTTTGGATGACTATCGAAGCTCTCTAACCAAAGATATGGTAGAGCTTCTTGTTTGTGGAGGTGATTGGATTAAGTCTACATCAAAAGCAACCATTCAAACTTTAGAAGTAAGCTTATATACTTATTTTTTGTTTATTTTAAGTTCTTTTTAGTATTTAGTGCTAATATATATATATGTATATATATATATGTATATATATGTATATATATATATATATGTATATATATATATATATATTTATGTGTAGCAATCGGGAAAGGAAGAAGAGAACTTGGAAATTCAAGTGCGGGCGAATGACGAGGCATAATTTAGAAGTACGCAAAGTGAGTAGTTAATATTTAAATTAATCTACATTGTTTATAAAAATAGAAAATTATCGTCTTTTTATAATTGCTCAATCGTGTACCAATTAGGTGTTGAAAATATCAAGTTGTGATTTGGGCTCATTTCTTAGCTACTTTATATAATATTGTTTGTCACTATCATGAGATATGAATTTTATATACTATTTTTTTAGTTCATTTGAAGAAAAGATGGTCGATGTTGGAAGTGGGAAGAAAAGGTGTTTGGAAAGAAGATGAAGATGGTTTCTTGTGTTTTATTTTTTGGCCCGAAAACATTTAATTATGAACTTCGTTGTTTGCTTTTTTTTTGCTACTAGAACTTGGTTGTATGTTTTTTTTGTTATCCGCTATGTTATAGCTTGTGTCTGTTTGAGATATTGATTGCATATTTATATGGTTTTGTTTGTTATTATTGTTGTTTACATGTAAAAGAATATAGGGCAAGTTACATGTTAAAATACGAAAAAAGTACGATTTTTTTTAAATTCGAGCTGGCTTGACGAACCATGAGCTGGCTCGAGCTTTTCACGAACCGAACTCGAGCCTGTCGAGCTAAGTTTGCTAAAAATGCAGATTTTTTTTAAATTCGAGCTGCCTCGACGAGCCACGAGCTGACTCGAACTTTTCGCGAGCCGAACTCGAGCCGAACTTGAGCTAAAGCTTTCAGCTCGCTAAAACTTTCGAACTCGAGCCGAGCTGGCTCGATAATCTTCGAGCTCGAGCCCGAGCCCATCCTGGCTCGGCTCAACTCGTTTACAGCCCTATTGATATTGGTTCCTGTAGTTGTCACAAAAAAAGGTGGTTCTCACAATAACCATACCCAACATAGATAATAGGCCCTTCACAATGTAAAACTTAACATTTTATAAACATCTTATGTTAAAATTGTAAGAGGAAAAAAACTATAAAAAATCAAAACCTTAAATATTTTTGACGAGTTATACATATGTGTTTTGATAACTTGTACATTATTATTCATAAATCACTAAATCCGTTTTAAGTGAAATTTACATCAAAATGCAGATAAAATAAAGCATATCACAATGATATATTCAAAATTTTATAAAACATCATATTTTAGAAGTTATTGTTAAAATATTAAATAAATTCAAAACTAATTATAATTAAATAAACAAGCACAAAGAGAAAAAAACAAATAAAACAATTAAAAAAGACAAAAATGAAAAAAAAACATGTGCATTAGATAGTTGTACTTTAAGCTTACAGGTTTTTCGACATGGCTTTTAAACTTTAAAGTATGGTTAATTTGTTATGGGTTATAAACTTCTAGTTGTCAAACCATCATAATTCATGACTATTGAATAAGTTCCATTTGAAATTTGAAAACAGCGATGCATAGAATGATTATCCATTATCTATTCCGTTAAGATCTCCCATTATCTATTCCGTTAAGATCTCCCATTATCTCTACTTTAAAAAATGACTTGTGACACACTAAAGCAGTCCCCTTTTGATAAAGTGGCATTACAACCATGTAAAGGCGTAAATACAAATATTTTCTTTAAAAAGGAAAATTATATTTTATTATTCCAAGCTGCTATATCAGCGATAAAAAAGTTACATTTTATAACTTTAAAAAATGATCTTTTTTTAATTGAGTAATATATATACATTTCTAATTATATCTATGTTATATATCACGTCACGAGGCACACCACATGATACGTCAAAAAAAACTAACAACATTAACGAACGATTGGACTGAGACTGTTATTAGTAACAAAAGCGAAAGTTAGGATTAGTACGGGTCAAACTTAGTTGGTATTAATATTGATTAATAGTTAACTAGAAGGGTGCCCGCGCAATGCAGCGGGACGAAATTTACATTTGACAAGTGCATTTAATATTTTGTTATTCTTGTAATAGTTTTACAAAAGTTTATTATGTTTTTCTAAGCTAAAATTTAAAATAACAAATAAATGAGTTTTGCATGACGACTTGTATATACGCATTAACTTATTGCACCTCACAAAATACAGAGCGTTTCAGCAAAAATCTTACACCAAAATGTTTAAAAATAAAAACAAGTTAAATTGTAGGCTCAAAACGTTTTTAATGTGATATATTAAAAGGTAGAGCTGAAATCTTAAAACATATTAAGTTTTTTGGGTGTATGGGTAGATAATATAAAATTTTATGCAAATATTAGTAAGTGTAAAATTATTGTGTAACTAATTATAAGGACTAATGTGTAAATAATGCTATAAATACTATTTTACCCTTAAAAGTGGTTGTATCTTATGCATTGAATATAGTAAGTGTTCTTAATTTTTTGGTATTTTAAAATACCCCTCTCATATGCTTTATATATAGTATAGATAACTGGTAGTCAAGCCCCACGGGTTGCGGTGGGGGCGTAAAACCATTGTAAGTAGCATTAATGGCACACCGTTGCTTGTAACCATCTACACTAGAAAAGCTCGTAAAAAACGATGCAAATTAGATGAAAAAACATTAAACTATTCACAAGCATTACGACATGTTAATGCATATAAATTAGACCGGAACGTAAAACACAACACGATCGTTAAACAGAAAAAAAAATGTAAACTCAAAAAGTTTAAACCGGGACGTAAGATGAAAAGTTGTAAAAGAATAAAAGTAAATGGGATTAAAGTTGAAAGTGAAAAAATATGTTAGTGTTAAATGTGAAGGTTGAAAACTATAGGGTTAAAAGTAATAAAACTAAGAAAAACAAAATGAAGTACAATCTACAAAACATATGGTACAAACCATAGTGCACAACTAATTTGTAATTAGTATTATATTAATTTCGATTATTAAACTCTAATTTTCCTGAAAAAAAAGAAGCTAAATATCAATACTTTATTACTTATACCGTGCAAGGGTACTATGAGTGCCTAAATAACTGCCATAAGTTACCCTAAAGTCCAATCATTTACAAACTAACACCTAGGGTCTGTTTGACATGGGGTCATGGAATAAACAAATGAATGAAATGAATAAGAGAATGAAATGGATGAGAGAATGAAATGGATGAGAGAATGAAATGAATCATCATATTCTATTGTCTTGTTTGATTATCCTTTAAGAATAAATGTATAATTACTTTGTGTTGTTTGTTAGGTATAAAAAATAAAGCAATGAAATGTAGAAGCAGTTATATTGGTGATGGCGGGTGGGGGTAGTGGTGGCAGGTGGTGGGGGCGCGGTTTTCGGCGGCAGTGGTAGCCGGCGGTGGTTTCCGGTGGCGGAGGTTGCCTTCGGGTGGTTTATGGTGGTGTTTTCCGATGGCGGAGGTGGCTTTCGGTGGTTTCTTGCCGTGGTTTCTGGTGGAGGCGGTGGCCTCTGGTGGGTTTTGGCGGCGACGGTGGTTTTCGGTTACGGTGGTTTCAGGCGGTGGTGACTGGCATTGGTTTCCGGTGGCGGCTGTGGTGGCCGGTGGTTAGTGGGCACCGTTGCGGTTTGCGGTGGTGGGTGGCACCGCTGGTGGCTGGTGGTTGGCGGGGACGACCGTGGCTGATGGTTGGCGGGGACGGCTGTGGCTGGTGGTTGGCGAGGACGGCTGTGGCTGCTGGTTGGCAGGTATGGCTGTGGCTGGTGGTTGGCGGGGACGGCTGTGGCTGAGGGTTGGCGGGGACGACTGTGGCTGGTGGTGTAACATCCGCCTAATTTTAATTTATAAACCCAAAACCCGAACCCATTTTGAGCTTCCATGCAAAGAAAAGTTTCATTATCAAATTTATTTTATTTATTCTAATGAATCATAGGAATAGAAGTGTAGTTTAATCTTAATTTTTTTGTTTTCCATTTATTAAATCATCTAAACAGTTTATAATAATACTTTATAAAGTAAAGAGTTATAAATTTATATATAGTCTTAATTGTTCTTTATGAGTAATATAAAAAGAATAATTATATTCTAAAGTTTATACAAAACTTATAAAGTATATGGGTTTATAAAGTTTAATGTTAAACTTATGAGGCTTTATATATCATTTATGAATTTCAATTATTATATAAAAAGAAAATTTAGACTTTAAAATTTAAATGAGATTTATAAAGATATATAAATATATAAAGATTATTATACTTTTTTTAATCATCTTAGAAATTAAATAATAAATAGCTAACAAGATTTAATATTTTTTTATATAAATAAATAATTTAAGTTATTAAATGGATTTATAAAACATGGGGTTAAAGACGTAATTATTGAAACCTTATTTTAAAGAAGTTTAGACATACAATAATGACAAATTAATACTACAGGGACTTAAGTGTAATTTTTCTAAACATAACCCAAACCATTCCCCACCCCTCGACCCATGTTCCGGCCACCATGTCCGGCGGGTCTCTGGCGACCATAGCACCACAAGAATAGTCGATTTTCAATCCAAATAATTACTCCATAACAAACGCACATCAGTTTCGAACTTGAATTCGGCTTTAATTGAATTAAATCGGTTGATTAAGGTTGTGCACCCGAAACCGAAACATCAATTCAAAACTTTAACTCATTTGAAGTGAAACCGATTAAATCAATACCACATAACATAGGGCTAATGCCCTAATCGGTCCTCTCAATCACTCTGAATCATCAATTTCCACTCAAACATCTCGACATATAGAGATCGATCACCAACTTCATTCGGACCTGCAAATTAGTCGAACTCCACCTTCTGGGCAACGGAGATCGCAATTGATAAAGGGCTATTACTCTCTATTATCTAAGGATGCTACATACTCAAGGAATTTGATTATGATCGACTTAATCACCAAAAAACCAACTTCCACCCGTCGCGACTCGTCTGCAACCTAAGACCATCAATTCGAACATAATCATGTAAGCTATACATATCATTATAATCGGTTTAACATGGGGAAACAAAGCCCTAATGTTAATTGGATTAAATCGCATGAATTGATGTTCAATTGGAATCAAATCGTTCTAGGGTTCTTGGTAATTTGGGGGATTTGATCATGGATGTTTTTTTAAACATTTAGGCCGAACTTTTAACCAGATGGGGCTATAGCCCAACTGGTAAGTGACATGGTTTATGGCTATGAGGTCCCGGGTTCGAACCGGGTCTCCACCATATTTTGTTTTAATTAGTTTTCTTAACATTTTTTTATAATTCAGAAAATTTCTATTATATTGTTAAATCACAATAAGAACTATTTTGTTAACTAAATTATTTCAGAAAATATCTAGTTAATTTTTAAAGGTTTTAACAGTTATAATTCTTAGATTTAATTAATTTTGTTAAAGAATAAAAAGCTATAAAAATATTATTTAGTCATTTATGTGATAAATATATTATAGTTCAATGATTATTTAAATAATTACTTATTCAATGATTATTTAAATAATTAATTATACAAATAATTATTTAAATAATTATTTAAATAATTAATTATTCAATGTTTTAGCTAACTATATTATATCATAAATAGTTAATAAATCTACTTCTTAAACTTTTAATTAACTTATAAAACAACATATTATATTTTATTCTTAAAGTTTGGTATTATAATATCTTTATAATAAATCATTTAAAAAGTTCAAAACTCTATAAAATGATTTTAAATAATTTTAAAGTCATTTAATAAGTATTCGATTTATCACCTTTATCAAGTTTTAAATAATTAATTATTAAATTAATTATTTCTATTCACACATCATGTTAATTCAATTATTGAATCATTCACTGTAATTTTTATTGGTTCATACGATCTTTATTAAACCAAAACGTAAATGATTCATTATTTTATTTAATTATTTAAACCCCCAAATTCCAATTGAAACCCTAGTTCAGGTTTAATCGTTAACCTTGTTGTTAAACTTAATCTTGGAATATATACGCTTAGGTATCTTGTAAAAGAAATCGTTGGAGCACCAATTACATTACTTGATATTACCTTTAACATCAACTTATATCATGTGAGTATTTCTATACCCTTTTTATTATCATTACACTTTGGGGTAAAACATGTTACTTTATAAACATTGCACTTGTAAACACGTTTGATTCTTGTAAACTTATGGCATTTCACCTGTATGTTGTGGTTAGTTGGCCTTTGTAGCTACCATGTAATGTCGAATATATGTACAATCATTAACTATTGCTAGCCTGGCGACGTCATAGATCTATGGGCCTGACAAGCCTGCTTGGTTAATCCAAGTACACTTAGCTAATCGTATATACTTGTAAACGTTTAAGACTTGTAAAAATCTGTCAAGGCATGATTGTGCATTCTGTCTTACATCCCTAGTTACTTTGTTCTCTAACTTACAACATGAATTGCCATCTTTTATATACTTATGTATTGAAAACTATGAAAATCTTACCAACATTATTGTTGACCTTTTATTTTTAACATGTTTCAGGAAATACTCAAGTATGATTACTACTTTGAAGCTTATCACATCTAGGATTAGACCTAGAGAAATAAAAGGATGAACTTGTCACATTTAACTTTTATATCATGATGTTATCTTTGTTTGAAACTTATGTTTGTAATGTTACCTTTGAAACTTATGAATAATATATTTGGATTTAATAATAGCGTTATGTGGCTATGAACGATCTTAACTCTCACATCTCGACGTTTCCGCCATCAATGTTGGGGTGTGACAAGTGGTTGGCGGGGAAGGTTGTGGCTGGCGGTTGGCAGGGACGGCTGTGGCTGGTGGTTGGCGGGGACGGCTGTGGCTGGTGGTTAGCGGGGACTGCTGTGGCTGTGGTTGGCGGGGACGGCTGTAGCAGGTGGTTGGCGGGGATGGTTGTGGCCGGAGGTTGACGGCGGCGACGGTGGCCGGAATTTGGCGGCGACGGTGGTGGGTGGTGGTGGTGGTGGTCGGTGGTGGTGGTGGTTGCTGGTGACAAACGATATTGGTGGCAGGTGGTGATTGTTGTGGTGGGTGAGTGAGTGGTGTTGATGACTAATGATGGAAGAAATGATGAAATGAAAAAAAGAAGAGGGGTGGATGGAATGAATTTGATGGAATGAATTTGAGGGAATGAAATCAATTATGTAATGGTTTATTTCATTACCTTCATCAACCAAACATGTATTTTTCCATTCACCCTCAATGGTTAATTCCATTCCACCCATCATCCCTGCGTACCATTACCAGAAGCTTTTTTGTTCCATTTTGGTAATTAATTATTCGATCATATATATCCTATCTAGTGTGGTATGGATTTTTGGTATTTGAAAGATGGAAATAGGTTAATCTTATATTGATTTCCATTTAATGATTTTAGATCTTACTAAATTCACTATCGCTATTTCCTCTCACGATTCTAAAATCAACGATGAGATCAGTGGAGGCCGTATAATTGGACCATATGGTCTCAGCCACCATGGGCAGGTGGCAGACCACCACCCTTCCTGTTAACGGTTTTTGATGGACCCCACAAACAGGTTATAAAAGTCTACCTTGTGGAGTCGAATTTACATATCTAAAACATGTGCGTAGTGTCACTTATACTCCAAATACCCTATGTTACCCCATGTAAGCTTGTGTTGTACTCCGTTAAGCTTAAGGAAAGTGCTTTGGAAGTGCTATCAAGGTTTTAGAAGAGTGTAAGTTGGGAGGTGAATATGTTTCCCAAACTTCATTTGCATAATTGATTTATGCGCACAAAATGATTTTAATAGGTTTATGAAATGTCAATATGAATATAATTACATCGTTTTAGAACTAGCATGTGATTATATTAATGTTAGTAAGCATGGGTTTAAGTGACCGTTGACACATTATTCGCATATCGATCTAGGATACACGCATTGATTGGTAACTGTGTGTTATGATGTAATGCGGCAGAATCATTTGAACACATGAACTAGATGAATTCAGTATATACCAGCTTCCAATATCGGATCTTGTCAACAAACGAGACAACTATAAAACAAGATGTTTTAATAATTGTTAATATTGATCATGATGTTTTGATTTTATCAAAAGGGTTTGGTAACATGATTCATCAGTCTTATGCTGAATTTTCATTTTAAAACTATTTTCAGAAAAATGATATGCATGTGTAACGAAAATAAAGGTTATGGTTTAGCCTAATTATCGTGGGAACGCCCACAAGAATCTAGAAAGATTAACAATTTTACTTTAGACTTGTAGATCACTATGTAGAATCTAAAGATTGTTTTGTTTAAATCAATGTAATCATTTGAACTCTTTTTACGCAATTCATGGATGATTTGAATTGAGCCCAATAGTTGAAATATCTTCCCAAGTGAGGATTTGATTAGTATATTAACCGATTATCCTAGTTTGGATGATTATATATTTGAGACAAATGGAAATAGAAAAGTCAACCAATAAAGTTGAATATTTATAAAAGTTTTCTGAAAATACTTCCGCTGTGATTTTTTAAAATAAAATATAAATTTGGACTTTTGTGTTGATACTAGTAGATTTGGCTTACACATATGGGGTGTAGACCTAGGGTGTGACATCCTTGATATGAAATTGTTGTTGTGTATTAGGGGCAGGGGGGACAGGTCACGGCTGATCTTCTCAAGGGCCAAAACCCTTTTTAATACACACACACACATATATATAATATATATGTGTGTGTGTTTGTGTGTGTGTGTATGTGTTGATACATGTTAATGTACCTAGTTTATGAGCTTGAATGTAAAAGTCTTTCATGTCTTACATATGTGTAATTGATGTAATGGTTTGAATGAATGATATAAAGTGCATTGTGATGTTTGATTTATATTTTGATTATGTCATGATATCATTATATTGAATGTGTTGAACATGTATGAACTAACTATATAGGTTTGATGTTGTTTGATAGTTCATGCTAATGGCCCATGCTAATGGACCATACGCATGAATTCATCATGCTTATGGACCAGACGCACGACTGAACCAGGAGACTGGATCAGTCATACGATTGAAACATAAGACTGACTCAGTCGCACGACTGAACCATGCTAGTGGTTCAGTCGCACGACTGAAGACAGGAAACCTATAAATACCACGCAATTCGTGAAAAAACAGAACACTTCAAATACTTACGTACCCTAGCCGTCCAGAGCGTCCCTGTTCATCATTCCAACTTCATAGTTCGTTTCTGATCAATTCTTGTTCGTTCTTAACGTTTGTTTCATCGTAGGATTGATCAGATTGTCGTTCTCACTGATTGGATCACTAATAAATAGGATTCCGCACTATTTGATCTGGTTTCACACATTATCAGTTAGTACTCCATACATACACGGTCCTAACAAGTGGTATCAGAGCCTTGGCTCTTGATTTTGCATGTGATTTGATTAGTTTTTGGTGTTAAACTTAACGTTTTCATTCAAAAGAGTTAATTTTTGAGTCAAAAGGTGTTTTCGAAGTTTTCTGACCTTAAAGTTTAGATTGTTCACTATACGGCAGATTAGGGTTCTTGAAAAATCGCGTTTTTGTGTCCAAGTGTCAAAACCATCGATTTTGTCAAAACAACAGCCTTCAGTCTGACGAATAGCTCATTCATATGATTGAACTCATTCGTACACTCCATTCACACGACTGAACTCAGTCGCATCCTTCATTCGCACGACTGAACAACTCCAGTCGTTTGAGTCCATTCGTCTAGTTCATACGCACGACTGAATCCAATTGCAAATTGAATTCATTCGCACCCTTTATTCGCACGAGTGAACCATCCGTATAGTCCATTCGTACGATTGAAATTGTTCTGTTCACCAAATCTCAAGCTTATACAAATGGAAGATCAGTTTGCTGCGTTTACTGCCGGGAAGGACTCACGCATCCAGAACCTTCTGCTTCTAGAAAATAAGATAGGAAATCACAATAAATCGCTGAAGCTTATCACATTAGATGATTATCCATAATGGAAATAGATGTTCGAGATTTATTTAAATGGAGTTGATCCCAATCTTTGGGAATCTATTGAGACAGGTTATAGTATGCCGGTTGGTGCTGATGGTGTTAAATTAACCTTGGGTGGTATGACTGATAGCCAGAAGGAAAAGTACAATGCTGAAAAGAAGGTGTATGCCCTGTTGACTCAGTCGATACCAAAAGATATATTCCATCAGTTTTCTGAGAACAAACTGGCAAAGAAGTTATGGAAAGCTTTGGAGAAATGATATGACGGGAATGCAACGTTGAAAGCTCTAAAGGCAAAGGCTTTGAAAAAGGAGTTTGATAACTTCTCTTTGATGGGGAAAGAGAGTTTGGATGATATCATAGACAGGTTCTACCATCTAATGAGTGAGATGCACACTCATGGGGTCACAACATCAATGGAAGACAAAGTGTCAAGCTTTGCCGATGGTTTGCCAGAGAAATGGGACGTGTTTGTGTCTAACTTGAGACAGAACAATATATTGGCAAAATTAGACATAAATGACTTCATACTGAAATTGAGGGAGGAGGAACTAAGGATGAAGTACAGGTCACAGAAAGGATCCTACGACCAGAATCCTTCACTGTATAACTCATTTTCCAACCCAACCAGTTCAGGAGCACCACTTCAAACAGCGTTTGTGTCTAGTTCAACCGCTCCTTCTCAAACCACAGCTTCAGGATCTGAAACCTCAACGTCATCTAGTACCTAATATATCGCACCTGAAGCAAATACTACTAAGTTAAAGACCGAGAATCTCGGAAATATTACTGTGGAGGTTGCAAAGGAGCATATGGACCTTCTAGCAGCAGTTGTTCATTCTTATGATGGTCTAGTTGCTGGAAAAATTGGTAATTGCCATCTTGCTGGTGAAGACTACAAGTAGGTGGACGAAAATGAACTAGAAAGAATGGATATTATGTGGACTTTGGCAAGTGCTGTCAGGAGAGCAAAAAAGTTTGTGAAGAAGACTGGACAGAACTTGGTAGCCACAAAAGACACTACTTTTGGTTTTGAAATCAAAAGTTACCTGCTTTAACTGTGGAGAAAAGGGGCATTTCAAACGTGAATGTGTAAAGCCCAAGAAGACAAGTAACGGGAATCCATTCTCATCTTTCAACCGTCAAGACAAACTCACGAGTAGAGCTACCTCTTCAAGCAAAGAGACAAAGGCCTTGACTGCTCAAGGTGACGAAGGACTGGATTGGACCTTCAGTTTTGTGTTTCTGGGTGAGTCAAACATTGCCCAAATTAAGGGTTTGGATGATGACTCTGCAAGTGAAGGTGAAATCACAGTTGAACTAGTGATGTCCGATAATGAAGATACTGAAAATGTGGTCAATCACCTGATTGAAGAAGATCTCAGAACTACGTGTTCAGAATCTCCAGCATCTGAAGAGTCAAACTCTGCGTTGATGGCTGATTCAACCGAGCCTTCACAGGTAAGTACCAAAGACCAACTTTTTGAAAACATGCTTATAATGACTGTAACAAATTTAGAGAAAGCATATATTTAAAATTTTCTAGGTTATTAGACCATAATTATAGCTTAGTAAATGATTTACAACTGTGCACAGAAGCTAATCGGATTTTAAAACAAAATGGGCACAGTTATCAAGAGAAAATAGAACTCTTAAATAAATAACTAAGGGGAACCGAGGTTGTTGCTTTTAATCAAGCCAATGATATAAGGTTCTATTTAAGCTTCCTAGAAGAAACTAAGAAAGAAAAAGCAGTTTTATAAGTCGAAGTCAACTCATTAAAACAAAAACTGCACAGTTGGACCAGTTCTTCTCACATAGTTCAACACTTAGTGAAAGTACGAAATAACAGGGAGAGGTTGGGTTACAAAGTGGTTCCACCACCACATGAGATCCTTTTAAATACAAAATGTAGACCTGTAAATGACAATCCAGTAAAGGATCATGTGGTAACCACTCCTCTGGTTAGTGATCCAGATTCCATAGTCAAACCTATACTGAAGATCATTAAACAGAAGGAGGCTACTTTGAAATCTAAAGGTAAGATGCCTGTTGTGAATTTGGATGAACAATTTGAAAAGGTTAATGTAAAGTCAGGTTCAAGCATGTCTATTTCTGAATCTAAAATGACCAATTCAGTTAACCAATCACGTGCTCCACGTCATAGTCCAAATAAACAAAAGGCTAAAGATGTTAAAAACGTTCAAAAAATGAATTTTGTTAAAGAAGCAATTAAATCTAAACGAGAAATGTCCAAACCCAACCAGACTCAAGTCACACCTGTTTCACACTCAACTCCACATAAACAGTTTCCTCAACATGTAGAAGGGAGATCTTGCTACAGTTGTGGAAAGAGAGGACATATCTCCTCTAACTGTTCTTATTATCAGACTCCCAGACAGAAAATTGAACTTTATGATACTAAACCAAGGTCTTTTAAAAGGAGTTCTATCTCTCCACAAAAGAGAATAAATGAACCTAAAGTTCAAACTGTAAGCCAGTCGTCTGTCTAGCACAAACAGGCCTTACATAAAACTGGCTTATGGAAAGAAAAATCAAGTATAATGTTTGATAGTGAGGAGAGTAAGAAGAAAGATATGCCCTCATCCTCTAAAGGACAATGGGTTGAGTTTATGATGTGTGATTCCTCCGGGTCACCCAAGCCAGTTAAGGGTTGGGTCCCAAATCTAAACTGACCATTTCCTTTTAATGTGCAGGGTGTCTGTTATAGTGCTATCACAAACACCTGGATTGTTGATAGTAGGGCGTCTAGGCACATGACTGGGATCCTGTCTCTCCTATCAAATGTTAAACAAATTAAAGGGGGACATGTCTCATTTGCCGGAAATAAAGGAGGATACATCACCGCTCAAGGCGAAGTAGGAAACCAGAAAGTCAAGTTTGATAAGGTCAACTATGTTCAGCAATTACAGAATAACTTGCTTTCAGTATCCCAGATATATGACAAAGGATTCAAGGTTGTTTTTGACAACAAGAAGTGCTATGTGTTGAAGAAGGATTACATTATCCCGGAGGACCAAATCTTAATGTCAGCTTCGAGATATAATGACTTATATGTCTTGGATCTATCAAAGGTCTCCACAACTAATCATTAAGTTCAATGCTTCTTGTCAAAGGCAACTAAGAGGGACTCGATCTTCTGGCATAGGAGAATAGGACACATAAATCCATGGAAGATGAATCATCTGATTCAAAATGACTTAGTAAATGGAGTTAATGTTAAGAATTTTCAACTTCCGGATTTTTGCGTAGCATGTAAGAAAGTTAAATAGACCAAGAAGTCTTACAAGGCAAAGAAAGTAAATTCCATTGAATTGCCTCTCGAGCTTCTACACACGGATCTGTTTGGTCCTGTGAGCACCAAGAGCATCGCTGGTGATTTGTATTGTTATGTGGTCACTGATGACTACTCTAGATTCTCTTGGGTAATGTTTTTGAAATCCAAATCAGAAACATTTGAATCGTTCAAACAGCTGGTGACCACATTGGAGTCTCTCTACAAGCTGAAAGTGTGACATATTCGCTCAGATAATGGCACGGAATTCAAAAACCAGTGTATGGAGGAATTCTGCAAAGAGAAGGGAATTGTACATCAGTTCACATCTGTCTACACTCCACAAATGAACGGAGTTACTGAATGAAAGAACAGGAGCTTGATAGAGACAACACGAATAATGCTAGCAGACTCGAAACTGCCCATCCAATTTTGGAATGAGGCAATTTCCAATGCATGTTACACCCTAAATCGAGTCCTGGTGGTCAAACGTCATGGTAAAACATGTTACGAGTTGCTCCAGCGACGTAAACCTAATCTGGAGTACCTCAAACCATTTGGGGCACCATGTACGCTGTTGAAGAAAACTCAGTCAGGGAAATTCAGTGAGAAGGTTGAAGAAGGGATTTTTCTAGGATACAACATACCGAATAAGAGAGTTTACAACAACTCAACGGGTCAAGTAGAAGTGTGGTACAACGTTGATGTTCAAAGATAGATTACCCCCTTCTGGAAAAGGACCCGCATTCTTCTTCGATTATTTAAGTCCTTCAACACCCCTCTCCCCCTTCCTGATGATGAGTTATCGACCAAAATAATGTACGATGTCTTAAACACACCGTCACTAGACTCGACAACATCGTGTTTACAAGGTGAGTCTTCTAGTTGGACAGGGGGCACTTGAGGTAAGTGACTCTTCCTCTGACGATGAAGACTTGGAGAATGATCAGGTAGATCAGGAGGAACAGATTCCTGCTAATAAAGTACACAAGAATCAGATGTTGATGCCTCTGACACTTTGGAACCTCGCACTCCAACGACTACAAATACTGAACCAGGAACCCAAAATCCGGATAAGGAAGTAGTTGTACCCACCACTCCCGGATCTCGACTTAATGTATATCATCCTCTGGACAACGTTATAGAGGATGTACAATTAGGAGTTCAAACAAGAAATCAGCTATACTCACCTGATTATGCCTCTATCATGGAAAAAGGCTATCTTCATGACGGTGTGCATCAATGTTTTATGTCTCAATTTGAGCCAAAAATGTCAGTGAAGCCTTAAACGATAAGGCATGGGTCAGTGCCATGCAAGAAGAACTTCTGCAGTTTAAGAAGCTAGGCGTATGGTCACTCGTGGATAGACCAAAAGGTGCTAAGGTCATTGGCACTAAATGGGCCTTGAAATGCAAGAAAGATGACCAAGGGGTCATAATTAGAAACAAGGCTCGACTTGTCGTTCAAGGTTTTAGACAAGTCGAAGGAATCGATTACAATAAAGTGTTTGCACCTGTGGCTAGAATAGAAGCAATCCGTATCTTCCTAGCCTATGCATCTTACATGAAGATCAAAGTCTATCAACTAGATGTCAAGAGTGCATTCCTTCATGGGGAAATTCGTGAGACAGTGTATGTCAGTCAAACTGAAGGATTTGAGGATCCCTACCATCGGGACAGTGTTTACAAGCTGGATAAGGCTCTCTACGGGCTCCATCAAGCCCCAAGAGCATGGTATGAGAAACTCTCAACTCATTTGGTGAAACACGGTTTTTGCAAAGGAGTTATTGACTGTACACTATTCATCAAAGAAAAGGATGGAGACTTACTGTTTGTACAGATTTATGTTGATGACATAATTTTCGGTTCCAAAAATGAAGAGTTATGTAAGGAATTTGAGTCTGTCATGAAAGCAGAATTTGAGATGAGTGCAATGGGGGAGATGAAATTCTTCCTAGGATTACGGGTGGAGCAGGCACCAAAGGGAATCTTTCTACATCAGACCAAGTATGTAGGAGATATCCTAAGTCGGTTCGATATGGAGAATGCTTCAGTAGCTGGAACTCCACTTGCCACGAATCATGACGTGTCACCCCGGCAAAAATGGTGATCTGGTTGATGCTACAATGTATAGAGGAATGAATGGATCCCTGATGTATCTAACAACATCTCGTCCTGACATCATGTACGCGACGTGTCTTTGCTCATGATATCAGGCAAAACCAAAAGTAAATCATCTCATCGGGGTAAAAAGTATTTTTCGCTATCTGAAGGGTACTCCAACACTAGGGTTGTGGTATCCTCATGACGATGACATTGAGCTTACAACGTATAGTGACTTGAATTATGGTGGTTGCAAAATAACTACAAGTCAACATCAGCGGGATGTCAGTTCTTTGGTAGTCGGTCAGTCACCTGGCAGGGTAAGAAGCAGACCTCCATTGCTCTGTCAACATGTGAAGCTGAATACGTTGCTGCTGCAAGTTGCTGTTCATAAATTATCTGGATTCAACAGCAAATGCGAGACTACGGTTTGCAATTTTCTAACACCTCTATTTTTGTTGATAAATCTGCTGCTATTGCTGTCACCAAAAATCCGGTCCAACACCCTAAAACAAAACACATCAGTATTAAATATCACTTTATACGTGACTGTTTTGAAAAGCATTTAATCGATGTTGTTAAAATTAATACGGATTTTCAACGCGCCGACCTCTACACAAAAGCATTTTATAAACCTCGGTTTTTATATCTATTAGAGGTCAATGGCATGAAAAAGAAAAGTGATGTGATTCAAGAGAAATCAAGTTCGTAGTCCGTCTGTCTAATTTTTATTTCATTTTTCTTTATTTTTCCTGCCTTAAAAATCCAAAAACACAAAAAGATTTCCCGTTTTAGAATTTTAGGGGGAGATTAGTCTAGGTTCAGTATTTATTCAGTATTCATTTACTTAAAAAAGGGGGCGGGCAGATAGGTTGAAGTCAAATCAAAACTGTGAGATTGATTTAAAAACATAGAAAATGATAGTACACAGGGAACTAATTGTTTGGGACTTTAGAAGGACTGAAATGATAATAATGTTATATTAAAATTACAAGTCTGAGAAGTCTAAGCCAAATAAAGGAAAAATGATAGTACACTACTCTGTTACTGAGGTTACATAGGGAAAGTAGGCCTAGAGGTTGCTAGTTCATTGTGTGATGTGTCGGTAGATTCAACACAATAGATAACTAGACTTCTTTGGTGAAACAATTTAAATTAAATTGTTTAACAGGCTGTGGGCTTCCATCTTATCCCTGGTTAACACAATCAACACATTTCTAATAAGGGATGACGAGTAAATAAACGCCACAAATGTGTGCGGACGACCATAAGAATGAGCAAAGCACATGAAAAGAATGATAAACGCAATCAAACTAATGTTGTTGGTGCGTTATATGTAAAAAAAATTGCTCTTACAAGAAGATAGGTTGTGTGCCTCTCTGCTGTGTGATGGCACTGACCTGAGGATAAGCACAACCTAAATATTCTAGAATTCATTGTGGTTTACGCCTCTCTGATGTGCGATGGCACTGACCTGAGGCTTTACATCTCTTTGAAAGCTCTTACAATAGTTTGTTTTTTGTCTCAATACCCGTAGACCGCTCAAAAATCTCCTGAGGAATGTTGATTACCATATAAGTATGGGATCCACAAATGCTTGTTGAAATAATACATAATCACCAATATGAGTCAAAAGTCTATGCATGGATTTAAGTGGACAACAATACTGATAATCGTCATGGCTGCAACTCTCGACAGTCAAAATCATTGTGTGCCTCTTACAGCCCTAGTATGATTTCCTGCGAGCGCTTGTGACTCTGAGAGTAATAAGGATCATTAATTTAAAGATATATCCAAGAGTCCCAAATGATTATGATACACCTGTATGATTCCATATGAATCTCTCCAGAGATGATCAATCAAACTTAAGCCGTTCTGCTCAGGGGGAGAAATCAGTTAAATGATAATTTAATAGTTTTCAACCCACTTCAAATAAAAACACAAAAATATGTCTTGTTTTGTTTAAGTTTCAAGTTGTTTTCCATTTCTAGTTATTGTCCTTCATGTTGGACTATGTAACAATATGAACTCTGTAAATCATACCTTAAAAGGGTCACGTCTGAGGTGACCAAATTATTGCAAAGTTAAAAGGATCATATCTAAGATGATCAAAGTTTTAAAGGTAAAAGGGTCACGTCTGAGGTGATCAAAAGGTTTTAATTAAAAGGATCACGTCTGAGGTGATCACATGGTTTTTCATTAAAAAGATCACGTCTAAGGTGATCAAATGGGTTTTTTCGTTAAAAGGATCATGTCTGAGATGATCATCACTCATAAAGTTTTATCTATAGTTAAAAGGCTAAGTGCTTGAAAAGTCATAAGGTCAAACTCATAAGTATGAGTCATTCGCACGACTGGACCATAAGTTGGACCAGTCGCACGATTGGATCATACGTATGAGCCCAATCGCACGACTGAACCACACGTATGGACCAGCTGTACGATTGGACCATAAGCATGGGTCAATCCATGCGATTGGATCACCAGAATGAACCAACCGCACAAATGGAGGTGACCGTCTGAGCCAGTCGCACGACGAGCCAGTCGCACGACTGAGCCCCAGGCGCACGAATGAAGCGTGTGAATAGGTCCAGTCGCACGATTGAAGGTAAACCTACTATAAATAGAGAGGAGTCGGTCACACATACTCATCACCCCTCAATCGCTCTCAAATCGCACGAAAGCAAAGTTGCTCTGCTAAAATTCGATGTGATTGAGTTCGCACTGTGATTGTGATACTAACGTGTACTCTCATCTTCTACAGGTACTTAGTGAATGAAATCGCACAAAATGCGTGGTGCAATCAAACCCTAACAGACCCAATCTGATTAAAATCAAGAAATCTATAAAAAACCTTCAAATAGAACCTAAATGTGCAAAATCATTAAAATGAAGAAAATACAGTGATAGTTAGGGTCCCTGCGAATCTAACGAGACTAAACACGATGTTTAACATCAAGTTTTGACCTAGATTCAAGGTTAGAGTGTCAAACAGAGAGTTAGGTGAATAGACACTCTGAATGAACTTCAATCGCATGATTGAGCTGGGCAAATGACTTAATCGACCGAATGAACAAGGCGTATATGCTCAATCGCCCGGTTGAACTCGGCCGCATGCTCAATCGTCCTGTTGAACTCAGCCGCATGCTCAATCTCCCGGTTGAACTCAGCCGCATACTCAATCGCCCGGTTGAACTCAGCCGCATGCTAAATCGCCAATTTTAACTCAGCCGCATGCTCAATTGCATGACTGAACTCAGTCGTATGGCTCAATCGCCCGGTTGAACTCAGCCGCATGCTCAATCGCACGACTGAACTCAGTCGTATGGCTCAATCGCTCGATTGAACCAAATTGATCTCAGAACAGTTTAAATTTCAACAGTTTTTGTTATGGACAAATCTCATGCTTATGTGTCTTGTGTTACAGAAACATGGCAGATAGGTGGATCATCAACACCAAGCACAACATTTGTGCTCACTTGGATGCCACCACTCGGAATGCTGCTGAGTTTGTTGGTATTATTGCATTTCTGAGGAGATCAAGGATCTACAGAGCCATATCTACTCCATGCACACCCTACCGGTCTATACAACATGCCTTCTTGGAAGGTGCGTCAGTTGATAGATCTACTGAGCCCTACTGCATTCGGAGCACCATTTTTGGGAAAGAGATTGAGGTTACTGCAGTAGAACTTTGACGGGTACTGGACCTGGGTGATGATGCGGCCTACCCAACCAGGTTACATCGTCTTACTGTAAGGGGATGTTTTCTATGGATGAAGTACACTAGGGACATCAACGCAGGTGTGCTCAACTAAAGCAACATGTGTCCCCAGTTCAAGTACCTGGCACATGTCATTCTATAGTGCATTGCTTCACGGAGGGGTGGATTTGATGATCTATCTGACCAAATCCAGAATGCTTACGTAGCACTGGTGTTGAATCACCCCTTCAGCTTTTCCAACATGATCTTCTCCTACATGGTCGAGAACCTTGAGGCAAAGGGGAAGGAAGGCTTCTGTATGTACCATCGTTTTCTTTAGATGATCATTGATCAGAAGCTTCCTTTCCTGCCGAAGGAGAGAGATGATGCAGTCACTCTTGAGGTTATGGATGATACGACGATAGGAAGGATGAAAGTGTACCGGGGCAAGCAGGTGAAGCCCCCGGTGAGGAGTTTGTTTGGGCATCTGGACCATGAGGATTACGTTACGCCAGCTTGGAAAAAGTGGTGTCACGATGATAGTGATTCGGACGTTGAGCCGATACTGGCTTTAATTGATGACGAGGATGATGACGATGACGACGATCATCAGGGTGGTGGAGATACATGTCACACCCCAACCTAGACGGCGGAATCGTCGAGGTGTGAGGAATACGATTATTCACAGCCACATAACGCTATTATTAATTCCAAATATATTAATCAAGATTCAATTGTAACAATACAAGTAAAAGGCTCCAACAAAGATACATCATGAATACAAGGTTGAAAGTAACAAGATCATTGTTTATTTCTCTATGTCCAGTCCTAAGTGAGATAAGCTTCAAAGAGTAGAACTCATACTTGGGTTATTCCTGAAACATGTTAAAAATAAAAGGTCAACATAAAAATATTGGTGAGCATTCCATAGTTTACAATATATAGAATATATAAAAGATGGCAATTCAAGTTGTAAGTTAGTGAATAAAGCAATTAGGGATGTTATGAACAATGCAACAATCAAACCTCGACAAAGTTTTACAAGTATTAAACGTTTACAAGATTATACGATCAGTTAAGTGTATTTGGTTCCCTAGTGCACAAGCATACGGGTCCTAGGAGTCGGCAATACATCGACTTTAGCACCAAATAGGTTGTCTGACCCATAGATCTATGACTTCGCTGGGCTAGCAATAGTTAATGATTGTACATATAACGCCATAACATGATAACCACAAAAGTTCAACTAACCACAACTTTACATGTTGAATTGCCATAAGTTTACAAGTCTCAAATAAGTTTACAAGTGCAATGATATAAGTTAACATGTTTCACCCCAAAGTGTGAAAATAAGAAAAAGCGGTATGGAAATACTCACATTGATATAGGCATTACAAGATGATATAAAAGATTAAAGTAAGATCCAAAGGATAATCTAAAGTATCCATTACAAGCACCTAAATATATGTTACAAGTTTAAGTTAATAATAAGATTAATGTTCAAATAAGGATTAGAGTTTTGATGGAATTATGGGGGTTTTAATAAGTAATGAGTTTTTAACTTAATCATTTATGTTTTGATTCAATTAACAGGACTATTCATTTAAGTATTCTAGAAATGACTTTAAGTATAAATAATAATAGGGTTTAATAAGTAAATACATCTTTATTATTTAGAAATAATTAGAATAACGTTTTGATTAATAACAAATTATTAATCTAAACCTTTAGTTAGTATATTTTATAAGAAAATAATATTTGTAAATAATTTGTGAAATTATAAAATATATAATTTCTACAATTATCATGATAAAACTTTAATTAATAATGCCTATTAATATTATAAGAATTTATTGTTTCAAGTCTAATATTTATTTAATTATTTTAAAAGGAAACAATTTAAATATAAAAGTTAAATAAATGTTAAAAATAATTATAACTTTAAGAGAATAACATTTAGACCAAAAGATTTTTTATTTATTATTTGGAATTCATTTTGATAGAACTAAACCAAAATAACCTTTGTAAAAAAAGGTATTAAATAGAGTATTTTAATTATTTAGAGTTGATAAAAATTCAGTAAATTATTTGGTGGTCCGAAAAATATTTAAAGTTTAGAAAAACAATTTTATATTTATTAAAAATTTTTCTGTAATTTTTCTAAGGCTGAAAACCATTAAAAAAAATATATGGGGGTGCCCGGGTTCGAACCCGGGACCTCCAAGTTAGAATGCAAGCGGGGAACCAGTGAACCAGGCATACAGCCGCGGAAGAAACCGGTTCCAAATTCTTTTAAGTTAGGTTACCTGTTGGACCAAAAGAACCAATGAGCCAAGATCAGGAAAACCTCTAAGTCCCACATGCCACTACAACAACAAGTGAAGACTCTCATCAGCTATTGTGTTCTCTTGCCGGAAGGTCAGAGAGGAACTGAGGACTCTCATCAGCTATTGTGTTCTCTTGCCTGAATGTCAGGGCTCGAGAGCATCTTAGTGCCAGCTCTCTGCTGAAATGATGAAGTCTGAAGAACAAATTCTGAAGATCAAAGAACTGAAGATCATCAGCTGAAGATATCAAAAGGCTGAAGATCTAAAGAACTGAAGATCTTCCGAAGCACAAAGTCTGAAGACAAAGACTGAAGACAACAACTGATGATATCTACTGAGATCATCAGTTGTTACATCTTCCGAAGTAACATCTTCCGAAGTTTCATCTTCCGAAGCCAAGTCTGAAGACCAAGTACTGAAGATAGAGTTTGTCTCAACAACTGAAGAAGTCCTCTTCAGTTGTTGTGGTGGTTTTTCCTTTTCCGAAGTTTATTTTGTGTCAGTAGTTGTACAACAGCTGAAGAGAATATTCTTCAGCTGTTATAGTTTCAGTAGTTTACTTTTGTCAGTACTTAGGAACTTTTGTAAGAAGATGTCAGTTGTTGACATCTTCAGTAGTTTTATGTTTTGTCAGTTGTAATTTGAATATTCAGTGATGTCAGAAAAAGGACATCATGCCCATCCTTTTGCCGCCTATAAAAGGATGGGTAACCATACTGTTTTAATTGCCGAAACGTGCGAACCAATAGAACATTTATTGTTTTGCAGAAACTCTTCTCTCTATGTTCATGCTTTAATTTGAAATATCTTTTATGTTCTTGCGTTAATTGCTAATTAATGAGCTAAATCCGCTGCAAACATAATCTAATTGATCAACGAGAGAGGCTGAGATCCTGTCAAATGGTATCAGAGCAGGTTAATCATTGATCGATCTTACCATTGATCATTTGAAACTGCTCTTTTGATCTCTCAGTTTGATCGAATTAGCAATTTGCAAGAATTAGTCATAGAGAGTGAGGTTCTGCTGTTTCCGGCCAAAACCTTGAGGTCTTTCGGTGGTTTCGAGTCACATTTGTCTGGTTTAAACTTGTTTTTGACTAAAACCTGAGATGACAACACCAACTAATGATCCTCACAATACTGGTTCCGCAACCAAGCCTCCGATGCTGGTCAGGAACGAGTATAACATATGGCAAAGACGTATGCTGCACCACTTGGCTGTCAACAGTGCTGGTTGTTGGAAGTCAGTGGTGCATGGGCCATACAAGCCTATGGTGAACGTCCCGGAATCTAATGAACAGGTTGCGAAGAAACCTGAACAGTATTCGGACGAAGATCTAAAGCTGTTCGAAATTGATGCCAGAGCCCATGGAATTTTAGCCATGGCCATTCCAAACGAGATATATTCAGGGCTCTTGCATCATGAGTCTGCTCATGACCTATGGGTTGCTCTAAAGGAACAATTTGGAGGAACTGATTCGGTCTTAGCAAACAATAGGGAAATCCTTGCCCAACAATATGAGACTTTCTCATATAGAAAGGGTGAGACTCTGACCCAGCAGTTTGAGCGGTTCTCTTGTTTAATCTCTGAGCTGAAGATGGTTAAACAAGAGTACTCCAAAAGCCAGATGAACAACAGGTTCCTCAGGTCATTGCCTGAGAGATGGGACACATATACCATTGTCCTACGCTCTAGTGCTGACCTTGACACTCTATCTCTCACCCAACTTCATGGGAAACTACTCACTTTTGAGAGAGAGGTAGAGCAAAAGAGGAAGTTGTCATCTTCTGGCAAACTTGCTGATGACTTTGTCCAAGGTAATACTGCCCTGATAAGTCATGAGTCAGAATATGCTTCATCAGAAAGTTCTTATGATGAGCATATTGATTTCTCTACAAACTCAGAACAAGCTTTTGTTGGTGTTAGTAGTTCAGGAGGTGGTGGTGACAATTTGTGTTTTCTGATGGAGGATTTGAAGGGCATTCCAGATGATGATCTGGAAGAGATGGATATTTTGAACCAAATGGCAATGATAAATATCCGCTCTCAGAAGTTCTACAAAAGAACTGGTAGGAAATTCCCAGGACTCTTTGGCAAAACCAAAGTTGGTTTTGACAAGAGCAAGTTGAGGTGTCACAAGTGCCAAAGGCTTGGACACTTTGCAAGAGAGTGTAGATCATCTGGATCTAACTCATCTGCACCCTTTGTGACCTTTCCCAGCAATAGCTCACAGCACAAAGGGCAACCTTCCTACAGTTCTCCCCATCCATCTCAAGCACAAGCACCACCTGCTTATTTTGTGCCACAGGGTCATATGCCTTATTCTTACCCCTGTTACTACATGCCTCAGCCTGGTCAACCTCAAGCACCCCCGGCTCAACCACCTCATGCTCTTCCAGAGCCTCATTCTTCCCAATCTCATCACCACACACAACCTCAACAACAAAGCTTTTTCACCCCAACTGCTGTTGACTGGAGTAGTCTACCAGAAGAGCTATCTGGTCAGGAACCACTACTCCAAGGTGCTGGTCAACATGGTGGTGATCAACCTTTTGGAAATCTTGCTCTGATGGCCCTTGATTCTGCTGAAGGGTCATCATCCAATGCCTCATCTCAGGTATCCACTGAGGCAAAAGCCAAGCTTTGTTCAGAGTCATGCATAGCAGCATTTGCTTCTATTAGAGAAGCAAATGTAGCTTTAATAGATAAAAATCTTGAGCTTGAGCACACTATTTCCAAAAGAAAAGCTGATTTTGAGGTTGTCCTAAAAGATAAAAATGATGAGATTTACAAGCTAAACTGCCAAATCAAAGATAGTAAAGCTAGGGAAGATGTACTTCTAGAGAAGTACAAGGACCTCAAGGAAACTCTTGCAACCACCCAAGTTGAGTGTGATCGATGGGTGCAATCTTGCAAGGGTTTTGAAATGCTTCTTAGCAAGCAAACAACTTCCAATGTGAAGTTTGGCATTGGTTATAATCACACTGCTCCTCCCACAGACTTCATTTCAAGAGCAGAAGTTGAATCTGATGGGGAGAGCAATAACCAATCCTTCTCATCATGTGACTTACTATCCTCTGAATCAGCATCATCAGAGATAGACTATCACATGACCAAAAGGCTGATCAACTCAGAAGTTATCACTAGAAGTACTGAAGGTACTGGAGAGCAAGTGACAACATCTGAAGTTCAAACCTCAAATACTGTTAGCACTAAAGAGAAGAAAACTAACAGTAGGAAAGGTTTGAAGACAGCTAAAGAGGATACCAGGAAAGCAGGCACTAGGAAGAAAACTGCTAGTACTGATGACAAACAGCTGAAGAACAAGACTTCAGCAGTTAAATCCTCTTCAGCTGATGATCAGCATAAGATGAAGAAAAGGCCATGTGAGATATGTGGCTTATTCAATCATCTTACTGATGATTGCTGGTACAAAAGGGGTTCCAAACTCAAACAGAAGGAGCAAATCACTGAGAGCATCAATAAAATGAAAAATGAGTTTGAAACCAAGTTTGTATTAGCAACATCCAAACCTGAAATCCCTAAGCTCAAAGCTAAATCTAAAAAGAAGGTAGGGATAACTCAGGCAACAGCTGAGGTTGCTCAGAAAAAGATGGTACAACATAGGAACTCATCATCAGTAAACTCCAATGTGTCTGAAGAGCTGAAGGCTTTATCACAAAACCAGACACAGTTGGTGATGATGGTTCAGCAACTAGTGGGAAGAGTCAACCACTTAGATGCTCCTATGTTGAAACCACAGAAAAGGAAGTCCAAGCCAAAAGCTTCCTCTTCTGTACCATCTTCTTCACCTCAAGCTGTCACACATAACACACCTGTTAGTGCTACATCTGTAGCTGAGATCAGACCCAAGGCCAAGCAGGTTTGGGTCTCCAAGACTAACTAACACATGGTTGTGTTTGCAGGGTTCTTCAACATGCCAAAGAAGCATCTGGTATGTAGACAGTGGAGGATCCATGCACATGACGGGAAGCAGCTCCCTTCTTAATGACTACTCTCAAGGAAAGAAGGGATTTGTTTCTTTTGGCAATGATGCAAAGGGTTACATCGTCGGAAAAGGCTTTGTTTCTAACGGGGAAATAAGGTTTGATGATGTTAACCATGTGGAGAATCTCAAGTACAACCTCTTGAGTGTCAGTCAAATGTGTGACAAAGGCCATGTTGCCCTTTTCACAAGCCAGAACTGTAGGATTCTGTCATCCAAAGTTCTGAGTTTGATTGACAAGGCATTGGATGAACACACTCTCCTGAAGGCCAACAGGACAGGAAGAGTGTATGCCTTAGATCTTTCCAAAAGATGGATCTAAAAGGCCATCCTTGCCTATTCTCCAAGGCATCTCCTCAAGAGTCTACACTATGGCATAGAAGGCTGGGTCATGTTAATTTCAAGAACATGAATCAGCTTATAAGCCATGGTTTAGTAAGAGGATTGCCTCTGAAGGAGTTCAAGTGTGAAGATGACTGCACTGCTTGCTTGAAAGGAAAACAACACAAAGTTTCATTCCCTTCAATAGAAGAACCTAAGTCCACTGCCTGCTTACAACTTCTGCACATGGATCTCTTTGGTCCTGTCAGAGTAATGAGCATGGCAAAGAAGAAATACTGCCTGGTAATTGTGGATGATTACTCCAGGTTTGTATGGACTTTCTTCTTGCACTCCAAGGATGAAGCAGCAAAGACAATAATGAACTTTGTGTTACAAGTAGAAAAGCAGTATTCCCTACAGGTCAAGTGTGTGAGGAGTGATAATGGAACAGAATTTAGAAACCACACACTTGATGACTTCTACCTGTCCAAGGGAATTAGAAGGCAGTTTAGCATTCCAAGAACTCCTGAACAGAATGGAGTGGTGGAGAGAAAGAACAGGACCCTCATTGAAGCAGCAAGGTCAATGTTGGCTGACTCAGGGCTGCCACTGACCTTTTGGGCTGAAGCTGTCAATACAGCTTGCTATGTACAGAATAGAGCCTTAGTAAATAAGAGGTTGATGAAGACTCCCTATGAAGTTCTTCATCATTTGGCCCCTCTTATTTCATTCTTTAGAGCCTTTGGGTGTCCTTGTTTCATTCTCAACACTAGCAACCCACTCCATAAGTTTGCTAGTAAGGTGGATGCAGGGTACTTTGTTGGTTATTCATCAACTTGCAAAGCATACAGAGTCTTCAACTGTAGAACCAAAGGGGTTGAAGAAACTTTGCATGTTAAGTTCAATGAATCTCCAAAGGACAAGATTCCACAAAACCCTGTGGAGTTGTTTGATCTGGACATACTGCAATATGTTCCTTATCAACCTCCATCTGTTGAGCCTGTCAACAGATCTCCACCTGGTGGTACTGAAGATGATGAAGTCAGTACTCACCTCTTCAAGTTCTGTGACAACCTGCCTAATTCCACTGAACCTGATGCTCCTGTAGCCTCAGCAGCTCCATCCACTACAAATGCTGATGAGATTTCTGCTTGCTCTACTTCATTTGAGCTGCCATCCTCTACATGGTTTCAGGAATCTCCATCACCATCTGTTGCTGCTGATGGGTCTACAAACACTTGCACAGATATCATAGTTTATCAAGAGCTCAAGAATCACCCCACTTCACAAATCATTGGTGATATTCATGCTGGAGTTTCAACCAGGAATCAATTGTCCAACTTCTGCTTCTATGCTCTCTTCATCAGTCAGCAAGAACCAAAGAACTATCATATTGCTTTAAGAGACAATGGATGGGTGGAAGCTATGCAGCTTGAGCTACTTCAATTTAAGAAACAGCAAGTGTGGGAGCTTGTTCCATTACCCAAAGGTAAGTGTGCTATAGGCACCAAGTGGGTATTCAGGAACAAAACAGATGAGAAGGGCCAAATTGTCAAGAACAAGGCCAGACTGGTTGTTCAAGGGTTTGCACAGGAGGAAGGAATCGATTATGATGAGACCTTTGCACCTGTGGCCAGACTAGAAGCAATTAGACTGTTCTTAGCTTATGCTGCCTTTCACAGTCTCAAGGTTTATCAAATGGATGTCAAAAGTGCCTTCCTATATGGAAAAATCAAAGAAGAGGTTTATGTGTGTCAACCACCAGGCTTTGAGGACAATAAACATCCTGATTGGGTGTACAAGCTTGATAAGGCTCTTTATGGGCTGAAGCAAGCACCTAGAGCCTGGTATGAGACACTCTCAACCTTTCTTCTAGAGAACAAGTTCACTAGAGGCACCATTGATAAAACCTTATTCATCAAGACTGTGGGACAAAATAAGCACCTTGTTCAGATTTATGTTGATGATATCATCTTTGCATCCTCTGATCCAAAGTTGTGTGATGAATTTACAAAGCTTATGAAGCTGAGATTTGAAATGAGTGCTATGGGAGAATTACAGTACTTTCTGGGCTTGCAAATCAAACAACTGGATGATGGAATCTTCATCCATCAGTCCAAGTATACCAAAGAGTTGCTGAATAAGTTTGATTTACAATCCTGTAAGCCCTGTTCTACTCCCATGAGCAGCATCACACAACTAGATGTTGATCAGAAAGGTAAAGCGGTTGATGAAACCCTTTACAGATGTATGATTGGGTCCTTGATGTACCTTACAGCTTCTAGACCAGACATCATGTTTTCAACATGTGCTTGTGCTAGATTTCAGGCTGCACCTAAAGAATCCCATCTGATTGCAGTCAAAAGGATCTTTAGATATCTGCAAGGTACCCAATCACTAGGACTTTGGTATTCAGCTGGGCATTCATGCAAATTAGTTGCTTTCTCTGATAGTGACTATGCAGGATGCAAAGTCACCAGAAAATCCACTTCTGGTGGTTGCCAATTCCTAGGCAATTGTTTAGTTTCTTGGCAGAGTAAGAAACAAACATCAATTGCTACATCCACTGCTGAAGCTGAGTATATTGCTGCTGCAAGTTGTACCTCTCAAATACTCTGGCTTCAGAACTAACTTCTGGATTATGGCATTACTGAGACTAAGACTCCATTACTAATGGATAGTGCTTCAGCTCTTTGTATTGTTAAGAATCCAGTCCAGCACTCTCGGACCAAGCATATTGAGATCAGACATCATTTTATCAGGGATTGCTATGAGAAAGGTCTGATTGATCCTAAGTTTGTACCTAGTGCTGATGAGCTTGCAGACATTTTTACTAAGCCTTTAGATAGTGCCACATTCCAAAATTTGGTACTAAGGCTTGGTATGCTGCAGCTTGATTGATTTGACCTATGTTGATGCTCTCAAACTCACAACTACTGAAGAGCAAAGGTCAAATACAAGTACTGATGAGTAACTTAGTCTTCAGCTCTTTCATAACTACTGAAGACTAAAATAACTCAAAGTACTGATGTACTTAATTTATTGTAAACAACTGATGTAGTGAGGTGGATTACAACTACTGATGTATGATTTTCAATAAATAAGTACTGAAGAACGAATTTTGCTCACAAGTACTGATGTGTAATCTTACACAAGTACTGCAAAATTTGTTCACCAGCTCGGAAGACTATTTCATCAGCACTTGTGAACATCTGATCACAAGAGCTGAAGGCAAATATTCTCCAGAGCTGAAGGGTCAATGAAACATCTGAAAGTCAGCCAAAAGGAGCTGATGAGTAAATGTGGAGGCCAGTATGAAACAACTGATTTGACGGAAACAGCTGATGAGAAATTTCACATCAGCTGATACCAACAGCTGCTGTTTCATATCCAAACAACTGAGGGACAAAACCATGTCTTCAGTAGTTTCACAACTACTGATGACTAACACCAAGTCCTCAGCTGTTTACACCTGAAGCAATACCATGTCTTCAGTAGTTCACAACTACTGATCTCAGTAGTTCACAACTACTGAAGGCTAACACCAAGTCTTCAGTTGTTACAACGTCTGAAGAAGACTACTAGGTTATCAGTAGTTCATAACTACTGAAGATAGTAACTCTTCCGACGTTTACAACTTCCGAAGGACAAAACCAAGGTCTCAGTAGTTTCAACTACTGAAGACTAATACCAAGTCCTCGGAAGTTACAAACACTGAAGGTTAAAACCACGTCATCAGGTGATGACTAACACCAAAACCTTCAGTAGTTTTCTTTCAACCTTTAGCCTACCCTATAAATATCTTACTTTCAGAGCATTTACTTCACTTGCCCTAATCTTACCAAACCCTCTGAAATTCCCACACACACCATTAATGGCGTCCTTGCACATAAAGCCTAGACACAACTGCGTCGCACATCTCACTAAATCGCCATTATGGCCCAAGTTTCACAATGCCGTCGATCTCATGCACGACTCCCCATACAAAACGGCATTTCTCATCAACCCCACCATATACACCGACTCCTTGACGGAGTTTTGGACAAATGTGACCGTCCACACTGGAGAGCATGATGGCGAGGTCTCTCTCCGGTCCTCCGTCAACGGCAAACCGGTGGTTATCACTCCAGCTACTCTACGCCAAACCCTAGAGCTGGATGATGCCACTCACCCAACTTCCTACCCCAAAGGTACCCTTGATCTCTCCTTCACATCTCATGACTATCAGGGTAACCTATCAGCCTCTACCTTGTTGAAGAAACACTTCCCTGACCCTCAACGATTGATCTTCCACATGGTGAATGTTTGTCTGGCTCCCAAAACCTCTTCGTGGGACCAGATGTCAACAAGGTGGCAACAGGTATTGTATTCTATCCTTGAGAAACAACCACTAAATTTTACTGATATCTTATTTTTGGAACTCAAGGACATGGCCACAAAATCTTTTTCTAACCGTTGGAACTTGTATCCACGGTTCATAATGGCCATGATCGAATACCAGCTTCAGGCTGAGGGACTAGTTGGCACTGGGGTCCCTGCCATGGCTGTTCAAGCTGAGGTATACTCCAGGCACAACACTGACCCCACACTCAAACAGGCTGGCCAGCCGGCTGCGACAACCCACGCGGCTGGAACCCACAGCCTCCACCTCCAAATCCAAAGTCCCCACCAAGCCAAAAGCCAAAAAGAAGCCCACAAAGGCTACTCAGGGAGATGAGTCCCCTGAGGATGCCCCTGCCACACAAAGGCAGGATGTGCCTGCTGGTTCGATTCTCCCAGCAGGTACCACGACTCCACCCACCACAACCGCACAGGCTTCCTCTCCACAGGAGCCTGATGTAACCAATTTTGGGGCAACCACATTACTGGGGTCTTCCTCACTTGAGGAGGCTGCCATTGAAGAGCACAGTCCTCCCCATGTGCATACTGCTTCTAGCCCACATACTGAGGAGACTGCCCCACTAAGCCCAACACTGGTAATAGCCAGAGTGCTGACTGATCTGAGCACTCCACCCTCTCCCCAGAAACCTATTACCACTGGGGAGACTCCAACTGAAGAGGGGGTGGGCACAAGTGCTGATCAGAGCCCACAGCACAGAGAATCAGTTCACTCTCCCAGTGTGGCTAGGGAGAGAGAACAATCTGGTGAGGCTGCCACTTCCCCTGCATCAACATCTGAGCAGGGTGAAGCTGGTAACATCTCTAAGACCTCACCAGAGGCAATGGCCGATGATGGATCCAATCCGGAGGCCAGAAGTCCCCAGTACCATGAACAAGGGGCACATGTCATTACTGAGCCACACTCAGGACATGTTCATCCTGACAATGTCAGGAGGTCAGGTGATTCAGCTCATGCTGATGATGACCTGAGCTTCTTCTATGATGTAGTCGCTCAAAACACTATCCTAGAGGATGAGATAAGCAGACTCAAAGAGCTGCTTGCTCAGATGACTCAGGATAGAAGTCCATCTGCCACCACTACCCAACAGATGGCACCTTCACCCGAAGGTCTCACAAACACTGAGCCAACCCCACAAACTCGGCCACCAGCCCCTGCTTCGGGCACTAGCTCTCAGGGTCAGAACCCCCCTGAGCAGCTGGATGCTATCTTCCAAAAATCCCTACCTCTCATCACACCCATACTTCAAAATATAGTAATTCAGACCCTTGATGAGAGGCTTCCCACATACATACAACCCTTGGTGGAGGTTGCCATTTCTAAGGCGCTTGCTGAGAGTCAAACCCCAACCAATGCACCCAAAAAGGGGGAGACATCAGTGCAAGCCAAGAGGAAGAGGGGTGAGGAAGAGGGAGAGGCAGAGAAAGAGGTGGTGGTTGAGAGGGAGTTGGTTGAGGAGACTGGGAAGGTGAGGGAGAAGGGGAAGAGAAAGAGAGGGAGGTAGAGCCAATAAAAGTGACTGACATCCAAAAGGATTTCAGTGTCACTGATAAGAATAAGGGAAAGGGAAAGAAGGTGGCTGATCCTGATCTAGCAGCCCTTGTCAAGGAGGCTGATGCTGAACATACCCGTTCAATGAACAAAGTCATTGAACAGCTGTTCAGGCAAGGCTTTGACAAGGACACTGCCTTGCTAGATCAAGAGATCAGGAATATGGAGAAGAGGGAGATTGAGTACCGATGGACTACTCTTAGCCAAGAGGAAAGACAAAAACTTGAGGCTATGAGTAGGTTCACTTCGAAGTACCTGGGCAGACCAGTCCTTGATGTTAAGGCATGGACCAGGGACAGACTCTTGGCAATAACCACCAAGATCTGTTCAGCTGGTGATTTTACCAAGGGACTGGTCGCAGAGGCCCTATCTGAAGCCGGTGCTGGGAACAGGACACTGCTAGTCAAGCTAACCAAACCAGCCCTTATCTCTAGGCTGCTAGCAGTGCCTGCCAACACTCCCACACCAACAACCCAACCACAACCCACAAAACCAACTCCTTTACCACCAAAACCCGCAGCCAATGATCCACCCTTGAAGAAGAAGAGAAGGGTGCTGAGGCTGCAAGATGAAGAAGAGGATGATGAGGAGGATAGTCTGCCACTCTCAGCAGTCATACCTTTACCCAAAGCCAAATCACAAACATCACTCCCACCTCACAGCAGGACACTGTGAGGGCTAAGTTAGAAGAGGAGGAGCAGCAAAAGCGACATGATGAGGAAATGCTGAAAAGCATTGACAAATGTTATGCTGCTTCGACCTCTATAATAAATATGCAGAGAGAAGCTCTGAGGTTATTCACCCTCAGACAAACCTTTCAATATAAAAGGGAGAGGGTGAGAACTTGGCCTGACCCAAGGGTGGCTCACAGGATAGTCAAGAAAGACATGCCTGTGAGATACAAAAGCCAACTAAAGAGAATCGTAGATGAAGAGGTCTCTGTGGCTATTGTAATAACACCCTGGGAAATAGTAGATGAATTCGAGAAAGCTTATAGAGCCGGCCAACCACCCTTTTCAATGCTAGATAATAGGGTGGTTAGGAAGGGTCTGGTCTATAAGAAGCTTGAGAATTTTCATCGGAATGAGCTCACTTTGTTGTTAGAGGGTATACACCCTGATGAGTTTGCATATAGGCAAATCACAACACTTGAGCTCAAAAATGGAAAACAGGTCAAGTATCTCTCAGAGCTGTACGGTCGGGAGGGATTGTTCGAAGGTGAGCCTGAAGACATGTCCAAAGAAGAACAAATGATCCTTCTTCAGGCCTACACCCGAGAATCTACCGACTTGTACATGGGAGGTAGATCTCATGGATGGGGTAACAGCTCTGTGTCCAATTCCCCAAGACAGAGCTCCCATCCATACTTAGCCAAACAAACACTTGAGACTACCTCTCCGGCCAGTGCTTATCTGGGTCAACTCCTAATCTGATCTAGGAGGAAATAGACCAATCTTTATGCCACCAATAAGTGGGACATCCAATAATTAGAGGTTTTGGCTGCATTGGTTCAGGGGGAGTTTGTTGGACCAAAAGAACCAATGAGCCAAGATCAGGAAAACCTCTAAGTCCCACATGCCACTACAACAACAAGTGAAGACTCTCATCAGCTATTGTGTTCTCTTGCCGGAAGGTCAGAGAGGAACTGAGGACTCTCATCAGCTATTGTGTTCTCTTGCCTGAATGTCAGGGCTCGAGAGCATCTTAGTGCCAGCTCTCTGCTGAAATGATGAAGTCTGAAGAACAAATTCTGAAGATCAAAGAACTGAAGATCATCAGCTGAAGATATCAAAAGGCTGAAGATCTAAAGAACTGAAGATCTTCCGAAGCACAAAGTCTGAAGACAAAGACTGAAGACAACAACTGATGATATCTACTGAGATCATCAGTTGTTACATCTTCCGAAGTAACATCTTCCGAAGTTTCATCTTCCGAAGCCAAGTCTGAAGACCAAGTACTGAAGACAGAGTTTGTCTCAACAACTGAAGAAGTCCTCTTCAGTTGTTGTGGTGGTTTTTCCTTTTCCGAAGTTTATTTTGTGTCAGTAGTTGTACAACAGCTGAAGAGAATATTCTTCAGCTGTTATAGTTTCAGTAGTTTACTTTTGTCAGTACTTAGGAACTTTTGTAAGAAGATGTCAGTTGTTGACATCTTCAGTAGTTTTATGTTTTGTCAGTTGTAATTTGAATATTCAGTGATGTCAGAAAAAGGACATCATGCCCATCCTTTTTCCGCCTATAAAAGGATGGGTAACCATACTGTTTTAATTGCCGAAACGTGCGAACCAATAGAACATTTATTGTTTTGCAGAAACTCTTCTCTCTATGTTCATGCTTTAATTTGAAATATCTTTTATGTTCTTGCGTTAATTGCTAATTAATGAACTAAATCCGCTGCAAACATAATCTAATTGATCAACGAGAGAGGCTGAGATCCTGTCATTACCAAAGTGCCCCCAATCCATATGAACCCTAGGTTCGTTTGGATCCAAATCGAAAGCCAAATCATTGTTGTTAACACCGAAGATCATGGGGCTTTTATTCCCATGTTTAAACGAATATAATGGTATGTTTAATTACCCGAATTGAATTCGATTTGATGAAAAAGGCACCAAGAACAGGTCGCGGCAGGGGAGGAATTGGTTCACATGGCAAACGTTGATGAAAATCCAATTAACCTTGAGGTTAGCTTCGTATGGTGTTCTTGATGCAAAGCCCTTGTTAATTTCAAAGATTGAAGCCCGAATAATGGTGTTCGAGTGTGGTGCAGGTTGCGATCGAAGATGAGGTTCGAATGTGGTGGTTTGTTGTGTTTCAAACGAAATTGAACTCGATGGACGATTTTAAACGATTAAACGTTCGATAGTGTGCGATTAATTTGATTATTATTACGGTTTTAGTGCGCGACCGTGGTGGGTGGTCGACCGAAGAAACGGGGAGGAATCGGGGACGATGATTGGGGGTGGGGTTGGGTGTTTTCTAATTTACATATATGATCCCTGATGTTCTTGAAAGTTGACACTTGAAAATTTAAAGTTTTGTTTTAGTCTTAATTAAATTACAATTCAACCCCTAGAGTTTAGAGATCTTATTATTTTATGAACTAAACCTATCATTTATAAGTTTTAACATAATAATCTTATATTTATCATAATTATTAATATTATCATCATTAACATTATTATTATTAAATATTATCATTGTTAATATTATTATTATTGTTATTATTATTATTATTGTTATTATTATTATTATTGTTATCATAATAATAATTATTATTTTAAGTTTATTATCACCTTATGTTAAGTTATATAATATTAAGCAAACGTTTTAAATACTAATAATATTATTTTTATTATTCATTAAGTTAATTTGTTAAGCACCAAATTAATTATCAAGCATAACAAGTCCTCAAAATAACATAAAAGGCCCTTTTAAAATTTAACAAAGTTAACCTTTTTAATCAACAAAAATACGAGATGTTACAGTCTCCCCAACTTTTAAGAATTTCGTCCCGAAATTAAGAATGAAACTTAAACGAACAAAAGGGCTTAAATGAAAGATAAGCGTACGAACGGACAGTGATAGACGTTTGATTACAGATGAGATGTTTCACTTTTGGAAATCCTTCAAGTCTCTTGACATAATATATGCCAACTTGAACTCTTCCAATGAAATACGAAACGTTTTGAGAGGAAACATTGGAAATGATGACGAGTTACCATGGTATGTTAGGCTTATAAATCACAACTTCCAGAATATAATTTCGTGGTAAGGTGATGTCTAGAAATCAATAAAAGATCAACAATGATAAGAAAGATTAACCGTCGGAATTTAAGAATCCCAAACGTCACCATATGAAATGACCTTACCAATCAAAAAGTTCGATCCCAACTCATTGTTAAGGATCCATAGAAATAAGACGAGGTAACTCACCATTAAGGTAAGGGAAATCACTCCTATCTTAACGATGAAATTTTACAAAAACAGAATATAACATGATGAACTTCTTCATCAAAATCCATAATTCACTCCTACTTTGACGAGGTCGTTTCATTTGAGAAAATACAATTCATAAAAATGAAATTATCATCAAAGTATGGAATTTATGTCTATCTTGATGATTGAGCTTCATAATAACAAGAAAACAATCAAAGATTAACATTTATCACCAAAGTACGGGTTTCAATCCTATTTTGGTGAGATCATGTCATTTGTGAAGTGCAAGTTCCAATGAGAATAATTAAAGTCAATCCTCAGGATGAGGAAATTAGCCCTAATCCTGAGGATGCAATTTCATAAGACACACAATTGGAAACCATTTATCGAAACGAATAGAGAACCATCAAAGTAGGGAAATCACCCCTGTTTTGATGAGTTAGAATTGTTTAGGAGGTATGAGTGTTCTTAGTCATAGATTGACGTACAAACTCTTGCATCTCCCACGGTGCAGTCGGTTCAGGGTTCAACTTAACAACGAAAGGAAAAGAATATCACTTAGAAATTCAGAAAATTTCAAGTTACATCAATGTAACAAAAAGGAAAATCATGCTTACAAAATTTAAGGTCAAAGTTCGAGGTAACAGGATTTGTTATGATGGTGTTCAAATCTTGGATGGTTTAAATCGGGAAGACGAAATCAAGGACAAGAATGATTCGACATCACAATAAGATGTGAACATTCGATTCACAATCGAAGGGAATACATGGACTTCTCAAGATATGAGGTCAGCCATAACCTTATTGAAGACACGCGTACTTATAAGTGGTAACAAAGTTATAATTTGTTTATTCGATCATTGAGGTGAGTGACCACTTATAATATTTAAATTAACAAAGTTAACATTCAATTAGCAAAGTATCCCGAGATGTAGGAATTCCACCTACAGCATTGCATGTTCTTAGTTTTGGGACACCTCCTTATGAAAACTTGAGAACCATAAGTAATGGTTTAAAGTTTTGAAGACCATACGGTTTAGATTCCCAATATCTTTGGGAATATTAAAATCCATGTTCACGTTGGTCAAGGTATGAAGATAGTTACATGAAACGCTCAACGTATAACGGTGTTTAAACGTAGAAGTTGAAATGTAGGATAGGTTCAATATTAACAGGAACATTATGTATGATAAGAATGAGAAGATATTAAAGCTTTGGTGATAAACTAGTTCAAGGATTCAAGGATTTTTAAGATACAAAAAGGATGGTTCCATTTCGTAACGCATTACCATTTGGAACATGTCAAGGTAATTTGACCCATTTGCCTTAGAGACTTGTGTATTGACCATAGTTTATCACTCATCCCAGAAATCCCCGGGTAAGCATAACTGGTCTCGCAATGAGATTTATATGATATGCTTGCCTTAGCCCGAAGGCCTTTTTCCAGGAATCCAGAATACAGGTGTCTATGTGTCATACAAATTTCTTTGGTTCATAGAGTCAAAACCTTGATGAGATTTTCATAGATTAGCCATTATTTGTCGGGGAGAGTCAAAGAGTCAAAGATAAGTTTAGGGAGACAAGTAACACGTGTAGGTATCACCTACACGTGTTGCACATAGGTTGAGGACCAGCATAGGCTCTAGCCCCAGGCACTTATCATCAGGGTGGTGGAGATACAAGTCCGAGTCCACCAAGGGCCACTGAGACAGATACTATGTCTCCACCACCCCCACATGTCAGTTCATCAGCTCCCGGCGGATTGGAGCAGGCGCCCATCCATCAGGACTATCTTCATGATGAGGGAGATGAAGAGTAAGATAAGGAGCCACTCACACGGACTGTGGGTAGTCGTGTGGTGGCTACAGAGAGGGGCATGGAGGCAGTTAGAGGACGCCAGGCTGAGGGAGAGAGGACAGACACTGCTGACCCTATATACTCTCCTCCTCAGCCAAGCCCAGGGGAAGCACAGAGCTCAAGGGGCTCTCGGCTTAAGAGGATGGCTCAGCCACATAGTAGGACGGTCAAGAGACGATGCGTAATGCTGATGACGTCTCCGTCCACCTCAGCCACTACATCTACCACCCCTACCACACCTACCACCACCACAGCCACCCCATCTACTACACCCATCACACCTACCACCACCACTACAGCCACCACCACTCCACCCACTTCATCCATCCCAACACAAAACACTACCACCACCACTCCCATATATACCACATCCACCACTCCACCCACCACATCCTAGGCAAGACCTTCCACATCATCAGTACTACTGAGATCCTCTCTACCTAACGTTGGGCTAGAGGAACAACTTGTCAGCCTCAACCTAACGTTGAGCTTCACAATGTTGATGAAATCGAGATAGAGGATGTCACTGCTGATCACATCCTCAGTACTGATCCGGAAGGATATGCTATCCCTAATTTGGGTGAAACCTCCGACAGTGGTACTTTTGATAAGTTCGATGAACTGGAGAAAGAAAAGAAGAAAGAAGAAAGTACTACCCAAGCTACAGACGAAAGTGTTGATGCCAAAAAGGCTGAATGGGCAGCTTGTTTTACTGAAATAAAAGCCCAGTGCGCGCCTCAAAAACAGAATGCCTACACAAAGCTTTATAGAGTCAAACGTCATCAGAAAGTGTCTGGCAAGAGTATCGCGTGGGCGTATTTTGAAGATTTGGATGTATATGCTGTGAAAAGAGAGAAAGGGATAGAGTCTTCAGATATCCGCATGATCTGAAGACTCTTCCTGGTTTTGAGCTCAACCGACTGGCATGCTTAGATCTACTGTATGCCAATCCAAGAAAGATGTCAGGTTGGTGTGAGGAGGCATTAAAGAGGGAATACCACACCAGATGGGTAAACTTCAGACCTCAACAACCGACGAGGTTCATCCGTAGGTCTGAAGTGGATCCTATAACTGGAAAGCCTAAGATCGTGCTGAAGTGGAGTCCTCCGCGCATAATGTCTAAGATTCCTATGGGGGAAAGGCCTCAGGACTTCACTCCACACTTCAAGTGGTGATATTATGATTGGAGGACGGGTGAAGCAGTCATAGTGCTGAATAGAGAAGGAAAGATAGAGACTATCCGGGTATTCGACCCCATGTGGCTAACCAACTTGTCAGCTAACGATGTGTATACATTATACAAGTAGCCACTGTTCTATGACTCGCAAGACATTGTACAAGCTCTCCAGTTTCAACACGTCATACGACTCTGCTTTGCATTTGAAACACATGCAGGAGTTACAAAAGAGGAGAAGTATAAGAAATTTGAAGAACATATAAAGAGTGTTAGACAATAGAGGAAACTAGGTCCAAGGGGGAGTTTGTTGATACATGTTAATGTACCTAGTTTATGAGCTTGAATGTAAAAGTCTTTCATGTCTTACACATGTGTAATTGATGTAATGGTTTGAATGAATGATATAAAGTGCATTGTGATGTTTGATTTATATTTTGATTATGTCATGATATCATTATATTGAATGTGTTGCACATGTATGAACTAACTATATAGGTTTGATGTTGTTTGATAGTTCATGCTAATGGCCCATGCTAATGGACCATACGCATGAATTCATCATGCTTATGGACCAGTCGCATGACTGAACAAGGAGACTGGATCAGTCGTACGATTGAAACATAAGACTGACTCAGTCGTACAAATGAACCTTCAGTCGTGCGTATGAGTCAATCTCATGATTCAGTCGCACGACTGAACCATGCTAATGGTTCAGTCGCACGACTGAAGACACGAAACCTATAAATACCACGTGATTCATGGAAAAACAGAATGTAAAGTCCTTAAAAGCGATCGATCTCACTTCGTTAGATTGTTGCACTTGATAATACACGAAGACGGGTGCGTGAATTGAATGTATCAACCGAGAGAACAAAAACATTCAGCACAAAATCATTGTAAATCAAATGTATATACGTTGTCTAAAGATTACAATGAAAATCGATACTAGATCGATCTCACCCGAAGGTGGAAATCACAAACTTGTGATCTGCTCAACATGAGCGAAAAACACACAAATATAACATTGCACTCTCGGTTGACTAAAATTAAAGTTGCACACCCATTAATGTGCACACATGCACATATATATAAAGAAAATGGAGTTGTCGCATATGCTGTCAATTGGAATTTCGCATTGCATGTGGTTAACAAAAGATGTCAGATCCACTCGCGTCGCATTGCATGCTTTATGCATGCATTAATTTTTTTTCTTTCAATGTTCCACGTGGAATCCACTTCTGCTTTTCATGACTTCATTTCCTTTCGCATGCAGTATATATTTTCTTCATTTTCGCATACCATTTTCTTTATTCAACATTTCGCATTCTTTCTTTTACTTTTCGCATGCATATATTGTCGCGCGAGATGTGTCGCGCATGCATGTTGTCGCATGCATGACATACTTTGAATTCAAACCACGTTTACGCGATAACGATATTGTAATCCATATGTTTTGTCCCTTACACAGAACACTTCGAATACTTACATACCCTAGCCGTCCAGAGTGTCCCTGTTCATCATTCCAACTTCATAGTTCGTTTCTGATCAATTCTTGTTCGTTCTTAACGTTTGTTTCATCGTAGGATTGATCAGAGTGTCGTTCTCACTGATTGGATCGCCAATCATATAGGATTCCGTACTATTTGATCTGGTTTCACGCATTATCAGTTAGTACTCCATGCGTACACGGTCCTAACAGTATGTATGTATTTTGAAAGATATTATAAACTATTAACAAACTTATTAACAAAGCCAATAACATTTTAATTAGTTTAGCATATTTAACTTTACCTTGGAGCCCATTAACATTTTAAATAGTTTAATCTAATACCATTTACTCAATGTAAACCTAATTTAATATAATAATACCCAAATTAGAAATAAATAAAATGGAAAACCCCTTTCAAGATTTCAATTGAAGAAATGAGAAAATCCGATTTGCGATCTACTTTAACACTTCGATTGCATTATACAAGGTATTTATTTTATAAATTTTATATGTCACATTATAGTGGCTTATTTTTTGTTCTCGCTCTGGCCCAGAGTCTCTTGGGGATTCTTGGGGCCACACCTACCGCGTATTGTTGATTGCATAAACGTCTTCGTGTTGGTAAGTAAGTCTATTGAATAGCTTAAGATTTGTTTAGGTGGAAGTGAGTTGGTATTGTTTTTTTGAAATTTATTAGATGAAATTGGCTCTCCTATTGTAATCTTTCTGTTTTCTTATTATTTGTAGATTGGCTTATTTTTACTACATGATAATGAGTAAATTTGGGACAATATATTTGATCATTTATGTGTGCTTATGTATATATGCATAATTATGTCTTTAGTGCTCAAACATGTGAAATTCATCTACAAGTGAAAAATAGCGTGGCACATAAAAGTCAACTTAGAAGACTTATCTGAGACTGATGAGATGGACCCAATTTTCCCTTATCTACATTACAATATAATACATTTTAAAAGAACAACATAGTAATTTACTCAAAATATAAGACACCTAATACAATATTTTAAACATAGAGTACAAGTTTTCTATGCAGTAGTTCTATTTTACCCTTATTTAATAAACTCTTTTAACTAATACAATATTTAATACACATTATTAATACATTATTTAATAATATAATATTATTTAATTCAATACATTAAATATTATATTATTTGTAATACTTGAAAATAACATTTAAATTTATAAATACTTTTTAAATAATTAAGTATACAACTATTATTTATAATAACTAATAGTTATATTTTCTATGAGTATTATGGGTAGTCATAATTTTAGTATTTATGTCTAAATTTATTAATAAATGACATATAAATTTATAAATAAGTATTCCCTTATTCGAATACTTAACTAAATACTTTTATAATAATAATAATAATAAAAATAATAATAATAATAGTAATAATAATAATAATAATAATAATAATAATAATAATAAAATTTATAAATATATAATTACTAAGTACTTTTATAGTAATGATGATCTATATCTATATCATCTATTATTTATTACTATTTATAAAAATCTCTTTAAGACAAGATTATAATTTTGCAATAATTTTAAGATAACATATAAAGGATTGCATGGTTTAATCTTTAATATTATAAGAAAATCTCATATTATACTTTCATTCTCCTTCAAAGAAATGTACCACATGGTTTTCTATTAATATATCCATATTTAATATCTAATGTAATAACAAATCTTTTTATTATTGTATCAAAGCAATTCAACCTATAATATGTCAAATGTGATTTATCTTGAATATTCATTAAGCTTTAATCAGGTCCAACACTTATGTTTACTTAAAAATAGGGTTATTCAGCTATTCATGTTAATGCTAATTAGTTTTGTAACAATGTGTTAGCTTTAATATATGATAATAATCATAAGTCATATAAGAGATTTAAACAAAACAATTGATAAATTAAGTGAAATATAACAAGTATAGAATTGTAAATTGTTCACTCTGCCGCAACGCGCGGGTTACCCACAAGTTTAACATGATTACTTGAATCACTTTATCTAAGATTGATGAGATATATCTATTTTTTCTTTTCCAATACTAGGTTGGATACCTGCATGTCATACGAATAAAAACAAAAAACTATATAATAGATATTATATATATATATATATATCTATAATTTAATATATTAGTGTATTTAATATATTAGTGAATCAATGAAATTATTATATATAACAAAATTATTTAAGTTATAAACAATAATATACGAAAAAATGATAATTATTATTCATAACAATATAATATATGTATTTATTTGTATATAGTGCATGATTTTAACTTTTTTATATTCTATTATATAATTATAATAGTATGAAAAATTATATATTCACATCTAACATAACATTTTACAATAAATTTAGAAGTATTGCCAATGATGATATAAAATGAACAATTTGAGTAAAATGTAATTTTAATAAATAGATAAATAAATAAAATAAAAAATTTAATTTTCAAAAATTTGAGTAAAATGTATCATATAAACACAGAGTGTGTGAGCGAATCTTAATTCCAATATTGTGTGATTATAGGATTTAATTATTAAAAAAATTAAAAAAAACAAGTATAATTGTTTCCATATCAATTATATTTCCAAAAATAAGAATTAATTATAAAGATTTTATTAGTAAATTTGTATCTACCATATATAAGTTCAATTCTAGTGAAAACACGTGGATAAAACTTAGTTGGGGTTAGATGGACTGACTAGAATAATATCATGTGGCTCCAATATTTTTAATTTATTAGTATAAATAATAAGAAATCAGAGAAAACATACTAAAAACATCGTAAGAATAAAGCTACAAATTATTCAAATCGAAAACTAACAAAGTTTCACGTTGCAACGCGCGCATTAGTTTGCTTGTGGAATTTTAAAGACAAACACATAAGGACATTACGCTATTGCCCTGGACACGTTTTATTTGATTTACATGCACATTGCATTTCCACATTTTACTTCTTTAATAACATTACATTTTATACACTTAGATACTAAATTCGCTCATAACTAAATTTACATGTGAAATAGATTATAATATTATTACTTTCAATGAAATATTATAAAACCATCATTATTTTATACACTTTTCAAAACCTATAACATGCTGAGAACTACATAATACGTGTAGGTATAGATTAACTGATATGGGTAAATTTACACATATCATTTTAGCGGCGACATGTCGCCGCTAATACCATTAGCGGCGATAAACAGGGGTATTAGCGGCGATAATTGTCGCCGCTAATGACCGAATATTTTGTAGTGAAAGTTGAAACACAATGCTATATTTATCTTTTTTATTTTTATTCTATCTCCTATCTTCTATTTTTTTTTATAAAATTTGATTATTAACATATATACATATACATATGAATATATATAGTGTATGTGCTTATATGCATTTAGAGATAAGATTACAAATATCACATTCTTTTAAAATTTAATCCTAATTATTAGTACAAGAAATGAAACGATTATCACAGTTCATAACATATTATTAGATTTAAGAAGAACGTTTCTTTCTATATATATATATATATATATATATATATATATATATATGTGTGTGTGTGTGTGTGTGTGTGTGTGTGTGTGTGTATGTGTATATGTGTGTGAAATATATGTATAGGGGATTGGCGAAGGTTAACCTAAAAACTAACTTTTATCTAAGAAGTCTAAGAATGTGCTATTTTTTAGTGTGCTGTTTGTTTTAAAGTTTATGTTATCTGATTGAATTTTGTGCTACATTTTAGATTTGCGTTGTCTCTTTTGTATTATCAAAATCCCATTTTTTAGTTACTAGGATTGGTTTATCGTCAATAATAGATCCAAATATACGTCTAGTCGATTCCAACGCAGCTTAAATAAATCCAATCAAAAATCATTGGAGCTAATGTTGAGGGGGTTGAAACCATTGTTAGTATACTTTATCACAATTAGTTCTTATTTAAACTTATGTTAAGTAATTGTCCATTATTCAACCAAAAGAAGCTAGCATCATGTGAAACCATCTCACCGACCATTTGTTTTGAACTACGGTCGTATTAACGACCGAAAGGACAAAATTGAAAATTGAACTAAAAGAGAAGAAAACCAACTTCCTTTCTCATTCCTATTGAATCTTCCTTTCTATTCATGTTGATATTTCTCCCTTCGCACCTAAAAATAATCAACAAGAAAAACCAAAACATACTCTCCCCCTTAAACTTTTAGATACAAAAACACCCTCTAGGTCTCTAAATGTACCTATATGAACTCTTTTTCACACGCGTAGAAAAGTTTTAATTAAGTAGGACCAAAAAACATAGACGAAAGTATATCAAGGGTCTAGAGTATCAAAATTATTTAATGGTCAAGGGTCTGTAATCATCTTTGTAGTCTCTAATGAACCTCTGTCTATAGGTAGTACATGTAACTCAATATTCGGAGAGTCATGATAAAAAAGATTTAAATTAAATATATATAATTATATAAAACAATAGGGACATAATTTATTTAAATACATTTTAGACAATTAATTTTTTTTAATAAAGTATAAAATTGATTAAAGATGGTTTTTATAGTTTTATCATAAGTTGACGGTTTATTCTTGATCCCTCCTATATGCACTGGCGGAGCATCATAGGGGCTGGGGGGGGGGGGGGGGGGGGGCGGCGTCCCCCCCTATTTTTTCATTCGTAGTTTTAAATTTTAGCCCGATAGTTTAAATTTTTGCCCCGATAGTATAAATTTTTATATAAATATCGAGTTCGCCCCCCTTAAAAGAAATTAATTTCGCCCCCGCCCCCGCCCTCCCTACGAAACAATTCAAGCTCCGCCACTAGCTATATGTGTGTGTTTGTGGGGTTGTGTGTGCGTGACGATCAATATTTGTTCTCGTAATAATTAAATGTCCTTAAATAAACATGACCATGTACTTGTATATCTACATGTATATGTATATTTATATACAATGTGTGCGTGACTATGTAGAGGTAGGTCCTTCTACAAAGTTTATTTAGCATGTGAAGCCTACGAAGCCATAAGAATGCAACAATATAAGGGAGAGATGTATAAACAAACAAACAAACCCAGTATATCCCACTTAAGAGCAGGGTCTGGGAGGGGTAGGTGGTGGCAAGTCTTTCCTCTATCCAGATTGGTAGAGAGACCGCTTCCAAAGAGACCCCTGGCTCGATACAAAAGCTATAACATAAGGGAGAGATGTATATGTTCAATAATTATGTGTGTATGTAAATAATTAAGCACATAGTGTACGCTAGGTTAATAATTACGCACAAACTTAATTATGCAATCTATATTTTTATGATTTCGCGATCACGCACAATATCGTTAGTACGTTGATGATATCTAAAAAAATGGTATTTATATATAGTTTATATAACAATACATTTTTTTATATCTTTTAGTAAAATTAGTTTAGTAGCTTCACGTTTTTAAAGAAATCAATAACTGATAAAATAATAGTTTAAAATAACTATAAGTTATGAAAAACAGTATCATTTAAGGGAAAAAATAAGAAATTGAATAAAAAATAATGAAATAATATTTTTAAACCAATGTTACAATTTATAAATTTTCATTTGTTTAATATATATGTCTTATAAGTTATTTTTAAGTGTTTAATATTCGTTTCTTAAAATATTCCTTCTCGATCTCTTTTTATTTGAAATTTAATTTCTTTTATAATTCTTGTGATTATTTAAATCATATAAATTTTGATTTTCGTAATTTTAATTTTTTTAATTAATTATATCTTAAACTAAAAATTATTGATATGTAGTTACTAGTTTTAATAATTAATTTTTATACTTATATTTTAAAAACAACGATGTACATAATCTATTTTTGGAAATTGTTTTTTTTAATTTTAGTTATATTTTAATGTTTATTATATTTCAAATGAAAATTTACCTTTTTTTAAACTAAAAGAAGCAGTAAGAAGATACCTACTGTTTTATTGACGGCTAATTGTATCTTACGAGTTACTATCCACCCGCCATTACTCGAGTACATACGCAACTCTAGACCATTCTTAGAAAAAAACTCATCATAAGGGAATGAAACATTGTGTCCCAACCTGGAACCCCTTTTTTGTTATTTGAACCCAATACATTCTATTATTTTAATAAAGTTTTAAGGTATCTCATTTTAATAGTTTGGGTTAAGGATTATTGGTGAAGATTCCTACTCTTAATTAGGTTTTCAAAATATTTTAGGCGGTGATATTTAGTTTCCTGATTATTATTTGAAGTTATATTTTTTAGAAAAATGGGAGATATGTGGTAACTGGCAAGCTTTATGGTAGCCTGCTAGATTTGATTTTTTCTTCTTTTAAAATGGCATGATTCAAAAGTGGAAAATAATGATTTTTCGTTTAAATTAGGCGATATTACTCATAGCTTCTGGTCATGTAGGCGAGAAGTAGTTAAAATTGGTTTTTTTTAAATGGCATGATATGTCCCTCGTCTAGGCCTGTAAATGAACCGAACGTTCATGAACTGTTCGGCAGTAAGTTCGTTTATGTTTGTTTATTTAAAAAAATGAACGAACATGAACAAAAATTCGTGTTCGTTTAACTAAACGAACAAACATGAACACATGTTTTGTTCGTTCGTTTACGTTCATGAACGTTCGTTTATGTTCGTTCATATATGTTCGTTCTACGTTCGTTTATGTTTGTTTATTTATATATATTAACATGTTAATAAAAGGGTATTAGGTGTTAACATTTGAAACATAAGTGTATTAAGTTATGCTAGAAACTTATAAGTTTAGTGAGAATTTAATTTCCACTAATACACCTAAAAGTTCCAAAATGATCTTTTAAGGTTTTTTCTGTTTAGTTTTGTTTGTTTATTATTGTTCATTTATGTTCATTTATTATTGTTCATTTGTGTTCGTTTATGTTCGGGAACTGTTCATTTAGCTTCTTAACGAACAAACATGAACGAACACGAACATTTTTATTTCTTAATGAACGAACATGAACAAAAAAACGTGTTCGATAACGTGTTCGTGTTCGTGTTCGGTAAAAGTTAAATGAGCGAACACGAACATGCTGATGTTCGTGTTCGTTCGTTCATTTCAGGCCTACCCTCGCCGAAGTGACGAGGAGGAGATGTTTTATAACTTTTCCTCTTTTATAAAGAGAGAATTTGGACACGTGAAGACTATGATTTAGTTGAACATTACTTTTTTATAAATAATATTCAATATTCAATTCAATGGTTCTATTTGTCAAATGGGTGGTTCAAAATGTATATATTTGAAATTTCTGTTATAATATTCTGCCAAATTTAAGGTATATTTCTGCTGTTTTATCATTTTTATTTGATTGTATCATCCACCACAATAAAAACCTCAGTTCTAAACATATTCTTGCGATCTACTTTAATTCACAACCACATACCCTATAAAGAAAAAGTGTGTATTTTATGTATGTAAGAGACAGAGGGAGGAAGATCAATCTCTAGATACCAAAGACAACCATGGACTTGAAACAAGAGATGACTAACCTTATCAAGGTATCATGTTACACATATGCTTCACTTGTGTATTGCTTTTTTGTATGCAAGATTGTCCCTAGAGGCGTCGCAAGACTCATCGCTATCCTCCCTGTTGTCATAATCTTCCTCTCCATCCCTCTCTTGTTAACTTCTGTTCACGCCATTGGAGTTGTTTCATTTTCATTTCATGGCTTGCAAACTTCAAACTCATTCTTTTCGCCTTCGAAAAAGGGCCCCTTTCATCGCCTTCGATCCCACTCCTAAGGTTCGTCGCACTTTCTTGTTTCCCTATCCATATTACTCAATCTAATAAAGAGTTTTCGAAGCCGAAAAGCCCTAAAATTATATTGCTCGGTTATTTGACAAAGGGCATGCTTCTTGCCTTCTTCCTTCGCATTCAACATGATCATCGCGAGCTTATGAACCCGATGATCACTTGGATCTTCCACGCGTTCTCTATCTACCTAATGCTTGAACTTTTAGTCACCATCAGCGCGACGATTATCGCGTTATTTCTTAGAGTTGAGGTTGACCCACAGTTTGATGAGCCTTATCTTGCAACTTCTCTACATGAGTTTTGGGGAAGAAGGTGGAATGTGATGGTAAACCGCATACTTCATCCCACCATTTATGACCCAATGCTTAAACTATCAACTCGGGTCATGGGCCGGTTTTGGGCCCCCATCCCAGCCATTTGGGCCACTTTTGCAGTTTCTGGGCTCATGCATGAGCTTATTTTCGTTTACTTTAGTAGGGCTTGGCCTACTTGGGAGGTGATGCTTTTCTTTTGTCTACACGGGGTTTGTTTGGTTATGGAGATAGTGATTAAGAAAGTCGTTAATGTTAAATGGAGTTTGCCGCGACAAATAACATCACCGTTAGTCGTGACATTTGTGTTAGTAACTTCTTATTTGTTGTTTCGGCCGGAATTAGAGAGATGTAAAATGGTTGATCGAGCATTCGAGGAGTACCGGGCCGTTAGCGAGTTAGCAAGGGATATCTTTGAAACCACAATTAACCGCAAGCTTTAAATTGTATAAGGTGTACCATAATGTATTCCATTTTGTAATTATTGTTTTTATATGTATTTTGGACACTATTAAAAATAATCAACTTGATCAACTTTTAAATCTAGTAATGGGTTAAATCTAGTCTTAAAAATAATTACTTAACGATTTATATAGCTATAACTAGAGAATTGATCAAATAGATAATATACCTATTGTGTAAAATTATTGTAAAAACAAGTTCAATATCGAGTGTCGATTTCAAAGTAATGCTAGCTAGTTGTGATGTTGAAACTGTTAATCTTGAATAATAGTTGAACTAAAAGAAGAAGACTGTGAGCATTAAAAGAAAAAGAATTGCGTTGGGTTCAACCATAGGCTAGTGAGTTATTTCTACACATTGTAAGTGGGTGCAGAATAAAATTTGAGCTCGGCTCATGTAGAGTTTTTAATTGTATATAAATTTTGAACTATAGTTGAATTAAACCAAAAATGAGATTTTGGTGAGCCGATTCCACGTAACTCACAGTTTAGCTTGTCTAGTTTAACCCCTAGTGGTGAATGTTAATGTTAGTTTGAAATTTAAAATATTTAGTAGATCAATTATCACATTATTTGTTCTAATTTGACTTTTTATGTGTGATCTAACCAGACCCGAATCTGGCAGTATCAAAAGTTTTTTAACTATTAGCAATACAGATGTGACTTTTAAAATTTTCCAACCCTCATATAATTTTTTTTAGGTAATCGATCATGAAGTCAAACCGGCACGCACAGTGTCCTTCAATCCAAACTTGTACATGTTGTGCTGAATACTACAAACCTTCAAGCACTACAGTTGTCAGGGCACATGAGCCGGATCGGTTGGTATAAATATATTGGGTCCAAATTTAATTTATTTGAAACTTTATCAGAGTTGAAAAGAATTAGCGAAAACCTTTAGAGTACTTTGTAACTAATCAACTTCATCAATTGTTTTTCATTTTTATATGTCAAAATATATTAAACCTAAAGTTCTGCAATGATCAATATAATCGACTAATCAAATGATCAAATTCTCTTTTGGGAGATATTTAAACACTCAGGGTTGAATTTGAATATTCGTATATATTTCAAAATAAAGATTTATGAAAATCCTTAACGGTCTACATTATTAAAAAAACAATAAAAAAATAAAATAAAAAAAACATTAGACTTTGTAAAGCATAATAGGTTAGAGTCACAAAGTCTATAAAGTCTTCACATCTTTCAATGGTTTTCCCATGATGAAAGGTTCACTTATTGCATAAACCTTGTATAAAATATACACATGCAAATCATTTACCTGAAAAAGTAACTTGAAAATGAAACATCAACATAAATTGATGAATCATGTTACCTAACATTTTATAAAAACTTGATAGGTATTAGAATCTCCATCATCAATAATTTCATAGTTGTCTCATTTATTGAGAAGGTCATACCAAGTAGTTAGTATACATTAAATTCATCAAGTTCATGTAAGTTGTAATGATTACAACTGCATTGTTACATAACATACACTTACCCATCAATTCGTGCATCCTCTACGTATATCATGTCATGGTCATTTAAACCATTGTTTTGACTGATTTCATACAATCACATGCTGGTTTTATATTAACACAAGCATTTGAAAACAAATATTTCATAAATATGCTTGAAAACATTTTGTAAACGTTTGTGCATATAGACATAACATGCAAATAATGTTTAGGAAACATGTTCATCTTAATTGTCGATTTTAGGACCTTAGCTTACAACTCCTAGAATTTTAACAGCTCCATTATAGTAGTTCCTTAAGCTTAATGGGGTAATATACTAGCATGTGTAGGGTATAATATAGGTATCATGAATACAAGTGTAAAGGAAAGAAAAGTTTTTACGTAAAATTTCACCTGCCCATTGCACGCCTTTATACCTTGGTCGGGCCCACCATGCGGACCGTTACCCATAGTGGTTGTGATCGGGCAACGCAACCTAAGTGGCCGAAATTCTTTGGGCCAATCAAATTTTGACACGTGTCAATACCGTCACTTTTAAATGCCTCATCATCAGACACGTGTCACTCTCTTGATCCTCATCAGTATGCCATGTGTCAAACTATGAAGAATTTGCTTGGAGATCATGTAACAAAGATGGCATAGCGGTCTGTTATGCCATCAAAATCCTCAAAACCCTAATTAAGTCCTATGACGAATGTTAAGCTTTCTGGTCACGGTCCACGGCCAGGGTTAAAACCCTATTCGTTCCAAAATTTTATTTTAATCCTCATATTTTCAAAGTTATTATTTTATGTATAAAAATTTCAAAATGTTCCAGTTATAAAAGTCAATATTCGACAGGGTCACGTACCGACTTTGTTCTCACTAAACAAAGACTTGTTGTGAGATCTAAAAAATATCTCATAGCAAAGAGGATTTGTAGCTAAACTAATAAAGATTGTATGGCTCATAAATTATGAAAGAATCATATCCGGTCCACAATATTCTCTAATGTCTTTTATAACTAGCATTAACATATTGCTACAGGGTCTTTTGTCATGCCATTAAAACAATATCCTGTGTGTTTATAAAAAAGAGGAAGAAATCATTAATTCATTTTGAGTTTACACCCCACATGTTGTAACGGGAGCGTATTGTGACAAGAATTCCATACATGTGATAAACTCTAAATAAATTAGCACTTAATGTTGGTACACATGTCCCTAGTTCTAGTTCTAGTGAGCTTAAATATAATTCACTTTCATTTTGTTACACATATGTAATGTTTGATCAATGTAATGAAAAGCTCTTTGATAGATTGTGTATTGGTTGTTTAATGTTTTATATATTTATATCATTGTATGTTACACGCTTATAAGAACCTGTTATATAGGTATACAGTGGTTAGACATAGTTCTGAATCATTAAATGTTTAGGAATGTGTTTAACTAAGTCTCATGATTCAGTCGCACGACTGGACCATGCGAATGGTCCAATCGCACGACTGGACCAGGTGATAGAGTCAATCGCACGATTGAGTCATAAGACTGACTCAATCGTACGAATGAACTAATCGCATGACTCAGTCGCACGACTGAGCCATACGCATGACTCAGTCGTACGAATGAAAGTTGTAACCTATAAATACCACTTAATTCGTGGAAAAACATAACACTTCAAGAATTCACAACCCTAGCCATCCAAGTTCGTCCAGATCGTCCCTTCCAAGTTCATAGATCGTTTCTGATCATTCCTAGTCTATTCTTAACATATTCTAATCGTTAGGTTTGATCGGATTAACGGTTTCTCTGATTGGATCGCCAATCAAATAGAATTCCGCGCTATTTGATTCGGTTACACGTTGAATCAGTTAGTACTCCGTACGTACACGGTCCTAACAAGTGGTATTAGAGCGTTGGCTCTTGATTCTTCATGGATTCAATCGTTTTTGTGAAAAAATCAACGTTTTTAGTCTAAAGAACCGTGCTTTCTGTATAAAAATCCAATTTTTACGTGTGCATGTTTTCAAAATTGAGTCTTTTTTTAGTTGAAGCCAGTCTAGGGTATTCAAAATTGTGTTTTAGGTCGAATTGTGTGAAAAAGGTTGAAAATTTTCAAAGTCAGCAGTCTTAGTCGCACGATTGACTCAATCGCACGACTGAACTCCAATCGCCCAGTTCAATCGCACGATTGGCCCAGTCGCTCGTTCAATCGCACGATTGTCCCAGTCGTTCTGTTCATTCGCACAACTATCCTAATCGCCTACACAGTCTTAGGACTAAGCTCAATTGCACATTTGAGTTTCAGTCGTCCTTCAGTCGCCCCTCCCAGTGGCATACACAGTTTGGTATTCAAGTTTTATACTAATTCATTATGGACTCAGAGAACTATGCATTTTCAGTAGGGAAGGACTCCAGGATCCAGAATCTATTGCTATTGGAAAATGAGATCGGGAACCATAATAAACCACCTAAGCTTTTGTCTCTTGATGAATTTTCTCAATGGAAGCAATGGTTTGAGATTCATCTTAATGGAGTGGACACAAATCTCTGGAATGCTATTGAGACTGGCTACAATATGCCAGTTGGAGCTGATGGTATACCCCTTACATTGAGTGGATTAAGTGATGCACAAAAGATTGCTTATAATGCAGAGAAGAAAGCCTATGCTATGTTGACACAGTCAATTCTTAAAGATATCTTCCATCAGTATTCAGATCATAAGCAGAGCAAAAAGTTATGGAATGCTCTTGAGAAACGGTATGAAGGGAGCACAACACTGAAGTCTTTAAAGGCCAAAGCATTAAAGAAGGAATTTGATAATTTTTCTACTGAATCTGGATGATATTATAGACCGCTTCTATCATTTGATGAGTCATGGTGTTACAACGTCTAAGGAAGAAAAAATGGCAAGTTTGGCTGATGGGCTACCAGAGAAGTGGGATTCATTTATTTCCACTTTAAGATATAACTCAGTGCTAGAGACTTTGGATATCAATGATTTCATACTGAAACTGAGAGAAGAAGAGGTGAGACACAAGTACAAGGCCAAGAAGGGATCATACACTCAGGATCCGTCTCTCTACAACGTGACTCCTACTGCAAAATCTTTCAGTTCCCCTCTGCAGATTGCTTTTGTATCTAATACATCTGCAACTGGTCAAAGCTCATAGTCTGGTGGTGAGTCAAATGTTTCATCAGGGGTTCAGCACAGTACTACAGAAGCTAAATCGACCACGTTAGTGACAGAAAATCTGGGTAATGTAACTGTGGAAGTAGCTAAGGAGCACATAGACTTGCTTGCTGCCGTGGTTCACTCTTATGATGGATTAGTAGTAGGAAAGATTGGTAACTGCCACTTGGCTGATAAAGACTATGAGCAGGTGGATGAAAATGAATTGGAAAGAATGGACATCATGTGGGCTCTCGCGAGTGCTGTGCGACGAGCAAAGAAGTTTGCTAAGAAGACGGGACAGAATCTGGTGGCTACTAAAGATACTACCTTTGGATTTGACAAGTCAAAGGTCACCTGTTTCAACTGCGGGGAGAAAGGACACTTCAAGCGAGAGTGTGTTAAACCGAAGAAGACTGGCAATGGGAACCCGTTCTCGTCCTTCAACAAACAGGATAAAGAGAGAAAGACAGCTTCAACAAGCAATGATTCAAAGGCAATGGTTGCTCAAGGTGATGAAGGACAGGACTGTTCCTTTCGATTTTTATCTGATGGTGAAGACAACATTGCTCTCGTTGATGATCTGAATGATGACTCTGCGAGTAAGGGGGAGAACTCAGTAGAGCTGGATGCTAATGAAGCCTTAGCTGCTGTTGATCAACTTGTTGAGGATGAACTGAATGCAGAATCTGAAGCACAACAGGAACCTCAAACTGCTTTCATGGCTGGCACGTCTACATCAGCACAGGTAGAATCAAAAGATGATCTTTTTGTTAAACATGCTTGTGTTGAATGTGATAAATTTAGGGAAAGCATTAATCTGAAATTTGCTAGGTTATTAGATCATAATGATAGCTTAGTAAATGACTTAAAACTATGCACTGAGGCTAATAGAGTGTTAAAACAAAATGAGAGCAGCTATAAGGAGAAAATTGAAGCTTTAAAGAAACAACTAAAAGAAACTGAGGTTGTCGCGTTTAACCAAGAAAATGACATAAAGTTTTATTTAAAGACAATTGAAGAAACTAAAAAGGACAGAGCTGTTTTACAAGTTAAAAATGAGTCTTTAAAGCAAAAACTCCACAGTCTAGCTAGTTCTTCTCATATTTTGAAAAACTTGGTTAAGGAACGCAATAACGGGGAAGGGCTGGGTTATAAGGTTGTGCCTCCGCCACATGAGATCCTTTTGAACACCAAACAACGACTAGTTAATAATAATCCCATAAAGGACCATGTGGTGACTACTCCTCTGGTTAGTGACCCGGATACTGCAGTTAAACCTGCTGCTCCCGTTGCTAATCAAAAGTCATTAACTTCAGGCACAAAAGATCAGACTGATAGGGTGGAAGAGGATGTTAATGTCACTCTTGGGTTGGGTTCTAAATCTGTTGACACACAACCTAAGACATTAAAATCCACTCAATCTAAACAAATTAAGCAAGATCAAAATCATCCAAAAAGACAAATCCACCATAACGTTAAACCAGTAAAATTTGTCAAGGAAGGTGAAAATCAAAGGATTGAGACCAAAAAGTCCTTACCTGAAGTTTACTCCCCACCCCACAAGAGATCTCCTAGTCCTGTTGAAAGAAGATCATGCTATACTTGTGGGCAACGAGGTCACATCTCTTCAAATTATCCTCGCTATCAGACACCCAAAATTAAAATTGAACTAGACAATGAAGTTAAACAGTTTTCAAAATAGAGATCTAAGACTCCTGTTAGGTCTAAAACACCTGCTAGGTCTTATACCTCTCCTCAACACCACAGACAACACAGACAAGTCACTGGCAAGTCTGTGATGCCTGAGGTGAAACCTGTTTTTGAAACTAAACCTAAGGTTCAAAGTGTAAATCAGTCATCGGTTTACCACAAACAATCCTTTCATAAAGATGGTTTGTGGAAAGCCAAAACATCTGAAGTGTCTGAAAGCATTGATAAGTTGAAGGTTGAGGTCCCACCAACTGATAAAGGACAGTGGATTGAGTGCGTGATGTATGATGCCTCTAGGAAACCCAAGCCAGTCAAGGCTTGGGTCCCCCTCCTTAACTAATTAGGTTCTATTATGTGCAGGTTGTCCGCTATAGTGCTTCTACCAACACATGGATTGTAGATAGCGGGGCATCCAGGCACATGATGGGAAATCAGTCTCTCCTTTTCAATGTCAAACAAATTAAAGGGGGACACATTTCTTTTGCTGGAAACAAAGGAGGATACATTACCGCACAAGGAGAAGTAGGTAATGCAAAGGTAAGATTTGATAAAGTGAATTTTGTTCAACAAATGGAAAACAATTTGCTTTCAGTGACTCAGATATGTGACAAGGGCTTCAAGGTGATGTTTGACAATCAGAAGTGTTACATTCTGAAGAAAGAGATGGAGATTCCAGAGGAGCAGGTATTAATGTCAGCATCTAGGTACAATGACCTGTATGTTTTAGATATGTCAAATGCTTCTACTACTGAGTCTACTGTTCAGTGCTTTTTGTCTAAAGCAACAGAGAAGGAGTCTATCTCATGGCACAGAAGAATGGGACATATAAATCACAGGAAGATGAATCATCTGATTCATAACAACTTAGTTAAGGGAGTTACTATAAAGAACTTCAAACTTCCTGATTTTTATGTCTCATGCAAGAAGGGAAAGCAGACCAGGAAGTCTCACAAGACCAAGCACGTTAACTCTATCGAGATGCCCCTGCAGCTACTGCATATGGATCTATTCGGTCCTATCAGCACGAAGAGTATCGCCGGAGACTGGTACTGCTTTGTAGTCACAGATGACTACTCATGTTTCTCCTGGGTGATGTTTCTGAAAGCGAAGTCAGAAACTTTTGAGTCATTCAAGGTTCTCGTCATAACACTGGAGTCCCTCTACAAGCTGAAAGTGAGGAAGATTCGTTAGAAAATGGAACAGAGTTCAAGAATCAGTGGATGGACGCTTTCTGCAAAGAGAAGGGAATTGTTCATCCGTTCAACTTTGCTTACACGCCACAGATGAATGGAGTTGCTGAACAAAAGAATCGGAGCTTGATCGAGACATCACGGACTATGTTGGCAGATTCAAAACTACCAATACAGTTCTGGAATGAAGTTGTAGTCAATGCTTGCTACACACTAAATCGTGTGTTAGTAGTCAACCGGCGTGGGAAGACTTGCTATGAGTTGCTTCAGAAGCGAAAACCAAACCTGGAGTATCTGGAACCATTCAGAGCTCCATGTATGCTGAAGAAAACTCAGGAGGGCAAGTTCAGCGAGAATGCCGATCAAGGGATATTTCTAGGATATAGCATACCAGACAAACGGGTTTATAACTACTCGATGGATCAGGTAGAAGTGTGGTGCAATGTTGATGTATAAAGATACACCACCCCCCCGCTGGAAAAGGTCCATCGTCATTCTTCAATTACGATGCCTTTTTCAAATCCTTCAAACTCCCTCAGCTTGATTCAGATGACGAGATTGCTGCCCAGATGATGTACGACATCTTAAATACACCGAATCTAGATATCAGCAATATGACACCAGCCAGTGGTGCTTCAGGATCTTCAACACCCGCTCAAGACCAGACTGATGAGTCATCAGATGATGACGAAGCGGCTGAGACTAACAATGAGCAAAATGTCAATCAAGAAGAGAGCTCCTCAGCTGCTGAACAAGTATCGGGAAATCCGGATACTGAACCTGTTGTCACAAATCTTGATACTGAAATTGTCGTTCCTACGACACCTGTGACTAGGATCAATGTGAATCATCCCCCGACTCTATCATTGGGGATCTTCAATCCGGTGTGTAGACAAGAAATCAGCTGTACTCTGCTGACTATGCTGCAGTCACGGAAAAGGGATATGTCAATGATGGGGCTTTCTCATTTTTTTTTCTCAAATCGAGCCTAACTATGTCAGTGATGCCCTGAAGGATGAGGCCTGGGTCAACGCTATGCAGGAGGAGCTGCTACAGTTCAAGAAGCTGGGAGTGTGGACACTCGTGGACAGGCCTAAAAGAGTGAAAGTGATTGGTACCAAATAGGTATTGAAGTGCAAGAAGGACGACCAAGGTGTTGTTATCAGAAACAAGGCATGGTTGGTTATTCAAGGATTCAGACAAGTAGAGGGTGTTAGGACCATGTTCGTACGGAGTACTAACTGATTCTTCGTTATACCGCATCAAATAGTGCGGAATCCTATTTGATTGGCGATCCAATCAGGGAGAACGTAATCAAGATCAAACCTAACGATTAGAAAATGTTAAGAACAGACTAGGAATGATCTGGGACGTTCTATGAACTTGGAATGGAAGAACATGACGCTCTGGGTCGGCTAGGGTTGCAAGTATTCGAAGTGTTACCTTTTTCCACGAATTAAGTGGTATTTATAGGTTACAGCTATCATTCGTACGACTGAGCCGAGCGACTGGCTCAGTCGTGCGACTGAGTCATACGATTAGTTCATTCAGACGACTGAGTCAGTCTTATGACTCAATCGTACGATTGACTCAATCTCCTGGTTCAGTCGTGTGACTGGCCCATTCGCATGGTCCAGTCGTGCGACTGAATCAGATTACTTAGTTAAACACATTCTTGAACCTTTGATGGTTCAAACCTATGTCTAACAACTGTAAACCTATATAACATTGTTACATATGCGTGTACTAATAATTGATATAAATAGATATAACATGTAAACAACCAATAAACATAAAGGAAGAGATTCTCATTATAATAAACAAACGTTACATATGTGTTACAAGAAGAAGTTCTATAACAGTTAAGCTCACTAGACTAGAACTGGGGACATGTGTACCAACAAACTCCCCCTTGGACCTAGTTCTATCTAGAATTTGACTTCTTTCTTGAACTCTTCAAATCTCTTCAGTCTCTCCTCTTTAGAAACCCCAGCATGGATATTAAGTGCAAAGCATAGACGTATGATATGCTGAAACTGTAGTGCTTGCACTATATCCTGCGTGTCAAAAAACAGTGGCCACTTGTACAGTGTATAAACATCTGACGCTGACAAGTTGATAAGCCACAGGGGGTCAAACACCCTTATTGTGTCCATTGTGTCTTCCCTTTCTAGAACAAAGACGGCCTCTCCTGAGTGCCAGTCATAGTACCACCACTTAAAGTGTGGGGTAAAATCCTGTGGCATCTCCCTCAGTGGAATTCGGGACATTGTGTGCGGAGGTCGCCACTTCAGGACTATCTTCGGCTGACCAGTGATGGGACTCACCTCAGACCTTCTGAAGTACCTCGTAGCCTGCTGAGGCTTGAAGTTTACCCATATAGTCCTGTACTCCCTTTTCAAGGTAGCTTCAAACCAGCCAGACATCTTCTTAGGATCAGCATAAAGAAGCTTTAGTCGGGCCAACTGGTTGAGCTCAAAACCTGGGAGAGTTTTCAGATCATGAGGGAATCTAAAGTATTCAATTCCCCTCTCCCTTTTTATCGCATATACGCCAAGGTCATCAAAATGAGCCCAGGCAATGATCTTCCCTGACACCTTCATATTCTTCTTTACTTTGTATAGTTTGGTGTAGGTACTCTGAGTTGCTGTAGCGCGTTGGGCTCGGACTTCGGCGAAGCAAGCCGCCCATTCAGCCTTTCGAATATCAACTTCAGCATCCGAGGCTTGGGCTTGGCTTGTTGAGGCTTCTGCTCCTTTCTCCTTATCACTGAGTTTATCCAGAATGTCACTGTCAAGGTTGTTTACCAAATCTAGAAACACGTTTCCCTCTTGATCAGTGTATTCTGGATAGTGCTTATCTGTGATGTCTTCAATTTTGATTTCTTCAACATCGTTAAGCTCATCATCATCAGCATCATCAAAAGTTGGAGCATCCTTAACAATTTCGTCTGGATTCAGACGAAATATTTCAGCAAGCTGCTCATCAGTAAGGTCGTGAATTATTTCTCCTTCTTCAGGAGTATAACTCACGGACCTTCTGACGATCCTCTGCAGATCAAGAATCATTGTGAGTTGAGACTTGATCTGTTGGAGGGGAGCAACATCATGCTCATCTTGCTGAAAACCCTTATCTGTTTAATAACAACATGTAGAGTAGCAATCATTAGTATAAACTCAAGGTAATTAGACATTAATCATTAAATATTTACAAGAGTTTCATATATATCAAAAGATGAATCAAGTACAAAAGATTAAAAATAAAACATTTTATCAATACTTTTGCCTTGTATCCGCTCGTGAGTTTCTGTAGTAGGTGATGATGGAGGATTTGCTGTAGATCCATGGTCTTGTCTTCTTTTTGAACGTCATTCCTGACCAGAATCAGCAGCATTTGAAGCAGAATCATCATCATCATCATCATCTTGCCCCTCCTTGGCTTGATCATCACCACTATCATCATCATCCTCATCACTCTCATCATCCTCATCATCATCGTCATCACCATCATCACCGTCTCCTTCCTTTATCTTCAAGGGATCAGCTTGGGATTCCTTCAGCTTCAGCAGAATCTTCTTGTTAGCAGACTCTAGCTCCTCAATCTTCTGTGAAGACAGGACGTTGTGCTCCTGGAGTTGGGAGATCTGCTCAGCTTGCTAAGAAATAAGCTGAGTTTAAGAAGCATTTTGCTCCTCAAGCCGAAGCAGCCTCTCTGTCTTTTTCTTCATCAGCATCTAGCAGCTTTAGCACCATCTTGTTGAGTGCTGCTAGCTGTTCCTCCACTCCAATGGGAGGGAGGGGTGAACCTGTAGGAGCTGATGACGGGCCAGCTCGGTGGCTAGTGGAGGTGGCTATGGTGGTGGTGAATATCGGAGGTGGAATATGAGTGAATGGTGGAGTGGTGGTGAAGATTGTGGTAGTTGGTTGGGTGGTGGTGACAGGAGGTGGAATGGGTGTACTGGTGGTTGTGGTAGTTTGGGTGGTTTGAGTGGTTTGGGTGGTTTGGGTAGTGGTGGCGGAAGTGGTAGGAGCGGAGGAGGTAGTGATAAGAGTGATCCTCCTGCGTTTGGGCTTCTTCCCGTGGGTTGAGCCATTCGCTTTAGCCTGGATCCTTTGGATCCTGATGCTCCCCCTTGGCTACTGATCGGATCCGGGGCATATAAGGGATCTGATGTCGTTGCAGCATCCCCGGACTCCACTGGGCGTCCACCTACTGCCCTTATCCCTTGCTCAGTTGCCACTACCCGACTTCCCACAGTCCGGGTAAGTGGTTCTTCATCAGATTCCTCCTCCTCTTGCATATGAAAGTCAGGGTGTATCAGAGCTGGTTCAAGTTCTTCCTGACCATCTCCTCCCTGATCCGAGTCATGATCGTCATCGGAGTCATCGGAGGGTAGAGCCACCTGCTCTACATCAGAATCACTGTCATCATGGCGCCACTTCCTCTTCGTCGGCGCCACGTAGTCATCACGGGCCAGATGCCCAAATAATCGCCTGACAGGGGGTTTCACCTGCTTCCCCCTGTATACCTTCACCCTGCCTAAGGTGGTATCATCCATCACCTCAAGCACCACTGCATCCTCCTTCTCCTTCGGAAGCTGGGGAAGCTTCTGATCAATAATCATTTGTATAAACCTCGGGTATATGCAGAAGCTTTCCTTCCCCTTGGTTTTGATGTTCTCCACCAAATAGGTAAAGATCATCCGTGAAAAGCTGAACGAATGGTTCAGTACCAGCGCAACATATGCGCTCTGCATCTGTTCAGACAGCTCATCAAAGCCTCCCTTCCTCGAGGCAATGCACCTTAGAAGCACGTGGGCTAGATACTTGAACTGGGGGCACAGATTGCTCTTGTTGAGCATACCTGAGTTGATGTCCCCAGAATACTTAGCCCGTAGAAAACACCCTCTAACAGTCAGCGGGTGTAGCTGAGTTGGACAGTCACTATCATCCCCAAACTCCAGGACTGTCCTTAGATCTTCCTCTGTGATCTCAATGGTCTGGCCAAAGATAGAGCTCCTGATGCGGTAGGGCTCGACGGATCTATCTACAGCCGCATTCTCCCAGAATGCCTGCTGTACCGAGCGATAGGGAGTGCAGGAAGTAGATATGGCTTTGAAGATCCTAAATCTCCTCAAGAAAGCGATAATACTAGAGAACTCTGCTACATTCCTGGATGTCAAATCCAGATGAGCACAAATGTTGTGCTTCGTGCTTATTACCCAGCGACTTGCCATCTGTCACACAATGTAAGTAAACGTTAGTGCATGTTGAAGATAGCAAATTACAGGCAATGAACTTTACACCTTGGTTAAGTTAGGCGACTGAGCAAACGAATGAACATAGTCGTGCGACTGAGTAGGACGACTAAGCTTTATATGTATGAATTGGTTCATACGTGCGACTAAGTCAAGCGAATGGACATAGTCGTGTGATTGAGTAGGACGACTAAGCTTTATATGTGTGAATTGGTTCATACGTGCGACTAAGTCAAGCGAATGGATATAGTCGTGCGAGTGAACCATTCGTCCATCTCAGTCGTGCGACTGAGACTAGTCGTCTTCTCAGTCGGGCGATTGAAGTTCATCTGTGTGTCCAGTCGCCTACTTGACGGTTTGTCCATTCAAATTCTTGTTTTGAGCTATACTTGATTTTAAATGTCGAACTTAGGGTCATTACACTCAGAAACGACCGATTAAGCGTATTTTAACTTCTGTTTGAACATTTAGATTAGTTTTGATGGTCTATTTGTTCGTTAAGTTCTCGGTTACTGTTGGGTCAGAATTCGAGTGATTCCAGATGTCATTTATCAGTTTTATCGATGAAACAACATGAATATTACCTGTATAATCAGAGAAGAATGTCAGAACACACACAGAGATGGTAAATATGAATCAAACAAAATTTTGGCAGTGGTTCGTTAGGTCGTACGAATAGACAGAGGCGATTTGGGTGGAAGAGCGACTGATGTCGATTCGATCTATATATACTAGGGCAAATCCCAGTCGGGCGACTGAGGCAAATCGCGTAGGTCAGTCGTACGAGTAAGTCTAGTTGCATGAGTGATTCGTGCGACTGAGATTCATTTGTACGATTCACCCAATCGTTCATCTTCAATCGTACGATTGATGCTCAGTCGAACGACTGTGACAGTCGGTCACCTTCAATCGTGTGCTTGGACTCATTTGCATTTTCCATTCGTACGATTTGATTCATTCGTATGTTCCAATCGTACGACTGGACCATATTTATGGTTCAGTCGTGCGACTGGGCCATCCTTATCATCTTTTGACCATTTTACCATAACGATCCTTAGTTCCATTTACCAGTAGATAAACATTATGAGTAGTTTGATCATCTCAGACATGACCATTTAAAATAAAACTACATTTTGATCACCTCAGAAGTAATCCATTTATCCACCTGATCATCTCAGACATGACCCATTTATCCACCCGATCACCTCAGACGTGATCCATTTATGCACCCGATCACCTCAGACGTGATCCATTTATGCACCCGATCACCTCAGACGTGAACCATTTATCCACCCGATCACCTCAGACGTGATCCATTTATCCACCCGATCACCTCAGACGTGATCCTTTTTTAACCTTTCAGAAACATTTAGTTTAAGTAAACATTAAGCTCGTTTAGTGACATTAACAGATAACAATATACACAGTCCGACATTGACACACTTATACTAATAAATTGAAAGAAATTTTAAACTACGAACAAAATGAACATCTTTTTGTGATTTTTGTTAGGGCAGGTTTGTGTAGCCTATTAGCATTGACATTATATCAAGAACATACTCATTTGGAATCAGACAGGCATATACACCATTACTTGGAACCTTTAATTTGTATTTAACTTTAAACACTTACATAAATTTCATATCACAGTTTTCTCACTCATCTAAGACTTCTAAGATCTAACTGGGAATCATGCTTGATATGATACGTAACGTACTTTGATCATCAACTTCAGTCGGTGCATACACGACGATTGTCAGTATATTTGTCCACTTAAATCCATACACAGACTTTTGACACGCATTGGTGAAGAATTAAGTAATATTATTTCAACCAACATTTGTGGATCCCAAGCTTATATGGTAATCAATATTCCTTAGAGGACTTTCGAGCGGTCTATAGGTATTTTGACAAGAAGAGACTATTCTTGGAGCTTTCAAAGAGAAGCCAATCCTCAGGTCAGAGCCAATCCTCAGGTCAGTGCCATCGCACAGCAGAGAGGCGGCAAACAACAATGAATTCTAGAATATGTAGGTTATGCTTATCCTTAGGTCAGTGCCATCGCACAGCAGAGAGGCACACAACCTATCTCCTTGTTAGAGCATTTCTTATTTTCTTTTTCACATAACGCACCAACAACGTTTTGTTATCAGCATGATTGCGCTTGTATTCAATTTTTCTTTTGCTCTTTTTGTAGTCACACGCACACCTTTGGTGGGGTTTTTTTGCTCGTTATCCCTTGTTGGAAATAACTGATTGTGTTAACCAGTGATAAGATGGGATCCCACAGTCGGTTGAACCATTTAGTTTAGATTGAGTTTACCAATGACGTCTACTCGTCTATTGTGTTGAATCTACCGACACATCGTATAGTGAACTAGCACCTCCCTAGATCAACTTTCTCCGTGTAATTACAATACCAACCAAGCGTACTATCATTTTCCCATTTTGTTAGACTTAGACTTCTCGGATTTATAATTTTTCTATGATTTAATTAACCTTGCAAAACCGAAAATCCTTTTGGTGTTCCAAGTAACCCGATGCCTGTGTACTATCACTTTCCATTTTATTGAGTCACATTTCCTGTCTTTTGTCTATGCCTTTTCAGCTTTACTTACCACCTTTTTTTAAGTAAATGAATACTGGAATAAATAATCTCCCCCTAAAATTCTAAAACAAAAAATCTTTTTTGTTTTTTGGATTTTATATGACAAGGAAATTAAATTAAAAAAATTTAAAATAAAAGAAATACTAAAAAATTTAAAAAAAAACGGTGTCGGACTAAGTATCTGTTTCTTCTAATAAAACATCACTTTTCTTTTAACCCCGTTGACCTCTAGCAGATAGAAAAATCTGGGTTTATCAAATGGTTTGGTGTGGAGGTCAGCGCGTTAAAAATCCGTGTTAATTTTGACCACATCAATTAAATGTTTTTCATAGCAGTCGCGTATGAAGTGATACTTGATGCCTATGTCTTTGGTCTTAGGATGTTGGACCGGATTTTTAGTTACTGCAATTGCAGCAGAATTATCAACATATATAGGAGTAGAAGTGAAATGCAAAACGTAGTCCCGCATTTGCTGTTGTATCCAAATGATTTGAGAGCAGCAGCTGGCGGCGGCAACATATTCAGCTTCACAGGTAGATAGAGCAACTGATGTCTTCTTCTTGCACTGCCAAGTTACCAATCTCCTCCCGAAAAATTGACATCCTGCTGACGTAGACTTGTAATTCATTTTGCAGCCTCTATAATCCGAGTCACTATACGCCGTTAGCTCAAAGTCATCATCATGAGGATACCACAACCCCAGTGTTGGAGTACCCTTCAGATAACGAAAAATCCTCTTGACTCCAATCAGATGATTTACTTTGGGTTTCGCTTGATATCGGGAACACAAACATGTGGCATACATGATATCTAGACGTGAGGCAGTGAGATACATGAGAGATCCGATCATACCACGATACATGGTGGCATCCACCAAATCCCCATTCTCATCAGGAGCCACATCATGATTTGTGGCAAGTGGGGTACCGGCTGCAGTGACATTTTCCATATCAAAGCGACTAAGAATGTCACCGACATACTTAGTTTGATGCAGAAAGATGCCGGTAGGTGTTTGATCCACCTGTAATCCTAGGAAGAACTTCATTTCTCCCATGGCACTCATCTCAAACTCAGCCTTCATCACAGATTCAAACTCTTTACATAACTCTTCGTTTCGTGAACCGAAGATTATGTCATCCACATATATTTGCACCAAAGCAAATCACCATCCTTTTCTTTGACGAACAATGTACAGTCAATCACACCCCTGCGAAAGCCGTGTTTCAGCAGATGGGTGGAGAGCTTTTCATACCAAGCTCGAGGAGCCTGATGTAGCCCATACAGAGCCTTGTCTAACTTGTAGACTCTATCCCGATGATAAGGATCTTCGAATCCTTCGGGTTGACTGACATATACCTCTTCACGGATTTCCCCATGCAAGAATGCACTCTTAACATCTAGTTGATAGACTTTGATCTTCATGTAAGAGGCGTAGGCTAGAAAGATGCGAATAGCTTCCATTCTAGCTACTGGAGCAAAGACTTCATTGTAGTCGATTCCTTCGACTTGTCTGAAGCCCTGAACAACCAACCGGGCCTTGTTTCTAATAACAACACCCTGGTCATCCTTCTTGCACTTTAGTACCCATTTGGTACCAATTACTTTGACTCCTTTGGGTCGGTCAACAAGAGTCCACACTCCAAGTTTCTTGAACTGTAGCAACTCCTCTTGCATAGCATTGACCCAGGCTTCATCCTTAAAGGCATCACTTACGTGTTTGGGTTCAATTTGAGAAACGAAACATCTGTAAGTGCCATCATTCACGTAGCCATTTTCCATTACTTCAGCGTAATCAGCAGTGTACAATCGACTTCTAGTCTGCACGCCGGAGTGGAGATCACCAATGATAGCATCTGGTGGATGACTCGTACTGATCCTATCAAGGGGGTTGTAGAAACAACGACTTCAGAGTCCATAGTTGTGACTGGAGGTTCAGTATCTGTATTTCCAGATGCGGGTGTAGCAGCTGAAGAGCTTCCTTCATGATCCACATTAGGTGACTGTACTGGTTCAGTTGCTTCTTCATCCTCTGATGATTCCTCACTATCATCCTGATCGGCTGAGGCAGATCCCGATGAACCACTTGCAGGGGTTGTATCGCTAGTATCCAGATTAGGTGAATTTAGAACATCGTGCATCATCTGAGTCGCAATATCATCATCTGAATCTATCTGTGGAAGATTGAATGATTTGAAAAAGCCATCGTAGTCAAAGAATGATGATGGACCTTTTCCAGCAGGGGGAATGGTGAAACGTTGAACATCAACATTGCACCGTACTTCTACCTGACCAGTAGAGTTGTTGTAAACTCGCTTGTCGGGTATACTATATCCCAGAAAGATCCCATGATCTGCCTTTTCATTAAATTTGCCTTCTTGAGTTTTCTTCAGAAGCGTACAAGGAGCACCAAAAGGTTCTAAATACTCTAAGTTTGGTTTACGCTTCTGTAATAACTCATAGCAAGTCTTCCCGTGCCACTTCACTACTGACACACGATTGAGTGTGTAGCAGGCATTGGCTACAGCTTCATTCTAGAACTGCACTGACAGTTTTGAGTCTGCCAACATAGTCCTGGCGGTCTCGATCAGACTCCTGTTCTTTTGCTCAGCAACTCCATTCATTTGTGCTGTGTATGCAGAGGTGAATTGATGAACAATTCCCTTTTCTTTGCAGAAAGCATCCATCCACTGATTCTTAAACTCGGTTCCATTATCTGAGCGAATCTTTCTCACCTTCAGTTTGTAAAGTGATTCCAGAGTGGTGACCAACACTTTGAATGACTCAAAGGTTTCTGACTTTGCTTTCAGAAACATCACCCACGAGAATCGTGAGTAGTCATCAGTGACTACGAAGCAATACCAGTTTCCTGCGATACTCTTCGTGCTAACTGGACCGAATAGATACATGTGTAGTAGCTCCAGGGGCATCTCAATAGAATTGACATTCTTGGTCTTGTGAGATTTCCTGGTTTGCTTTCCTTTCTTGCATGAGACACAGAAATCAAGAAGCTTGAAGTTCTTGACAAGAACTCCATCAACTAAGTTGTTATGAATCAGATGATTCATCTTTCTATGATTAATGTGTCCCATTCTTCTGTGCCACGAAATGGAGTCCTTCTCTGTAGCTTTGGATAAGAAACACTGAACTGTAGAATCAGAGGAAGAAGCATTAGACATATCCAGTACATATAGATCATTGTACCTGGATGCTGACATTAGGACCTGCTCCTCTGGAATCTCCATCTCTTTCTTCAGAATATAACATTTGCGATAGTCAAACATGACTTTGAAGCCCTTGTCACAAATCTGAGACACAGAAAGCAGATTGTTTTCTAATTGCTGAACAAAGTTGACTTTGTCGAACCTTACCTTTTCATTTCTAACTTTGCCTTGAGCAGTAATGTAACCTCCTTTGTTACCAGCAAAGGAAACGTGTCCCCCTTTAATTTGTTTGACATTGAAAAGGAGAGACTTATTTCCCGTCATGTGCCTGGAAGCTCCGCTATCTACGATCCATGTATTTGTAGACGCACTATAGCGGACAACCTGCACATTAGAGAAAATAATCAGTTAAGGAGGGGGACCCAAGCCTTGACTGGCTTGGGTTTCCCAGAGGAATCAACCATCATGAATTCGACCCACTGTCCTTTATCAGTGGGTGGAATCTCAACTTTCAGCTTGTGCTTGCTTTCAGACTCATCAGTCGTTTTGGCTTTCCACAAACCATCCCTGTGAAAGGATTGTTTGTGGTAAACCTTAGACTGATTTACAGTTTGAGCATATGGTTTAGATTCAGAAACAGGTTTTGCCGCTGATATCACAGACTTGACAGTAACTTGTCTGTGTTGCCTTTGGCATGGAGGAGACAAAAACGACCTAGAAGGTGTTTTAGACCTAATAGGTGTTTTTGATCTAACAGGAGTCTTAGATCGCTGTTTTGAATCTAGATTAACTTGGTTGTTTAGCTCAACCTTAATTCTTGGAGTCTGATAGCAAGGACAATTTGTAGAAATATGACCGCGCTGTCCACAAGTATAACAGGACCTCCATTCATCAGGGCTAGGAGATCTCTTGTGGGGCGGTGAGTAAACTTCAGGTTCTTTCTTTTTGTTCTCACTTTTAAGGCTTTCACCTCCCTTGACAAATTTAACTTGTTTAACATTATAAAAGTTTTGTCTTGGAAGTTGGTGGTTATCTTGCTTCACCGGTTTAGTCTAAGTGGTTTTGGAAATCTTAGGTTGTGTGGTAGTCGATTTTGGACCCAACCCAAGAGATGCTTGAACATTCTCGTCCACCCGGTTTCCAGTGATGCTTGTGCCAGTTGTGCCTGATGTAGATGCTTTCTGGTCAGTAGCCGGAGGGGTAGATTTAACTGCTGTGTCCGGATCGCTGACCAGAGGAGTTGTCACTACATGATCCTTTATTGGGTTATTATTAATTGGACGTTGTTTGGTGTTCAAAAGGATCTCATGTGGTGGAGGCACAACTTTGTATCCCAAACCTTTCCCGTTGTTGCGTTCTTTAACCAAGTTTTTCAAAATATGTGAGGAACTAGCTAGACTGTGGAGTTTTTGTTTCAAAGACTCATTTTCCACTTGTAAGACCGCTCGTTCCTTCTTAGTTTCTTCGATTGTCTTTAAGTAAAACTTGATATCATTTTCTTGATTAAATGCAACAACCTCTGTTTCTTTTAACTGTTTCTTTAATGCTTCAACCTTTTCTTTATAGCTGTTTTCATTTTGTTTTAAGATTCTGTTTGCCTCAGTGCACATTTTTAAATCATTTACTAAGTTATCATTGTGATCTAATAACCTAGCAAATTTCAGGTCAATGCTTTCTCTAAATTTTTCATATTCAACACACGCATGTTTAATAAATAAGTCATCCTTTGATTCTACCTGTGCTGATGTAGACGTTCCAGCCATGAAAGCATTTTGGGGTTCAGAATGTGCTTCAGATTCAGCATTCAGTTCATCCTCAACAATTTGATCAACAGCAGATATGTCATCATCCAATTCAGCAGTATCAGGCTCAGCTGAGTTCTCCCCCTCACTCGTTGAGTCTTCATTTAGATCATCAATGGATGCTATGTTGGCTTCACTATCAGATAAGAATCGAAAGGACCAGTCCTGTCCTTCATCACCTTGCGCCACCATAACCTTTGAGTCACTGCTGGTTGAAACTAGCCTCTTCTCTTTCTCTTGCTTTGTGAAGGAGGAGAATGGGTTTCCATTTCCAGTCTTCTTAGGTTTGACACATTCCCGCTTGAAGTGTCCTTTCTCCCCACAGTTGAAACAGGTGACTTTTGACTTGTCGAAGCCGAAAGTAGTATCTTTTGTACGCACCAGATTTTGACCTGTTTTCTTTACAAATTTCTTTGCTCGTCGCACAGCATTTGCGAGAGCCCACATAATATCCATCCTCTCCAACTCATTTTCATCCACCTGCTCGTAGTCTTCATCAGCCAAGTGGTAGTTTCCTATCTTCCCAGCAACCAAACCATCATAGGAATGGACCATAGCAGCAAGCAGGTCCATGTGTTCCTTGGCCACTTCCACAGTTACCTTACCCAAGTTCTCTGTTACTAATTTTGTCGATTGAGCTTCAGTAACACTATGTTGAACCCCTGATGAGACCGTTGACTCACCAACAGATGATAAGCTTTGTCCAGATGCAGATGTATTAGTAACAAAAGCAGTTTGCAGAGGAACATTTGAAGACTTGGCAATAGGAGTTGGAGTCACATTGTAGAGTGTCGGATCCTGAGCAAATGAACCCTTCTTTGTCTTGTACTTGTGTCTAACTTCTTCCTCTCGCAGTTTCAGAATGAAGTCATTTATATCCAATGTCTCAAGAACTGAATTGTGTCTCAAAGTGGAAATAAACGAATCCCACTTTTCTGGAAGTCCGTCAGCCAAACTGGAGACCTTTTCTTCTTTAGACGTGGTTACCCCATGAGTGTGAAGTTCACTCATCAGATGATAGAAGCGGTCAATTATGTCGTCCAAACTCTCATTCCCAGTAGCTGAAAAATTATCAAATTCTTTCTTAAGTGCTTTGGCCTTCAAAGATTTCAGAGTTGAGCTCCCTTCATATCTTTTCTCGAGAGCTTTCCAGAATTTCTTACTTTGTTTATGATCAGAATACTGATGGAAGATCTCTTTAGGAATAGACTGGGTGAGCATCGCGTAAGCCTTCTTTTCAGCATTATAGGCAGTCTTTTGAGCATCAGTCATTCCACTCAACGTTAATGGCAAACCATCAGCACCAACTGGCATGGTGTAACCAGTTTCAATAGCATTCCAAAGATTAGTGTCCACACCATTGAGATGAATCTCAAACCTTTGCTTCCACTGCGGTAACTCATCAATAGACAGAAGCTTAGGTGGCTTATTGTGGTTACCAATCTCATTCTCCAGAAGCAGTAAATTCTGGATCCTTGAGTCTTTCCCTGCTGAGAACGTGAAATTTTTAGAGTCCATAATGAATTTGACTGAGTATGCGACTAGACAGGGCGACTGGGGAGCGACTGAGATACAATCGTGTGATTGAACTTAGTCGTACGACTGTGCAGGCGACTGACACTAACAGTGTGCGATTTAACTCAAACGTGCGTTTGAAACAGGCGACTGAGACACTTGGGTGACTGAACAGACCGATTGACTAAATTAGGCGACTGAACTGTGCGACTGACTCAATCGGTCGATTGGACTAGGCGACTGACTCAATCGGACGAATGAACAGGCGACTGTACTCCAGTCGTACGATTGAGATAATCGTGCGACTTAGACTACTGAAATCGAGATTTTTCACAACTTTAGACCTAAAACGCAATTTTTTGACACCCTAGACGGCTGAAAGTCGAAAAATATTGATTTTTCAGAACATGCAAACGTAAAGACTTGATTTTTAGCAGAAAGATTGGATCTTTTCGTGTAAAAACGTTGACTTTACCAAAAACTTGATTGAATCCACGAAGAATCAAGAGCCTATGCTCTGATACCACTTGTTAGGACCGTGTACGTACGGAGTACTAACTGATTCTTCGTTATACCGGATCAAATAGTGCGGAATCCTATTTGATTGGCGATCCAATCAGGGAGAACGTAATCAAGATCAAACCTAACGATTAGAAAACGTTAAGAACAGACTAGGAATGATCTGGGACGTCCTATGAACTTGGAATGGAAGAAGAGGACGCTCTGGGTCGGCTAGAGTTGCAAGTATTCGAAGTGTTACCTTTTTCCACGAATTAAGTGGTATTTATAGGTTAGAGCTATTATTCGTACGACTGAGCCGAGCGACTGGCTCAGTCGTGCGACTGAGTCATACGATTGGTTCATTTGGACGACTGAGTCAGTCTTATGACTCAATCGTATGATTGACTCAATCTCCTGGTTCAGTCATGTGACTGGCCCATTCGCATGGTCCAGTCGTGCGACTGAATCAGATTACTTAGTTAAACAAATTCTTGAACCTTTGATGGTTCAAACCTATGTCTAACAACTGTAAACCTATATAACATTGTTATATATGCGTGTACTAATAATTGATATGAATAGATATAACATGTAAACAACCAATAAACATAAAGGAAGAGATTCTCATTATAATAAACAAACGTTACATATGTGTTACAAGAAGAAGTTCTATAACAGTTAAGCTCACTAGACTAGAACTGGGACATGTGTACCAACAGAGGGAGTCGACTACAATGAAGTGTTTGCACCAGTGGCACGAATGGAAGCGATTCGGATATTTCTGGCCTACGCATCTTACATGAAGATCAAAGTTTATCAGCTGGATGTTAAGAGTGCATTCCTTCATGGGGAAATCCGTGAAGAAGTCTACATCAGTCAACCCGAGGGATTCGAAGATCCTTATCATCAGAGCAAAGTCTACAAGTTGGACAAGGCTCTGTATGGGCTACATCAGGCTCCTCGAGCTTGGTATGAGAAGCTCTCCACCCATCTCTTGAAACACGGTTTTCGCAGGGTTGTGATTGACTGCACGTTGTTCATTAAAGGGAAAGATGGGGATTTACTAATGGTGCAGATCTATGTGGATGACATCATCTTCGGTTCCAGAAATGAAGAACTGTGCAAAGAGTTCGAATCTGTGATGAAGGCAGAGTTTGAAATGAGTGCCATGGGAGAAATGAAGTTCTTCCTGGGATTACAGGTGGATCAAACACCAACCGGTATTTTTCTGCATCAGACTAAGTATGTCGGAGACATTCTTAGTCGATTTGATATGGAAAATGTCACCGCTGCCGGTACCCCACTCGCCACAAATCATGATGTGGCACCTGATGAGAATGGGGATTTGGTGGACGCCACTATGTATCGTGGGATGATCGAATCTCTCATGTATCTCGCTGCCTCGCGTCCAGACATCATGTATGCCACATGTCTATGCTCCAGATATCAAGCCAAACAGAAAGTAAATCATCTGATTGGGGTGAAAAGGATCTGTCGTTATCTGAAGGGTACTCCAACACTAGGGTTGTGGTATCCTCATGATGATGACTTTGAGCTAACGGCGTATAGTGATTCAGACTACAGCAGCTGCAAGATGAACTTCAAGTCTACATCAGCAAAGTGTCAGTTCTTTGGAAGGCGTTTAGTCACCTGGCAATGCAAGAAGCAGACCTCGGTTGCCTTATCAATCTGTGAAGCTGAATACGTTGCTGCTGCAAGCTGCTGCTCTTAGATCATTTGGATCCAACAACAAATGCGGGACTATGGTTTGCAATTTTCTAACACCCCTACCTTTGTTGATAATTCTGCTGCCATAGCTGTTACTAAAAATCCGATTCAACACCCTAAAACAAAACACATAGGCATAAAGTATCATTTCATACGCGGCTGCTATGAAAAACAATTAAATGATGTCGTTAAGATAAACACGGAATTTCAACGCGCTGACCTCTACACCAAACCATTTGATAAACCCAGATTTTTCTATCTGTTAGAGGTCAACGACGTGAAAAAAAAGTGACATTATTTCAGAAGACACAGAAGCTTTGTCCGACACTAGTTCAGTTTTTCATTTATTTTAATTTATTTTTATTTCTTTTAATTTCCTTGTCTTATAAAAATCTAAAAACACAAAAAGATTTCTGTTTTAGAATTTTAGGGGGAGATTAGGTTATGTTCAGTATTATGTTGAGTATTTATTTACTCAAAAAAAAGGAAAAGGGCAGATAAGCTAAAAGGCAAAAACAACAAAGATAAGAATGTAATTCAACACTTTAGAAAGTGATAGTACACATGCATCAAGTTACTTGGAACACAAAAAGATCTTCAATTTTTGAAATTTTAGTTTAATTAAATCACAAAAAATGGTTAGTCAGAGAACTCTAAGTATAACAAATTGGGAAAATGATAGTACGCTTGTTTGTTACTGTACTCCGAGAAAGTAGATCTAGGGTTGTACGAGATCACTATACGATGTGTCAGTAGATTCAATACAATAGACTAGTAGACATCATTGGTGAACTAAATTTAAACTAATCTGTTCAACTGACTGTGGGTTCCCATCTTATCACTAGTTAACACAATCAGCTATTTTCAATAAGGGATGACGAGCAAATAAACGCCACTAAAAGTGTGCGGATGACCACAAAAAGAGCAAAGGACAGAAAAAAAATAAAAATAAACGCAATCAAGCTGATAACCTATGTTGTTGGTGCGTTATATGCAAAAGAAAAATCTAAAGATGCTCTAACAAGAAGATAGGTTGTGTGCCTCTCTGCTGTGCGATGGCACTGACCTGAGGATAAGCATAACCTAGATATTCAAGAATTCATTGTTGTTTGCCGCCTCTCTGCTATGCGATGGCACTGACCTGAGGCTTGGCTTCTCTTTGAAAGATCTATGAATAGTCTCTTCTTGTCAAAATACCCGTAGACCGCTCGAAATTCCTCTAAGGAATGCTGATTACTATATAAGCTTGGGATCCACAAATGTTGGTTGAAATAATATAACCTAATGCATCACTAATGTATGTCAAAAGTCTGTGTATGGATTTAAGTGGACAAATATACTGACAATCGTCGTGACTGCACCGCCTGATGATCAAAATCAATGGGTGTTACATATCAGATTAAGTATGATTCCCAGTTAGAACTTAGAAATCCTGGATAAGTAAAAAGCTGTGATATGTAAATATGCAAGTTTCCATTTCAAGTAATACAAAAAAAATTCCAAGTAATGGTGCTTATGCCTGTCTGATTCCATATGAATCTATCTTAAAAATGATGTTAATGCTAATAGGCTTTTCTACCCAACCCTAACAAAATCACAAAACCATGTTTATTTTGTTACTTAGTTTAGTCTTTCAAATTATTTGCAAAGCGTGTCAGTGTCGGACTGTGCTATGTTACTCATTGCTGTGAATGTCACAAAATGAACTTAATGTTTAATCTTAAATAAATTGTTTCTGAAAAAGTAAAAGGATCATGTCTGAGATGATCAGGTGGATAAATGGATCATGTCTAAGATGATCAGGTGGATAAATGGATCACGTCTGAGGTGATCGGGTGGATAAATGGATCATATCGGAGGTGATCAACAGGTTTTAATAAAAAATTGATCATGTCTGAGATGATCAACTGCTCATAATGTTTTATCTACTGTTAAATGGAACTAAGTGTCGAACGGTAAAATGGTCAAAATGTCACAAGTATGGCCCATTCGCACGACTGGACCATAAGTATGGACCAGTCGTAGTATGGACCAGTCGTACGATTGGATCATACGAATGAGTCCAAATCGTACGAGTGGACCATGCGAATGAGCCCAATCGCACGATTGGAGGTGACCGACTATGACAGACGTCCGAATGAACCTTAATCGTATGATTAGAGGTGAAGGATTGGGTGAATCGCACGACTGAGGCTCCAGTCGCACGACTCACTCATGCGACTAGTCTCAGTCGCACGACTGGAGGTTGCCCTAGTATAAATACAAGGTGAATCAGCCTCAGTCGCTCTACTCACCCAAATCGCTCATCATACGAATGACTTAAAGAACCTCTGCCGAAATTTCATTCGATTCACATATACCATATATTCTTGTGTTCTGACATTCGTTATCGTTTATACAGGTAATAATCGAGGTGGTTCATCAATAAAACCAAACATTGACATCAAGAATCACTCAAATTTTGACCTAACAGTAACCGAGGACTAAAACGGACAAAAAATCTACCTAAACTGAGCTATAAGATCAAACTAAACCTAAAAGATGCTTAATCGGACTATTCCGAGTGCAATGAGTCTAATCATAATGTTTAACATCAAGTATTGCTCAAAACATGAATTTGAATGTTCAAACAGTCGAATAGGCGACTGGACACACTGATGAACTTCAATCGTACGACTGAGCTGTCCGATTGGCTCAATCGCACGACTGAGATGGACGAATGGCATAGTCGCACGACTGAACCATGCGTATGAGCTCAGTCGCACGACTGAGGTAAACGCATGAGAAGACATACGACTAAATCCAATCGCATGACTTAGTCGTACCAATGAACTCAATCGCACGACTAGATCTCAGTCGTATAGTTCAATCACATGACTAGATCTCAGTCGCCTTGTTCAGTCGCACGACTAAACAAAATTTTCAAGTTCATTAACCGAAATTGGTTATCTTAGATGAGTACTAATGTTTATCCGTTTTATGTCACAGATGGCCAGTCGGTGGCCCATGAGCACCAAGCATAATATCTGTGCTCATCTAGATCTTACTTCCCGTAACGCTGCGGACTTTTCTGGGATTATCAGTTTTCTACGCCGCTCGAGGATCTTCCGAGCGATCTCAGCGCAGTGTACACCATACAGATCGATTCAACAGGCGTTTTGGGAAAATACTGTTGTAGACAGGTCCACATAGCCTCACACTATTCGGAGCTCTATCTTTAGACAAGATATTGAGCTAACTGAGGAGGACATACGGACCGTTCTTGAGTTTGGGGACGATGCTAACTGCCCAACGAGACTACATCCCCTTACTGTCCGTGGCTGCTTTATGAGGGCGAAGTACTCGAGGGACATCAACACAAGTATGCTTAACAAGAGCAACTTGTGTCCCCAGTTCAAGTACCTCGCCCATGTTCTTTTACGTTGTATAACCTCGAGGAAGGGAGGATTTGATGAGTTGTCTGATCAGATGCAGAATGCATTTGCTACATTAGTACTAAACTTCCCGTTCAGCTTCTCCAGGATGATCTTCACCTACTTGGTGGAGAACATCAAGGCCAAGGGGAAGGAGAGCTTCTGCATGTACCCGAGGTTTATTCAGATGATCATCGATCAGAAGCTCCCCCAGCTGCCTAAGGAGAAAGAGGATGCGGTCGTATTGGAGTTTATGGATGATACGATGCTGGGGAGAATGAAGGTCTACCGGGGCAAGTAGGTTAAGCCCCCGGTGTGGAGACTGTTTGGGCATCTAGCTCAGGAGGACTACGTGGCGCCGGCAAGACGTAAGTGGCGCCACGACGACAGTGACTCCGATGTGGAGAACATAGTCCTCCCTGGTGATGATTCAGATGATGATGACGGAGATGATGGTGGAGATACAGGTCTTGAGACCACTACTGCAGATGTTACATCTCCACTATCCCCATAAGAGGGATTAGAGACGGCTAAGTTCCATCGGGACTTTCAGGCCGATGAGGATGAAGAGTCTGATGAAGAGCCTCTCACCCGAACAGTGGGTAGCCGGGTGGTTGCTATGGAGCAAGGCGTTAGGGCAGTTGGTGGACGCCTGGGAGGGTCTGGAGGTTATTCAGTTGATCCATCATATACCCCAGACTCGCCCAGTAGCCGAGGGGGAGCATCCGGGTCCAAAGGGACTAGACTGAAGCGGATGGCTCAGCCCCAAAGGAGGAAGGCAAAGCGAAGGAGGATTACCTTGCTTACAACCTCATACCACTCCCCACCCACTACCACTACCACAACACCACCCACCACTACCACAACACCACCCACCACTACCACAACACCACCCACCACTACCACAAACACCAACCACCACTGCCACCACTACACCACCTACCACCACTATACCACCCCCAATCTTCACCACCACCACCACCAGTCACCCAGCAGGCCAGTCATCTTTTCCCTCCTTTCCATCTGGATCTTCTCTACCTCACAGTGGGGTAGAGGAACAGCTCTCAGCACTGAATCGAATGGTGCTGAGACTGTTGGCAGCTGATGATGAGAAGACTGCTCAGATTCATCAGCTAGTAGAACTTACTGCTGCACAATCTCAGCAGATATCTCAGCAGGCTCAGCTGATTGAGCAGCAGGCACAACAGATTGCTACACAGAGCTCAGAGATGTCCCAACTCCAGGAGCAAAACGTCATATCTTCTAAGAAGATTGAGGAGTTGGAGGAGGCCAAGAAGACCATCATGCTCAAATTAAAGGACACTAAGGATGAGCCTCTGAAGATCAGAGAGGGAGATGAAGATGATGGTGATGATGAAGATAGTGATGATGAGGAAGATGTCAGTGATGAAGATAATGATGATAGTGGAGATGATCAAGCAAAGGAGGGGCATAATGATGATGATGATGATGAAGATTCAGCTACAAATGTTGCTGATCCTGGTCTGGAACAACGAACGAAAAGAAGACAAGAACATGGATCTAAATTAGCCCCTCCATCATCACCTACAGCTGAAGCTCACGAGCAGATTCAAGACAAAAGTACAAATTAGATGTTTTATTATTCAACTTTTGCACTTGAATCATCTTTTGATGTTTATGTAATTAATGTAAATATTTATTATTTAATGTTTGATTATCTGGATTACATACTAATGATTGTTATGCTATATGTCTTAGTCAAGCAGATCCGGCATTTCAGCAAGATGAGCACGATGTTGCTCCCCTCCAACAGATCAAGTCTCAACTCACAATGATTCTTTATCTGTAGGGGATCGTCAGAAGGGCTGTGAGTTATACTCCTGAAGAAGGAGAAATAATTCACGACCTAACTGACGAGCAACTTGTTGAGATGTTTCGGTTTAATCCAGATGAGATCGTGAAGGATGCTCCAACGTTTGATGATGCTAGTGATGAAGAGCTTAACGATGTTGAGGAGATAGAGATTGAATACATCACCGATCAACATTATCCAGAATACGCTAACCGAGAGGGAAATATGTTTCTAGATCTGGTTAAAACTCTCGGCATTGATGTTTTGGAGAAGCTAAGTGACAAAGAAAAGGAAGCTGAAGCATCAACTAGCCAAGCCCAAGCCTTGGACGCTGATGTCGATATCAGAAAGGCTGAATGGGCGGCTTGCTTTGCTGAGATACGAGCCCAACGCGCTACAGCTAAGCCAAGTACCTACACCAAGCTCTACAAAGTTAAGAAGAACATGAAGGTGTCAGGGAAGATTATTGCATGGGCTCATTTTGAGGATCTTAGAGTTTATGCTGTAAAGAGAGAGAGGGGAATCGAGTACTTCAGATTCCCTCATGATCTGAAGACTCTCCCCGGGTTCGAGCTCAACCAGCTGGCACGCCTGAAGTTGCTCTACGCTGACCCGAAAAAAAATGTCAGGCTGGTTTGAGGCTGCACTGAAAAGGGAATACAGGACAAGATAGGTAAACTTCAAACCTCAGCAGGCTACGATGTACCTCCGAAGGTCTGAGGTGAGTCCCATCAATGGTCAACCAAAGATAGTCCTGAAGTGGCACCCTCCACGCATGATGTCCAGAATTCCATTAAGTGGTGGTACTATGACTGGCGCTCTGGAGAGGCCGTTATTGTTTTGGGCAGGGAAGGAACGGTGGACACAATAAGGGTGTTCGGCCCAATCTGGCTTATCAACTTGTCAGCTTCAGATGTCTATACTCTGTACAAGTGGCCACTATTTTTTGATACCTAGGATATAGTGCAAGCACTACAGTTTCAGCATGTCATACGTCTATGCTTCGCACTCAATATCTATGCTGGGGTGTCGAAAGAGGAACGGGCTAAGAGATTCAAAGAGTTTACAAAGGAAGTCAAAGATTAGATAGAACTAGGACCAAGGGGGAGTTTGTTGGTACACATGTCCCTAGTTCTAGTTCTAGTGAGCTTAAATGTAATTGACTTTCATTTTGTTACACATATGTAATGTTGATCAATGTAATGAAAAACTCTTTGATAGATTGTGTATTGGTTGTTTAATGTTTTATATATTTATATCATTGTATGTTACACGCTTATAAGAACCTGTTATATAGGTATACAGTGGTTAGACATAGTTCTGAATCATTAAAGGTTTAGGAATGTGTTTAACTAAGTCTCATGATTCAGTCGCACGACTGGACCATGCGAATGGTCCACTCGCACGACTGAACCAGGTGATTGAGTGAATCGCACGATTGAGTCATAAGACTGACTCAATCGTACGAATGAACCAATCGCACGACTCAGTCGCACGACTGAGCCATACGCATGACTCAGTCGTACGAATGAAAGCTGTAACCTATAAATACCACTTAATTCGTGGAAAAACATAACACTTCGAGAATTCACAACCCTAGTGTCCAAGTTCGTCCAAATCGTCCCTTCCAAGTTCATAGATCGTTTCTGATCATTCCTAGTCTATTCTTAACGTATTCTAATCGTTAGGTTTGATCGGATTAACGGTTTCCCTGATTGGATCGCCAATCAAATAGAATTCCGCGCTATTTGATTCGGTTACACGTTGAATCAGTTAGTACTCCGTACGTACACGGTCCTAACACTTGATAATTGCTTAGTGCTTTAAAAGATATAAAGTATTAAATTTAATAAGTAAAAAAATAAAAAAAATACTTTAAAATAAACCTAAAAACTAAATAGCTAAACATGTTAATATTTTAACAACTGTTATTTGAGAAAGATTCGACGTTTCATGATATTTAAAAATAAAAGTTAAAGAAATCTAATAAAATTTTAAAAAATAAACAAAAGTTCAAAAGTTCAAAGGATTAAATTTGAAATGTTATAAACTTTAATAATCAAGGAGCTAAAGAATTAGCTTAAATGGAGAATAAAATTACAAATTTTTAAATGGTGTACTCAATATGTATGGTAGATGAAATTATTTATTTACACTAAAGTATTTTTGTTGAGATGATATTTACCTACATGCTTAAACAAGATTAACCCATCAAATAATCCATTTATGTCTATAAACATGAGGTGTTGAATGGAAAAACAGATTAAAATCTTCAAAATGTGTAAGTCCCTGATCCAAGAAAACCTTACAGTCATTCAAAACCAAATATAGATTTAAAACATTCATTTAGATAAACATTGCAGCGAAAAAGTACATTAAGTTTTAACTCATTACGACATAATTCTAATAAAACATTAACATTATAGTCTTTAAAAGTCTTCTTAGTAATATTCTTAATCAGGGATACAAGCCTCCAAATGTCAAGTAGCTTCTAGAATCCATGTCCACATTCACTTAAGTCCAGCAGCTCACATGTCAAACTAACATGCATACAAAAGTCAGCTTCGTTGAGTGAGTTTTAGATTTACTTTATCAAATAACTTTTTAGTAAGATATATTAACTTTATCATTCGAAAGTAGTTATCACATATCCGAACATTACTATACACAGACTAATGTTTTATCGTCAATATTTTCATTTATTTGATATCTATGTCTCTTCATTATCCATCAATTCCCAGTCACTATCGATGTCTATGATGAACACAGGACTTTACCGACATGCCAATCCAGGCCTTGTTGTCATACCCATCCAGGCCATTCTTGTCATGCCAATACTGACCTGCCTGTCCGGGCCTGGATTGGCATCCTTTAGTTTACTGACATGCCAGTCCAGGCCTTACTATCATGAGGGCACAACAAATACAACCCTCCTCTAACCTTTGCTTGTAAGGCTTTACTTTACAAAGGTACACGTTATGGGCCCAATAACATTTCTTTAGATTTCAATTTCATCTTTAGGTTATACATAATATAACACAACATATAACAAGACATATCATCATTACCAAGGTCATATCATAATAAGAAAAGCACGATATGAATTCATTAGAAAATCCTATTTTCCATATAAGAAAATGTATAAAACTTTGTTTTAAATGAACTAGTCACTTAGTATGCATATCACCCAAAAACATTTAAAATATATATGAAATAAGGGATCTAGAACTCACGTGATGAGTAGATTGCTATCAGTCTAAGAGGAATTCAGATCAATAAATATGTCGTACAATCTGCATGGAAATTATCATACGAATCTATCATTTTCTATGCAATATAGTTAGTTTCGTAGCTACTTTCTCTCGCAGTTTCTCTCACAATTTCCCACGAGATCTCTGCCCAACTTTCATTGGAATTTACCAGCGAAACTATAGTTTCTAAGAGCTAGTTTCTCACGCAGTTTCGCATGATGAAACTGCTGTTTCACTGGACGAGGTTTCAGCTCGTTTTTTCATAAAAATTCTTCATTTTTCAACCAAAATCTATACTTTTACGTCCAAATCTTTGGTTTATCATTTCTAAGGCTAGATCTAAGCTTTTTACACCATTTCATACATAAAAAATTTGATCTTCTGAAATATTTCTCAAATCCCTAAAAACCCAAAACTCAAGAATCAAACCCAGATCTATAGAGATGTTTAGAAGGTGATTCTTACCCGGATTTCTTGCTCATTTCTTGTTGTTTTGATGCTCAAACACCAGATCTTCAATCCTTCAATCAACAAAACTTTAAATCTTCAAATTTTTTTCACTTTCTCTTACTACTTCCCTTCTCTAAGTTGTTAGTGGCTTGGGTTGTAAGAAATAGAGAATGTGGCGGATTATGGGTGTTTAATAGGTGGTTAGGCCCTTAAACACATCAAACCCTTAGCCCATAAGGTAGTTTGACCCATAACCTTTTTCTCTCTTTTTTTATACATAACCCGAACTCAACCGTTATTACTAAGTTGCTCGCTTCGACATTCCGGGGCGTTACAAAATGTTAATACAAGTGTTGGTGTATATGATTTGAGTGTTGTGCAATTCAAAGAAAAGAGAGAGTAGAGTCACAGAGTAAAAGAAATAGAGTGACAGAAGAGTTTTTTTTATGGTGGCTATGGCCACAGCTTGCGATGGCGAGGATGACGGCCAGTTGCCCTTCTCCTCTTATCTTCTCCACCATTGATCTTTTATATTTTTCAATCTCAGCCGACACTCATGAAAATTTATTTATAGTTATATATGTACTGTATACCCGAACGACACTCAAAAACTTTTAGCAATAATCCCCATGAAATATTTTTTTTTACCAGTGACACCTAAATAATTAAAATTTTAAATGTGTTATACATATAAACCAATAAGTTATAAAAAATTACTAATATAAACTTTTTATGAATTAATTAATAATTTAGACCATTACTCATACTTTTTATAAGTTATAACCCAAGTAACAATTTAGCACTTTAAATTATCACCCAATACACTTTGGCCAAAGCCCATCTCTTACTACTCAAAATACCCATTAAATCAATAGAAATGTTTGTAACTAGAGATGGAAAAAAGACTAGTTTGGGTATCCAAACCGGTTTGTAACTCGACATGATTTAACACTTTAAACTGGTTTGGCCCAAATCGGTTCTAAACCAACCCAAACCGTCAATTTATATAGCGGTTCTTCACTCGAAGTTATCAAACCAGTTTCGACTAGTCCGGTTTCCAAACCGGTTTAAAAATTATAGCGTTACATAAAATATATACAACCATTTTTGACCGTTACACCCTATTTTGACCTTATTTATTTTTTACAATTATACCCTTTTAAGTTAGTATAAATATGTAGAGGGTGTTTTACTTGAACCACAACAACTAGAAACGTTATTTACACTCAAAAGCTTTAAATCGCATCAAGTGCTCAATCTTCTATTAATTATGATGCATTTTCAAACAACGTGGTGGTTAGAATCCTTCATACAAAGAAAAACCAAACACTTTGGTGCAACTACGATTTATGTGAAATGTTAAGCGGTCTGAACAAGGCTCGTTGAATGTTTTACTATAATTTTTTTGTAACGATGAAACACAACTTTGAAAAACTACATTACTATGAAATATTACAAAATGTTGACAAGTGAACCATCTCGAGGTCAAGCTTCGATTACAAATGAAGAAAATTTGTGGGCTTATAACGATGATACAGCTCGGGAGCAAATACCATACTTTCTAATTCAAGAAAGCTTGTCATTCAAACATTTCGACAACGAACATTCAATTCGACTCATTCAATGAAATTCCAACCGCAATACCTAAGTAAGTTGTGTTACTCTTTGAATAGATTGTTTAAAAAAGTGGAAAAAAGCTAAAACTGAATTAACTTTCTATTTTGAAAACTTAGAAATAGGTTTTAACTTTTGATGTGTGTGAAAAGTATATATATATTTTTATAAACGTTTTCGCACAGATTCAGTTTTAGTTGTTTATTATTAATACTAAACTACACACACAAAAGACAAGTGTACCTATCATGAGGTCATATAGTGATGGTAAGTTTTAAGTATCAATCCATGGACACACCTAGTCTACTCAACAACCTTAATGATCGATTACCAGATTTGGTTTTTGTTTGAGAAAATGATATGTTGCATTGATGTAATTAAGATTTTTTTAGGGTTTTAGAAATAGTAATGAAAATAAAGTAAAACAAGGTTGAAACTTTTGGATATAAAATCAGGGAATAAAGACTATCATCCTAATTAGATTACACTTATGTAATTATGATGAATTGATGGTGTGATTAAAGATATTGATTAAAGTAATTGTGTTAATGTTTATAAATTTGAGAGGGCGCGATTTCTCGTCTATCCGCTTCGTAGTGACTAGGACCACGTCAGGTTGAGATTTACTGCTTAGGTCAAAGCCCTAGTAATGTAGGTAAATCTTTTGTGACCTTTTCGATATACGATTTCTGAAAACATAACTTAATGTTAAGAAGAGAGTTGAACAATTTCCTTTCTAACATATCATTAATTTCAGAAAATCATAACAATTACTGTAAATTTCTCAGACTAATAAAAGGGAACCCGTAATGATCAGAAAGTTAAGGTGATATAATTTCTAATAACTATTTCTAGTTCATTAGCCATGGATTTATTATGAAGACCGATTTCGCAAATAAAATTTGATCATACGTTTTTCAGCCGTGTATGACATACACAATTACAAATCATAAGTTTATAACTTCCCATTCAAATGTAGGTACTACCCATCAAAAGTTTTCCCAAGACCACCATAACATTATCACAATATAAATCACATCATTAGTTCATCACAAATTACATAAGTTTCATCTAATTAGGATGATAATAAAAGTTTAGCTCATAATGAGCTTGAACATAACAACAAACAACATAGATGATAGATATGAATTCATCGGTGAAATGGAACAATCAAACCGGTGATCCATAATGGATGATGTTTAGACAATCCCGAGTTTCTTCCAAGTGTTGTATGCACCTCTCAAGCCTCCAAATGATCTTTAAGTCTTGATTCTCGAGAGAATTCTGTAGAACTCTCCCACCAAAAGCTTGCCCAAATGGTGAACTTAGGCCTCTATTTATAGGCTTTATGGAGTGTTTAAACACGGCCCCGTGCCTGAAAGGCACAGCCCCGTGTTAGTAAGTTAATCGGCTCGTACATGCAGAGAGTGTCGGGCACGGCCCCGTGACAATTGGGGCATGGCCCCGTGTTTGGGGTGGGGCACGACCCCGTGCTTACTTTTAGGGGATAGTACTTTTGTCCTGTCAGATGTCCAAACACAGGGTGTGTGTCAAATTTAGCACAGGGGTGTGTTTTAGGCAAGACATGGGGGCGTGCTTTTGATGTGCTTTTGATAGGGTTTTTATGTATAATTTAAAGCACGTCAAATATCCCCACACTTGAAATTTGCTTGTCCTCAAGCAAAAATCACTTAAAATGACAATTCCACCAAAGACCAAATAAATCAAATGATAATTATGTTTTTCGGGAAATATGCAAGTAAAATTTATTTTATCTAAATGTAATCATTTTTAGCATGTATATAATGATATCCTAGCAAGCAATAAATTAGTTAGTAAAGATTATTATCATATAAAAATCCACACTTCTCACAAGATACGCTCACACTCGGCTAAATATATGGAGTCATAATTAGGATTAAGTATGACTAATACACTCGATTGCCTAGTATGGATACTTGTGAAATCATATGCTTGTTAAGGGATCAAATCTCCACATACTTGGATATTTACTTGCATAAATCGTTAGGTCTAGATGGGTTGTAACTTGGCTCGGGCTCGGGTGTGGAATATTTAAAAAAAGTGGCTAATGCTAAAGACGACGGTCTTGACTTATTTTTCTAACATAAACTACAAGGAAAGCAGTAAAAGGCTCCCTATACAATACTTCAAGCTAGAAGGATATGCTAACTTAAGGACTAATTTAAGGTCAGATTGCCAAGATTGTATTTTGTTTTCAAAAACCTTACTTCGTCTTTCACCCGAAAATACACAAAACTCTCCTTTCGTAAGGATTGTTTGGCTTAGAGCCTAATAGCATCCAATCAGATCAGTTTATGTTTCGTATTGGGACTCGGTTTGGTTCTTTTTGCATTTTCCATTGTGGGACCAATTTTCATAATTCGGGCATCTTTCGTATCTTTTTTCCCGCCTCTTTATAACGCTTTTTAAAATTCCACAAAACGGCGGAACTTGTTCCTTTTTTCACCATTTCTTTCATGCATCGTACGTGAGGTTGAAAATTTGTTCGCGGATTTCTGGGGGAAGTCCCGGTTTTACGTGATAAAGACAACAAAGCAAATTAAAATAAAAAGAATACATTCTAGTTCTTTTAGGTCTGACAGTAAAAGACCAAATTTTTCTTTTTCTCTCTTTTTTTAACAAATAAGCCAAAACGTGTTTTTAATGAAAACGGGTTTTGTTGAAGGCTTTTTGGCTACGTGACTTGATGGTTTGGGTGATCAAAAATAAAAAAACGTTTAAGCTCAACGGGGCTAACTATGGTTTACGTTCAGGTAAGGAAAGTTAAAAGAAAATGGTTGGGGCTTGAATAGTTAAAGTTTCCTAATGTCTTACTCATTTTTATGTAGAAAATACTAATTAAGGTCTTGAAATGTATACACAAAGCAAGTTCTAATCACACGTATCATAAGACACCCTCAATTAGATCCAGAATGAAAGTAAAATTACAAAAGTTGTTTAATGATAAAAAATAAACTCACATACGGATGAAATTGGGTAAAAGTGTTTCATTTTACATAATTGAATATTTTACTAGATTATTGCCTTTAAGGATATCACAAAAAACCATTTTCTATTTTTATTTAGATGTCATTTATTTACTTATTTATTTTTTGAAAACGTATATTTATAATTTGGTTTATTAAAAGTTGTTTAAATTTTTGTTTCATGTTATAAAAATTAATGATTAAGTGATTTTTATAAAAAAAAATTCAATTTAGACATTTTTAGCAAAGTATCACATGTGTGTATCAATTAACCAGTGTTGTTAAACTAGGCCTAGGCGGCCGAGTACTCGGCTAGTACTCGGTACTCGACAAGGTGCCGAGGCACGTTTCATCAACTCGATCAACATTACTCGGAATCGATCCAACTCAGTCCTACTCGATTCAACTCGGTCCAACTCGGATAACTCGGTCCAACTCGGGCAACTCGGTCCAACTTGGCCAACTCGGATTTTCACTATTTTTCATTGATTTTCGTTGTTTTCACCGATTTTTATTGGATTTTTATTGTTTTTCATTAATATACATTTGAAGATGATTATCAAATGATTACTACGTCTATAATATTAAATAATTGATATTACGTTTTGAAATATTTTGTATGTGAACATGTTTTTTATTTATATTAATATTCATGTATTTTTTATAAATTAGTAAGTTTGTAATATTTAACATATTTATAATTTTTGAAAACTAATTTCTTTATAATTTATTATGTCCGAGTACTCACCGAGTACTCCCCGCCTAGGTCGAGTACTCGCAACTCCCCACTCGACCGACCTGGTAGCGCCTAGCGAGTTTTGCAACCATGCAATTAACTCTTCTAACAATGATGAAGTCGACTTATGCCTTAAATTGTGAGAATCCTCCGGATCACCTGAAATATCGTCAATTTATTGAAAACATTAAAATCCTAAACACACAAAATAAAAATAAACTAACATAAATTAAAAGATAGATTGGCATAAAACAGCTGTGCCCCTGCCCCGAAAGTGAGGTCCTATAAATATTTAAACAATCAAAGAAAACCTACGTACAGGTGTCGTGTTTAAATTTCGGGTATACGATGCGACCCTTCCCTACACTTAGTCTTCGGCGGGCCGGAGGTGTAATTCTTTCGAGAAAATATTGGTTGGTCCATCGTTATACGGTTTTAAACGATGACCATTCAATTTGAAACTTAAACCGTCGTGGTTGTCGATTTCGATGGCACCATTCGGAAACACGTTTTTAATCGTGTAAGGTCTAGACCAACGTGATTTCAGCTTTCTGGGAAATAAACGTAAACGAGAGTTATACAATAAAACGTGTTCTCTCATATGAAATCGTTTAGTGTTCTTTAATCGAGAGTCGTAGAATTTCCTTGTCTTTTTCTTGTAAACCTTAGCGTTTTCGTATGCTTGTTCTCTCAGTTCTTCTAGTTCATGGATTTATAGAAATCGATTTTTCCTACAATGCTTTGGTGTAGGTTTGCTATTTTGAGTGCCCAATAGGCCTTGTGCTCCAGTTCACAGGTAGATGACATAACTTCCAATAAATGAGTTTGAACGGTGTTGTGCCAATGTGAGTCTTATAGGCTGTTTGAAAAGCCCATAATGCATCATCTAGCTTGGTAGACAAATCCTTGTGATTTTATCCTATGGTAGGATTTGTTGTTTATAAGTCTTTAATCTTAAATAAAATAAGTGAAATTTTAGTAATATAGTTTTATTTAACTTTGAATTGTGTTATATGATAAAAAGGTAATGTTTATAAGTCTTTAATCTTAAATAAAATAAGTGAAATTTTAGTAATATAGTTTTATTTAACTCTGAATTGTTTTATATGATAAAAAGGTAAAAAAAACTTGTTTTTTTATCAATTTTTGTCCAAACTAGTTTGAAACCGACCCAGACCAATTGTGATAGGTTGTGGATTATTTTCCATCAAACCGGTTTAGAACCCGGCACAGTTTGAGTCCAAACCGGTTTTAACCCTTTTGACCAACCGGTTCGGTTTGAAACCCGAACTTGTTTCGCGCGGTCCAGAATAAAAAACATAAGAGTTTGGAGTATTAAATAACTTAAATAAACACACAATTTGTATACCTCTATTTGTAATCCATCATATTACGAATGTCAATTTACAATCGACGAATATAATATACGAACATGAATAGTTGGCATTCACCGACTTTTACTGTTTTATGAATTACGATGGGCAAAGGACAGTGAATTTCAATTGAAGGTTTGTTGATCACTTTTTGTATTAATCCATCATTCCATCTATAGATCTACAGGCTTGTTTTATCATATTATGTTGTGTGATTTACTTATTTGTGAGGGCTTGAAGAAATAGACCAAAATTATTAGTAAATAGTATATATTTATGTTATTTTGTTTATGTACCCATGTGCAAACTATTTTTCTATATATTCATGGCTTCCCATCATTGTGGGTATGCCAACCAATTGTAAACATTTACATGGTATCATAAGAGCCACTCCTTCCTCTTCCTCTTCCTCTACCCTTTGATTTCTCTCCTCTCCCTTCTCTGCCAACAATGGCCTCCTCCTCCTCTGCTCATGCCGGTGGAAATGCTCCCCTCAACACCATTCTCCACATGCTCAACATCAAGCTATCACCTACCAATTATTTGCTATGGAGAAACCAAATGCTTCCCATACTCACCTTTCAAAAACTTCTTTCCCATGTTGATGGGTCTAGCCTCCCTCCACCTGCTACGTTAACCAAAGATGACAAAACCATTCCAAATCCTCTTTTTGATGCTTGGAACCTTGCTGATCAACAAACTATCCTCATTCTCAATGCTAGCCTTTCCGAAGAAACGGCTCCTGAAGCCATCGACCATCTCACCGCCCGCGCCATTTGGTTGGCCCTGGAACATGCCTATAGCAACACATCCATTGAACGTATTCAAAATCTCAAAGACCAACTCCGCCATATTACCAAAGGCACCGCTTCGGTTGCCGACTTCGGTCGCCGACTTCGGTCGCCGATTCAAGCACGTTTGTGATCAACTCTCCGCCGTTGGTCATCCCGTTGATGAGTGTGACAAGCTTCACTGGTTCCTTCGCGGTCTCGGCCCTTCGTTCGAGAATTTTGCGACCGCTATACGTGCCACCAAACCACCACCCCCTTCCGTGACCTTCTCCCGCAAGCAGAGAGCCATGAACTCTTCATTCAATCCTTACATGGATCAAACTCCACCCGTCATGTTGCGTTCAACACTCGCTCTCATCGTTCCTTTCGTGGTCGGGGTCATCGTGGTACTCGTGGCGGTGGTCGGGGTCGTGAGAGATTTAATCCTACATGTCAACTCTGTAGAATGGAAGGCCACTTTGCTAATAACTATCCCGATATTAACAGGTTTGCATCTCAATCTAATGTTAAACAAGATGATCTTGCTAGTGCGTTTCATGCCAGTTGTCACGTCACTTCTTCTGGACCGGATTGGTATGTTGATTCTGGTTCCACGGATCATATGATTAACACACCTACATCCATCAACAAAAGTCCCAACATCAAGAGTGACACTAAGGTCACCTTTGGAAATGGTAACACTCTACTGGTCTCTCATACTGGACATTCTACTCTTGCTAAAAATATTCATTTATGAGACATTTTAGTGGTTTCGCATCTCACACACAATCTTTTATTTATTAGCAAATTGACGTCGGACAACTTATTGGATGTTTTGTTTTCTCAACCAAATTTTTATATTCAGGATCGGGTGACGAAACAGGTTCTCGCCCAAGGTCGGTGTGAAGATGGACTATATGTGTTGCACACGGGACCCAAGGCTTTTTTTGCTAATAAAAGTCACGCTTTAAAAGCATCCTTTGAATTGTGGCACTTACGTTTGGGACATGTTTCCTCTTCTACTATTTCACTTTTAAATAAAAATGGATGCATTAAACTTACTTCTTTATTACCCAAGCCCATTTTATGTTCCGCTTGTGAAATGTCAAAATGTCACCGCCTACCATTTGAGATAAATGAGAAATGCGCCTCACATCTGCTTGATTTGGTTCATTGTGACCTATGGGGCCCATCACCGGTCACTTCGGTACATGGTTATCGGTATTATGTGATATTTGTAGATGACTTTTCTCGCTTTACATGGCTATATCCACTAAAAACTAAAAGTCAGTTCGCAAGCATCCTTGAGGTTTTTCTACAACTTGTTCAAACTCAGTTCTCCCGACATGTTAAATATTTCAAAGCGATGGTGGTACGGAGTTTGTAAACCATCGGGTTGAATCATTATTGAACAGAAATGGAACTTTTCATCGCTTATCGTGCCGTACATCCCTCAACAAAATGGGCGTGCGGAACGAAAGCATAGACATATGGTTGAAACAGGATTATCCCTTCTGTTTAACAGTCATATGCCTCCGTCCTACTGGGTGGATACATCCCTCAAATAAATTATTGGAGAACAAATCTTCCTATGAGCTTTTATTTGAAACATCACCTATTTCAACTTCAAACCTTTCGGTTGTCGGGTTTATCCTTACCTTCGTGACTACTCCGAACACAAGCTTGCGCCTCGTAGCCTTCCGTGTCTCTTTCTTGGCTATTGCAATAAGTATAAAGGCTTCAAATGTCTTGACCCGGTCTCTTCCTGGGTATATGTCACGCGACATGCACGATTTGATGAACAATTATTTCCCTGAAGTGGTGCTAGAAGCCAACATATTGACACCCCCTTAAATTGGCACACCTTCATAATTGAAAAATCATCTAACTTTTATCCCTCAACCATCCCACAACCTTCTATTCCTCAAGTTTCGCACAAATCCTCAACTATTTCCTCATCTCAACCATGCTATGATGAACACTCCTTTCCGGTCCAACCCACTTCGGTACAAACCCAGCCAAATACACCACCCTCATCACCTATTCCTTCCCCTCCACCATCCCCTACCACCCCACCCGCAGCGGTGGCACCCTCTCTCTCGTAAACCCCAATTCAAACTCAACCTCTTCCAACCGAACCAACTTCTTCAGATTCATCTACCCTCGATCTGTCCCATGTCGACCAACCAACACCACTACAACTCACCTACAAAGTGTCAAACGGATTCTCCGGTATGTCAAAGGTACTACTTCTATGGGATTATAGTACACTAAACCGTCAAGCACCACTATTCTTGGTTTCTCTGATGCTGACTGGGCCCGCTGCATTGACACTCGCCGTTCCACATATGGCTACTCCATTTTCCTGGGTGGCAATCTTGTATCGTGGAGTGCTAAGAAACAATCAACTGTTGCTAGATCAAGTTGTGAATCTGAATATCGTGCCATGGTCAATACTGCTGCAGAAATTATTTGGATAACCCACCTTCTGCAAGAGCTCCATGCTCTTCCTCCTGATAGGCCCACGCTATTATGTGATAACAAAAGTGCCTTGTTCATGTCTCAAAACCCTGTGTCCCACAAACGCTCCAAACATCTAGATCTTGATTACCATTTCATCAGGGAACTCGTCTCATCAGGGAAGTTGCACACATGCTTTGTTCCAACCAAGCTTCAGGTTGCTGACATCTTTACAAAGGGTCTCTCTCGTCCTCAGTTTGAGATATTTCGTGCCAAACTTGGCATGCGATCGCCCCCCTTTCGCTTGCGGGGGATATTAGTAAATAGTATATATTTATGTATTGTCCTTGTATGCAAATTGTATTTTGTTTATGTACCCATGCGCAAACTATTTTTCTATATATTCATGGATTCCCATCATTGTGGGTATGCCAACCAATTGTAAACATTTACAAAAATCAATCGATACAAGGTATTTTTCAAAAAATTTCTTAAAATTTTACTTGATGATGTGATTTGCTATGTGCTTAATTGCTACATGTTTAGTTCATAGAATGTTTGATTATTAAATTATTGCTTATTTATTACTATTGAGAAATAAGGTTTACATCTGAAAATTGTTAAAAAATAAAATCTGTAAGAGCAACTTTAAGTGTACTGTATTTCTTTTATTTATTTTAAATGATTATTGAAGTATAATAGTTTATTATGAACTTTATATATTAACTTGATTTATGTTTATAGTGTGTGATTTGTCTTGATCACACCTGAAGTGGATCAAGAATCCTTTTTAATTACCTATAATCAAAGAGCCTCAAAATTTCTCAACCCCATTGAATTTCGACCGGGTAGTGGATCGTATACTGCCGAAATTTTCGATAACACATAGTTTGTAAGGATGTGAACCTTCAGTATTTTGAAGTTCATAATCTAAACAAAATTTGATCTTGGTTCACTGGTTTAGCATGTAATTGAATGTATAAATGGTCACAGGTTCAACCCTTGCAACAAGAATATATTTACTTTTTTTAATTTGTAAAATTACCATTTTACCTTTAATTTTAATACATTATAAGTTATAACTTCAACCAAAACCCTTTTCCAATCCATCAACCCTCGCTGAAACAGCCCCATCGTTCTCTTCTCTGAAAACTCCTCCCTCCCCCAAATCGGCCGGCAAGGCGGTGACGGCGACGAGTGGCTACCACAAAAACTCTGACGGCTCGGCTACGGGCACCGTTCATTTATTCAAGCTAGCAAGTTTAAAGGTTAGTTTGCTAACTTCTACTTCTTCAAATCTACTTTTTGATTGATGTTCTCAGTTTTTAAATTCTTAACCTATTAATCGTTATGATGAACTATTTGTTTAGTTGTTTGGTCTATTTTAGAGTTAATTACATAAATAGTCCATGTGGTTTAGCGCATTTCTCAGGTTTGAGTACTAACCTTTTTTAGTAACAGGTTGGGGTATTGTATTTTTTGTTTTGTAACGACTTTAGGTATTAAGACTAACTTCCGTTAGTTTTTTCATTAAATCAAGGTAAAGTGACCAAACTACCCTTTTAGGGTCATTTATGTAACTTATATCTTCACCATCTCCCTCAAAAACAAACTGACCTAAGCCACCCATCTCCCTCATCTGCTACCACCACCACCACCAAACATCTCCACCACCACCGCCGACTACCAGGTGAAAAACCATCTCCCTTCACTCCCACCACCTCCCTCCACCATCAATCTCCGTCTTTCGCCTCCACCCACCAGAAATCCACCCAAATTCAGGCCAAGATCCACGAGATCTTCATGTCGGTGTGAGATCGACAATGACGGAAGAGAAGATCGTCTCGGGGGTTAAATCGGAAGGTGATAAGCTCTCAAAAGGTGAGTCGGTGGCGGTTGTGGAGTCTGATAAAGCTGATATGGAAACCTCACCGGCGGTGGAATCGGAGGCACCCAAATTGGCCTCTGCTCCGGCGCTAGCAAAAGTTGCGGCTTCGGTGGCGTTGATGCACCGACGTCATACAGTGGGAAGATGGTTTGCGACGACAGGTGGCGATGGTGGCGGTGGTGGGTAGATGGTGACGAAGGGGGAGTGGCGGTCGGATTGGAGCGGGGGGGAGGGGCGGCGGGTGGGATGATGGGGTTGGGTCAGCTTTTGTTTCAAAGTTAATTACACAAATGGCCCCTTCAGTTTGCTAAATTATAAAATTTGTCCACAGATCTGAAAAGACTAAAATGCCCTTGATTTAACGAAAAAACTAACGGAAGTTAGCCTTAATACCTAAAGTCGTTACAAAATAAAAAATACAATACCCTAACCTGTTACTAAAAAAGATTAGTACCCAAACCTGGGAAATGCGCTAAACCACAGGGACTATTTGTGTAATTAACTCTCTATTTTATTAAGTTTCTTCTAATCGATAAAATAAAATTAAAAAAATAATGCACTAGCTTTTCACCAAATATTGGGTGGTTGGAGTTTTTGTTTGGTTTGCAAAATTGCAATGGGGAAAATATACAACATATATCATAATGCAAACTAAGTTTATTGACTAAAATATCTTAATTTGCTTGGTGAACAGAAAGCATAGTGTCCTACTGTCCCGTAGATTATACATATGGTGATACCGGATACGCTTTGGTATAGTTGGTTTTACAAGGAGTCTAAATCTAAGTTTTAGTAACCACATATTTAGTATATATTTTTTGTAACCACAAATTTGGTTTTTTTAATCAATGTTCATACTGGTATGGAACCACAAAGTAGTTGTATGAGTTTATAGGGACATCATTCAACTTCTTGTAGATCAAACGTTTAATGCAATCACAATTTATTTATGTTTTGCTTTGAGCCTCCAAAAAGATTGAACTGACCCCGCTAGTTTGTGTTAATCTTCTAATTTTGTGTTTACTAGTTATTTAGTTTATCATAGTTCATAAAATGTGTATTTAGTGTTTTAATTCTTATGTAATATTGTGAAAAGAAGGCCATCAACAAGAATCAACTTAAACAAACAAACATACTCAGTAAATCCCACTTAAGAGCAGAGTCTGGGAGGGGTGGTGTTGGTGAGTCTTTCCTCTATCTTGGGAGATAGAGAGACCTACTCCGAAGAGACCCCCGACTCAATGACGAAATCAATAACAATTGCAATCATAATATACGGCATACAACACACACGTATAAAAGACATAAATATTTAAAAAGTGCGTACATCAAATAAGCGGTAAGAATCGCATATGAGGGCAGATTGAGGAAAACATGGGTCCCGCAACAAGTGTACGTCTACCCTTCCTACCCATAGAACCCGTTAAAAGTCCTTAATCTTACTACGTTTCCACGCACTCCTATCCTCGATCATGTGCTCAGAGAGATGTAAGTCTATCATATCTCGTTTAATTATCTCATCCCAAGTCAACCTAGCTCTACCTCTACTCCTCCTCCTACCCTCTATGTTGATATTCTCTACTGCTCTAACGGGTGCTACCATCGGCCTCCGCTTTACGTGCCCAAACCATCTTAATCTTCCCTCTCGTATTTTATCTGTGATACAAGCCACCTCTAGCTTCTGTCAAAACACGTCGTTTCTTATTCGATCCAATCTTGTGTGTCCACACATCCACCTCAACATTCGCATTTCCGCGACCTCTATTTGTCTATTGTGGGATTTTTATGGCCCAACAGTCTGTTCCGTATAACATAGCTGAACGTACTGTCACTCTGTATAATTTTCCCTTTAGTTTTGCTGGAACCACTTATCACACAGGAATCCCTGATGTTGCTCTCCATTTGCACCATCCTGATTGCACACGGTGAGCTACATCGATGTGTATCTCTCTGTCCTCCTGTACGTACTAGCCCAGGTATCTGAACCTAGACGTCTGTGGCACCGTCTTACCCTGGATACTGATTTGGGTGTCCTCTTTAGCCTCACTACTAAAGTTACAATGCATGTATTCCGTCTTAGAGCGACCTATCCTTAAGCCTCTGCGCTCTAGTGCTGCTCTCCACTGTTCTAGCCTCTCGTTAATCACCGTTTTAGATTGTGATATTAAGACGATATCATCCGCAAACAGCATGCATCGCGGGACTGGCTCTTGTATAGACTTGGTCATCTCATCCAACACTATTGTGAAGAGAAATGGGCTCAATGTCGATCCTTGGTGTAGTCCCACTTCCACCGGGAAAAAGTCTGTGTCTCCGACTGGTGCTCGCACACATGTTTTTGTCCCTTCATACATATCCATTATTATTTTGATATACCTCTCTGGTACCCTTCTAAGTCGTAGACTTTCCCAAATGAGTTGACGCAGCACACTGTCATATGCTTTTTCTAGGTCAATGAATACCATATGGAGGTCCATTTTCTTTTATCTATATTTCTCCATTATCCTTCTTATGACGAGTATGGCTTCTGTTGTAGAGCGTCCTGGCATAAATCCAAATTGGTTTACCGCTATCTTAGTATCTCGTCTAATTCCCGTGTCAATAACTCTTTCCCATAGTTTCATCATGTGACTCAATAGCTTTATTCCCCTTTAATTTGCACAACATTGGACATCTCCTTTTTTCTTATATATGGGGACTATAGCACTGCTTCTCTATTGCTCTGGCATCCTCCCAGTTTTGAAGATAGTGTTGAATAAGTCTGTTAGCCATTGCAGGCCCTCGTCTCCCAGGCAGTTCCACACTTCAATCGGTATGTTGCCTGGCCCCATCGCCTTAGCCCTTCCCATTTTCTTCAGCTCTCTTGTAACTTCGTCGACTGTAATGCTTCTACAATAACACTTGTTTTGTTGGTTTGGTTGAGTTGTTTATCGATCGTAGTTTGTTGGTTAGGGTTCCTTATGTTGAAAAGGTTATCGAAGTAAGTTTTCCATCTCACCTTGATGTCGTTCTCCTTCACCAAGACCTTTCCATCCGCAGCCTTTATAAACTTCACAATTTGCAGGTCCTATCTTCTACTTTTTCTTTCCCTGGCAATCTTAATCATGTTATTTTCTCCTTTTTTCATCTCTAATCGCTTATACATTCTCTCGTACACTGTGTTCTTTGCCTCTGACATAAACTTTTTCGCCTCTCGCTTAGCCTTCTTGTATTTATCTTTTAGCTCTGCTCGTTCTTCTTCATTATAATAGTGTAAAAGGTCTCTAAAACTTTGTTGTTTAATTGTTATCTTCTCCTGTACATTTTCGTTCCACCACCGGGCTTCCTTATGACCTACTGTCCTATTTATTGCAAGTCCAAGAGTTTCATTAGCTGCTTGCATAACTATAGTTACCATATCCTCTCACATTTGGTTTGCGTCTTCCTGTGGCCCTGTTTGGATCATTGGTATGACCTTATCTCTAAAGGTTGTAATCTTCTTGTCTTTAAGTTGGCCCCAGCTGATCGTAGGTCTAATTCTCTTAGTTGGTTGGACATCTGCTCTCTTCACGTATAGAGCAACCACCAACATATGATGTTGAGTCACTACTGTCTCTCTCGGGATTTCCTTACAGTCCTTCCACGAGTTACGGTCTTCTCCCCTCATCAGCAGATAGTCTATCTGTGTGTGTCTCCCGCCGCTGCTAAACGTGATTAGATGCGAGTCTCTTTTCTTAAAAAACAAAATTATGATGCCTAGGTCATGCGCTAAAGCAAAGTCAAGGAGCTCCCTCCCGCCGTCATTCCTCAGACCATACCCAAACCCTCCATAACCGACTTGAATTGATCATTATCCTTACCGATATGTCCATTAAAATCTCCTTATATGCATATTTTTTCTTCTCTAGGTATGTCTCCTATAACGTGATCTAAAGTCTCCCAGAACTTATTTCTTTCTGTTTCCCCTAATCTAACTTGTGGTGCATACAAACTAACTACTGCCACTACCTCATCCTCTATTACTATTCTTAACAGCATAAGTCTATCATCGTATCTTCTTACCTCCACTACATTATCTTGAAGTTGTTTAGCAACTAGAAAACCTACTCCATTTTTTGTACCATCTGACCCTGAATACCACAGTTTATAACCATTGCACTCCTTTGCTCTCCCACCCTACCAACTAGTCTCCTGAAGGCACGCTATCTGAACCCTACGTCTCCTCAGCACATCTATTAACTCTAATAACTTACTAGTAAGGGTGCCTACATTCCACGATGCCACACGCAGTCTATAACCCTTTCTCCCTGTCGAAGCACCTCTCTTCACCGAACATGATCTCAGGGCAGTGTAATGGCTCCTGTTACCTATTATACCTCACTAACCCTCCGTAACAAAAAAAAACCAGCCCAAATTCACGAAACAGCTACAAAACATGGAAAAGACCTTAAAATAGAAAAGCAGCACTAGAAATGCATAGACAAATGCAACAGGCGGCGCAAAAATAACTCAAGACGCAACAATATATCAGATAATGAGAAAACAGCAATCTAAAACTAGAAATGAAAAACCCGGGATGAAACGATCTTACCAAAATGGATGGAACGATCTTACCAAAATGGATGGAACGATCTTTCCAAAATGGATGGAACGATCTTACCAAAACGGATGGAACAATCTTACCAAAATGGATGGAATGATCTTACCAAATGAAATCCGGCAGGTTGGCGGGTGATGTTGGTTTGACGGTGGCAGGGTGAAGTGGGTGGGTGGGTGGTGCGAAAGAATAATAAAACTTTTTTTTCCAAAAAAAAGGGTTCTAGTGGTAAATATAAATAAAATAAAATATTATAATCCCTTAAAACGACTAAATTTCTTTAAAAATAAGTGGTAATATCTAACCAAAATGTTAATCTAATCTCTCAATCACATAAAATGTCCTTCAGTACTTGACAAGTTATTTTTTTTCAGATATTAGCTAAAAATTATAATAATAATAAATATATTTAAAAATTAATAAATAATAAATAATAAAAATATCTAGAAAGAAAACCAAATCCTGTACACACTAAAATGAGAATACGTATCGTTTGGTGGGGGGCGGTGAAGTGGTGTTGGTGGCTGGCTATGAAGGGGGTGAAGGCGAGGTGGGTAGGCGGTGATGGGGTCAGGTGTAGGGGTCGGGTAGGGTCAGGTGAAGGGGTCAGGTGAAGAGGTCGGGTGGGGTCAGGTGAAGGGGTCGGGTGGGGTGCGGTGAAGGTGGCAGGGTTGACTGCGGTCTGGTGGGGTGCGGTGAAAGTTGTAGGCGTGAAGGGGTCGGGTGAGTGATGGTGTGAGGTTGGGGGTGGAGATGGTGGCAGTGATGGAGGTGATGGTGCTGGTGGTATTCGGCGTGGCTCCGGTCGGCGAAGTAGGTGGCTCCGGTGAAGGGGGTGAATGGGGTGAAGGCGATGGTGGCTCCGGTGAAGATGGTGAAGATGGTGGGTGACTCCGGTGAGGTATATTTGTTAATTTTTCAATGCAATTTAATTATGTCTATTTTGACTGATCCGACCCGAGACGATCATACAACCCGAAAAATTTATGATATTTCGTTACCAAGTCACCAAAAATAGTGACCCCTCAAGAAAAAAATCTTGGTTCTGTCACTGTATGTATATATATTAGACTATGTGTTGGGATGAGCGTGAACCATGGCGCGAGCCACCTGGCTAGCCACCTCGGTCGCGTAGACCATGATGCCGCGATTTGGGGGGAGGCGTTGAGGCTGCTCGCAGAAGGTTATGGACAAGCCACCGGTTGGCATGATTTCATGGTGTTAGGGTTGGAGTGTTTATGTTTCAAGTTAAAAAACAAAGGAAATGAAAATATAAAATTGCAAATTTAGTTCCTGGACTTCTGGGAGACAAAAAAAATGAATTAGTATGTTGAACTAGGTTTTGTTAAATCAAATTAAACTATTAGAAACTAGAATGTTTAGTTTTATATTATTGTTTTCTATTATAGTTTTTTATGTTTTTAATGAATTTTATTTTTATTATAATGTTCAATTTTATATTATTGTTTACTTTTAAGAAAACATAAATAAATTAAGTAATTTTTTAAATACCTGATCACCTGATTCATAACAAGATTAAATTACTTGATCAGGGGTTTATTTTAATGGACAGTCAGCATCATATGTTTTAATTTTATATAATTGTTTGAGGATGGGCTCTATCCCACAACATATAAATTTATCCAATATAAAGTAAATATAAGGTAATTATGATAACCTACTATAAGATAATTAGGCACGCACTACATGGTAATTATAACTCTCACATCTCCCAAATAAATGTAAAAAGTTATTATAAAAACCATACCAGCCTTGGAAGAAGAAAAACAGGAGTTACATTCACGATAAACGTCGAAGATCTCTCATCTGTTGCTCATGTTTTTCTTCGTCCAATCTAACGTCACTAACTTTTGTGTCATCCATAATCCTTGGTCCCATTACTCAAGAAATTTATGTGTCGTTTGTTTGGCTCTTTCAGAGTAGCCGAAAGAGCGAGTGTCATGAGAGTCGAAGACAATCATTGTGTCCACTATGATTGCTTCCGCCTCTCTAACTCTCCCACGCTCTTATCCCAATAACAAATCCGATCTCTCTCTCCCCCTTTCGCCACCGCCCACCACTCGAAGAACTGCTAACCCTCATTTGTCCAACTTGTAAAAAACGCAAAAGGAGTTGAACATTAATGTTCATTTCCCACATTAAATAATAATAGGGTAATAAGCTACATAAAACAATAATTGCTATTCTTGACTTCTAAATATATTTCAACTAACACGTAAACTATCTTCATTATTTTTATTATAAAACTTTTGTTTAAAATTTACTCAAAAGCCATCTTTTTAGAATTTCATTAGATCTTAACCAAGAGTGAGTAAGGGTTTTTCTTTTAATATTTCTTATACTGTATCTATCAAAGAAAGAGTACGAAAGTGGTGTTTTACTCTACCATAATCGTTCACAACTTCACGTTGGTACTCAAATAATTAAATTTAGAAAAATCGGAGACTAAAATCAAAATTAATTATATCTTTTTTATTTCTTTATAGGTGGAGCTTCACATGGTCTAACAACACTAAAATATATATGTTGAGAACAAAACCCCATGAATAGGAAACATCATGAGGCTTCGCATGGTCCAACAACGTTATGATATATATTAAAAACACAATCCCATGAACAATATACATCAAATTAATGTGATTACTTAAGTGACGTGACCTTCTCCTATTATATAATAGACTTATCAAAGGAACTCCATAAACACTACACATCTAATTGATCGAAGTAGCAGTCTGTGACAAGTTAAGTGACATTCTTATACTCTAGTTATCTCAATTATGAAGAAATTGATGAGAAGATAAGAATAAAATCAAACATATGTATTCACATACGTTTAACACAATAAAAAAACAATTTATAATCAAACATTATGTTTTACAATAAAACATGTATCATCGTGTTTATGTTTTTATACAATTATATATGTGTTATTTTATCATAGTTTTTAATGTATTAGGTTAATTATTTGTTAATTCATCACTATATATTACATACTATAAATATACAACAATGTTATTTGACCATTATATAATTTAGAATTCATAATTAAAAAAAACACAATGTTATTCACAAAAACATGATAACTACAAAAAATACATAATAAACTGTACTAAATATACTATGACGAATAAAAATCATATGAGCTTAAATGCATAAAAACAAAGTATTATATTTTTACATAACAATATTGTACTTGTCTAAAAGAAAATAAAAAGCTCGTTTTATAGTGTAATGTTTTAGAAAAAATAATATCATACATAAAAGTTATAAATATTTAAAATAATTAAGGTCCTTAAAAAAGTAAATAAAATGATTATACTTAACATACTCATCTAACAAACTATTTTATTATAATTTAATATCAATCATTAATTAAAAAAATTAATGATTAAGATTACTTCTTATACTTTTTATATTTAAAACTTTTTTATTTAAATAATATCTTATTTTTTATGTGTGGTTTTATATTATACTAAAATATTATCATTATTAAGTCAAACCATGGAATAAATAATTTAATTGTTCAAATAAGTTCTTCAACTTCTAAAAAAGTACGGGAAGTTCTAGATAGATCACTCAACGTTGGTAAATATGGATGTGTGTCGGTAGTTTTTTACTAAAAAAATATAGATGGAAAAAATATTTATTAAAATGGATGATTTTAAAATTATTTACTAAAATAGATGTGTTCTTTAATTCTTTACTTTTAGGTTTTAAATAATCTATTACTTTTTTATAATTTTTATTTAAACAATCTATATCATTTTTTCTATTTTTAATCAACTAATTATATCTTACTAGGTTAAAGCCCATGTATTACATGGGTGAAATAAATAAAACATATCAAAATCATTAGTTTTTTAAATATTTTATTTTCTAAATTTAATTAGCTATTAGTGAAATAAAAATATAATAAATATTTAAAAGTTATAACAAAAAATAAAATCTAAAATTATTACTCTATATTTAAAGATAAAATAAGTCTAAAATCATATAATTTAGTATATATTAATAAATTATTAAAAAAATATTTATATTTTAGATGTTTAATATTTTAATTTACTTATTTAAAATAATTATCATTTAATATGAGAGACACAATAAACATAAATGTATATATATTTGTTTTAAGATGTTTTAGTAAAAAAGGAAAGTCAATTGATTATTTTTATAATTTTCGTATTTATTATGAGAGAGAGGCGGGAAAATAATTTTCGGATATGCTAAAATGATGACACGTGTCATTTGATATGCTAGATTGATGACACGTGTCAAAAGAAAACATTCTTTTATTATATGTTATAGATTTATTCTCTTTTTTATTAATTTTTTTCTCTTGTCATTATCATATTTATTTTAACTCAACTTTGACGTAAGATTTCCATCGCTATTATATATATATATTTTTAAAGGAATAAATTTATGCAACATATAAAAAAGTCAAACAACCATTAAAACTTGACGAATTCAATAACAAACACAAATATAAATATAAATGTCAAATATACTCGACCCGCTAGTGATCTTAATACAAATATCAAAAGAGAAATGTCAAAACAACTCAACCTGCTTAGATATCCATTTTTCTAGGTTTAGAGTGACATCTTACTCGGTTATAACCATGTTGTCCACAAATTCCACAATGTTTCGTCTTTTTTTCCATCTTTAATATCCATTCCATTCGAAGTCTTGTTAAGCGAGGACAACCCTTTTATCTCGTTTTAAATCTGAATTAGGAAGCAATTCTCTAATAGATGATGGTTGTTACTAATACGCTTCATGACGAATCGGAGAAAATTCAGATGACCGAGTAACACAATACTCTACAATTGAGTAACATTTATGAACATACTGCCATATGTTCAAAGAAAGATTGGCACATGCGCTTAAAACATGAAAACATGGGTACTTAAATATCTCCCACTTACCACATGTGTAAGTTTGCTATTTTAAATTAACTATTTGGATGTTTTTCCCTTTTGAGTTATCACCTCAAATATCCCTTTTTGTGTATTAAAATATCTCAAAGAATGTGCACCAGCTTTTGACATTAAAGCTGTCTGTTTTGCTGTAATATGGGAAATATACACATCTCCGTTGGCTTGAGCACTACACCCTATCGGACGTCTCACATCAAAATAATGAACCAATCTATAAAATGTAAGTTGAACACATGTTGTGATTGGTAAGAAACAAACACCTTTAAGTACACTGTTAAAAATATCTGATAAATTTATAGTGAGCAACCCGTATCTCTATCCACCATCATGTGCAAGTGCCCATCTATCAAATGAATGTCTCTCGAGCCATGAGCGAGCTTGCGGGTTAATTGTCCCAATTTCTTCCATGATGGGTTAAAGATCTAAACTAAATTTTAATCTATTATGGTAAATATTTTTTAAATAACTTATTTTGATAAATATTTTTTAATTTATGCCCTCTTGGAAAACAAAATCCATGTGTTAGTGTATGTCAATGTGCACAGGGGTAAACAGTGGCGGACCTATTAAGGGGTGAGGGGTAGCCTCCGCTACCCCTCAAATTTTTACGCGTAGTTGTAACATCCTGTATTTTTCGTTAATCAAAAGTTAATGTCGTTTATCCTTGTAATGGCCTTTATTGTCATAAATGAAACTTATGGTTCATTCTTGCCATTTACTTTAATTTGTCTGTTAATCTTTTAACTTGAAAGTTTAATAATAATAATAACAATAATAATAAAAAATAATAATAATAATAATAATAACAATAATAATAATAATAAATAATAATAATAATAATAATAATAAAATAATAATAATGATAATAATAATAATAATAATAATAATAATAATAAATAATAATAATAATAATACAATAATAATAACCTAGTATTAAAGTGCAGGGGTTAATTTGTCATTTTGAAAACTCTAAATAAAAGTTTAATACATAAAATGATAAAACTTGAAAGCACAGGGGCTATTTGTGTAAATTACCCAAACCAAACCCCCCACCCCCTTCTCTCTCCCGTTTTTCCGGCAGCAGGCCGCCGGCCGCCGGCCGCGGCTCCGGCGAAGCCATTCCACGCCCTAAAACGCGTTGCTTTTAACCCAAAATATGTCAAAATGACCGAAATCTCGTAATAAACATAATTAACCAAGTTAATTTGGTAAGTGATTAACAAATGGAGATTTTCAATTCAAGATTCGAATCTTCCAAAACTATAAACGGGTATCCACCCAAAATCACTGTAATCACGAAATTAACCATCCAAACGCGTTCGCCAATTCAAATATAAGCTAATTGCGTGATTGATTTCACACAAAATAGGCAAGTTCATATCGTTTGACAGCTCGAAAACGCGTGACAAAGATGGAATACGTTCAAACTTTAAACGACCAAATTAAACCTACATAATAAAGGGCTTTCGCTCGATTTAGTTTTCCTAAACTCTCCGTAACCTCAATTTCACAAGAAACCCTCTCGATCCTAAACCCCAAAATTCGTGAACACCGAGACTAAGTCAAACTCGACAACCCTCGAAGCTTTATCAAATCAGGTAATCGGAACATGTTATTTGCTCTATTTGATCCAAGGATCAAAAAGCCCTATGACAATTCGAGTGTTTAACATCGAATCGAGGGTCAATTGAGGATCTGTGCATCTAGGGTTTATCAACGATTTGGGGAAACCGGGGAGACTCGGGTTAAATTTAAAAAAAACCAAAATGAACCAAGGCCACGGCCCTGGTTCACTGGTTCCCGCGCCCCATCTCACAGGGGAGACCCGGGTTCGACCCCGGGCAGCTCCCTTTCCCCTTCTTTTATTTTTTTATGTTTTTCCTTTTTCTTTTTCTTTTCTGTTATTAATTATTGTTTTATTTCTAATTCTGAAAATTTCCAAAATTAATTTTATAAAATGCAGATTAATTTGTTTACTTTTGTTTAATTAATTTGGGACTAAATTAATTTTTATAAAATACTTTTGTATTTATAAATATATTATTTTAGTTTTAAAAAATACAAAAGAAATGAGTAAACATAATACTTGTATATGTATATATATATTTTTAAATAATTAAATTGTTTAGTTATTTATACATATATATATATATATTTATATATTGATCTTTTAGTAATTAAATCACTTATTATGATTATACAATGTTATAATTGTTTAGTTATTTATATATATATATATATATATATATATATATATATATATATATATTTATACATAGTTCTTTTAATAGCTAAATCATTTATATTGATTATTATACACAATATTATAATTGTTTAGTATATATATTTATATGTATATTCAAACAATTAAATTTTTTAATTACTTATACCTATAAATATATATATTTATATAGTTCCTTATAATAGCTAAATCACTATTATATACAATCCTTATAAACCGGTTTAACGTACAATTCAAATCAAGTTTTATTTATTATTTCTCTTACGCGCTAACAATTGATTATACCAAGTATAATCCATTCGTTCCATTTAACCGATCACGTTATTAACATGTGATAAATACGAATGATTATTAAATCCTATTAGACCTACAATTAATCATCAAACAAATTATAACGCGCTACTTTATTTCGTTTAGGTGCGTTGTGACGTTTGTGTTGGAAATCTTATTCGTGGTTATTCTTATTACGTCTACAAGCCTTCTTTATTAAACATGTGAGTTCTTATGCCCCGCTTTATGATTATTTCACGTCTTTCGGGGTGAAACATGTTGCTTATACAAACTTACACATACACGCTTTGATACTTATTACACACGTGCAATTCTTTACATAGTCGTGGTTGTTTAGATATGTTAAGTATTATATGAGATGTGACATACGTGTGCAATCATTAACTATTGCTAGCCTAGCGAAGTCTTAGATCTTTGGGCCTGACAAGCCTATTTGGTGCTAAAGTCGATGTATTGCCGACTCCTAGGAGCCGTATGCTTGTGCACTAGGGAACCAAATACACTTAGCTAATCATGCTTATTCATATTACTCAGTCGAGGCTTGATTGTAACTATGCATGTTCTATATACTTGCTATCTTGTGACCATTGACTAGAATTACCACATTTTTATACTTATTGTATTTAAAACCATGAGAACTCACCAACTAGTTAGTTGACTTTATTTTCAACATGTTTCAGGTAATGTGCAAGCTTAGCGATGATTGAAAAAGTGCTTAAACCTAGAACATGGACCTAGGCTTAATAAAGACAATTGGATTCTTGTTTTTGTTTGATTTATTTTGAAACTTTGATGTATGTGGTGTTTGAAACAATGATTAATGGCATTTTATACTTTAACATAGCGTTATGTGGCTGTGAACAATCTTAACCCTCACACCTCGACGTTTCCGCCGTCAAGGTTGGGGTGTGACAGATTGGTATCAGAGCCCATAACTATAGGGATTTAGGTTATTAGAAATGGTGACCTAGGCTATAGTTTATGCATATAGAATAGTATTCTTATGAATACATACTTATTGTTTGCATGCTGCCTAACGCTATGCCTTATTATGTGCAATGTGATGCCTTAGCATAGGTGCCTTTCTACATGATTACATATTGTTACCCATCTCCCCTAGACTTATCTTAAACGTTGATTCTCCCCGACAGTTACTATTTCTTAAACTTATTCTCGTCTCCGAGTAGAATCTATTGATAGGAATTCATTAGACTTTATGTCTAATCTTGTATCTCCCATCAAGATTTTTGATTTCATAAACCAAATAACTAGTGTGGTACATAGACACCTGTATTCTGGATTTTCTGGCAAAAGGCCCTCGGGCTAAGGTAAGCATTTCGCATAAATCCTACGGGACCAGTCATGCTTACCTGGGGATTTCCGGGATGAGTGATAAACTATGACCAATATACATAAGTTTCTGAGGCGAATGGGTCAATTCATCTTGACGTGTCAACGTTTCCAAATGGTGATGCGTCACCAAATGGAATCATTCCGTATAATTCATGATTCTTACCTTAATTACCCATCCTTATTATCCTTTTAACCGATCCTAACCCAATTTGTATTTTTCCAGCATGTCTCGTTACCACGGAAACCGAGGAAGATCCGGCCGTAAGCTTGCTGCCATGATTGCCCGGCAAATGGCTGCGGTCATCCCGACCATGGTGGCTGAACTCAGCAGCACTATGATCGCAAACGTCACGAACAATAGCAACTGTCAAGGGGAAAATAGTTCAAACCAACGGCGTAACAACCAGTCTTGCACCTTCAAGCATTTTAGTTCATGCAAGCCTCCCAGTTATAGTGGCAAGGAAGGTGCCACCGGTCTCTTAGAGTGGTTTGAAGGGATGGAGAACACCTTCGTCAACTATGAGTGCCCCGAAGCACTCAAAGTGAGGTATGCCACCAGTATGCTACAGCAACGGGCCTTAACATGGTGGAATAGTGAAAAGAGGAACCGAGGCCCGATGCAATCTTGGCTTTAACTTGGGAGGAATTCAAAAACATAGCCATAGCCAAGTTTTGCCCGAGGAGTGAAATCCAGAAACTGGAGGAGGAATTCTGGAATTTGAAACAGGATGGCGGGAACCATCTGGCATATTCTACCCGTCATCATGAACTGAGCATACTGCTGCCACACATGGTGGATACTGTTTCCCGAAACGTGGAAAAATTTATTAAGGGTGTGTCGCCTCAAATTCAGGATGCCGTTGTGGGTAGCCGACCCGCAACTCTGGAAGATGCCATCACTATCACTGCACAGCTGACGGAGAACCATATCCGAGCAGGCACTATGTCTGCAAAGGGTGCCAAGAAGACTGAGAAGACGACCCCCGAGGAGGTCAAGCCTGATAGCAAGAAACGGAAGTTTGTACCGGCACGGAACTACGCCGTGGCTGCTCCTAAACCGCCCCAAAGACAGTGTACTACCGGGGCTACACCGGCCGCACAAGTGCCCGTGGCAAGGGCTTATGCAGGCCCTCTACCTATGTGCAACACGTGTAGGTACCATCATCCGGGAAACCTTCCGTGTCGCATCTGCACACTATGTGGCAAGTACGGGCACCTTGTGGCAACATGTCGCCGAGCATTGGGAAACGTAGTGACGGAACCAAATCGGGTCTGCTACAACTGCGGAGAACCAGGTCACTACCGACCCCAATGCCCTCGTCTTGTGGGCAATGTTCCACAAGCTCGTGGATGTGCTTTCAACATCAACGCGAACCAAGCTCAAGCGAACAACGAGGTGGTGAACGGTACGTAAAAAAAAATTGCAACCCTATCTCCATAGAATTTCTCTTAAAATTCCTTACTTGTGTCCTTAAGTGCCTTTAAAACCTATACAGGTATGTTTCTTATTAATGACACCTATGCATACGTATTATTTGATTCGGGCCGATAGAAGTTTCGTTTCCTTAGAGTTCGAGCCGACACTTTCTAAACCTCGCTCAAATCTAGAGAGACCTCTCACCGTCGAAGTTGCTGATGGAGAACCCATCACCGTCGACGTGGTTATCCACGATTGTCTGTTGTGCCTCGACAACCATAAATTTCTTATCGACCTCATTCCAATGAAGCTTGGAAGCTTCGACGTTATCATTGGCATGGATTGGTTATCCGAGAACCATGCCGAGATCATCTGCTTCGAGAAGTGTATTCACATGCCCTTACCCTCCGGCGACACGATGAAGGTGTTCGGTGAACGGTCCTCCAAAGGTCTCAAGCTTATGTCATGTACTAACGCTCAGAAATGCCTAAGTAAGAGTTATCCGGCATTCTTGGCCTATGTAGTCAACACCAAACCCAAGGAGAAGGAACTCAAAGATGTTCCAGTTGTACGAGAATTCCCTGAGGTCTTTCCCGATGATCTTAGCGGGTTACCTCCCATACGCGAAGTAGAATTTAAAATCGACTTGATTCCGGGAGCAAGCCCCGCGGCTAAATCACCTTACCGACTCGCACCATCGGAAATGCAAGAACTCTCTAGCCAACTCCAGGAATTATCCGAGAAGGGGTTTATCCGCCCTAGTTCTTCTTCTTGGGGTGCACCTGTCTTATTTGTGAAGAAGAAAGATGGGTCTTTCCGCATGTGTATCGATTACCGGGAGCTCAACAAGTTGACCATCAAGAACCGGTATCCTCTTCCTCGTATCAACGATCTTTTCGACCAACTTCAAGGAGCTGCAATCTTTTCAAAAATCGACTTGCGTTCGGGTTATCATCAACTGCGAGTCCACGACGACGATATCCCAAAGACTGCATTCCGCACCCGGTATGGGCATTACGAGTTCATGGTTATGCCTTTCGGCTTGACCAATGCTCCAGCGGTCTTCATGGATCTTATGAATCGGGTGTGCAAGCCATACCTAGACAAGTTCGTCATCGTTTTCATTGACGACATTCTTATTTATTCCAAGTCTCGCTCCGAGCATGAACTTCATCTCCGTCAAATCCTCGAACTGTTGAAGAAGGAACAACTGTACGCAAAATTCTCGAAATGTGAGTTTTGGCTTGAAGAAGTACAGTTCTTAGGGCACGTTGTGAATAGTCAAGGAATTCACGTCGACCCTGCGAAGGTTGAAGCCGTAAAGAATTGGAGTGCTCCCACAACTCCGACGGAAGTTCGATCGTTTCTTGGTCTAGCCGGGTATTACCGGCGATTTATTGCCAACTTCTCAAAAATCGCAAAGCCACTCACGTCCTTGACTCAGAAGAACAAGCCTTTCGAGTGGAAAGCCGAGCAAGAAGAGGCGTTTGAGACATTGAAGCACAAGTTGTGCAATGCTCCTATTCTGACGTTACCGGATGGGAATGACGACTTCACAGTATACTGCGACGTGTCGAAACAAGGCCTTGGTTGTGTTCTCATGCAACGGGGAAAGGTCATCGCATATGCCTCGAGACAATTGAAGGTTCACGAGGTAAATTATACGACGCACGATCTCGAGCTCGGAGCGGTGGTCTTTGCTTTGAAAATCTGGAGACACTATCTATACGGCACACAATGTATAGTCTACACGGACCACAAGAGCCTCCAACACGTTTTCAATCAGAAGGACCTCAATATGAGGCAACGTCGTTGGGTGGAACTAATTAGCGACTACGATTGTGATATCCGCTACCATCCCGGCAAGGCAAATGTCGTAGCCGATGCATTGAGTCGAAAGACGCATCAAAAGATGGTTTCCGTTCAAGAGATTCGCGACCGACGCCAATGGTTCGATACATTGGGAGAGTTTGACACTGAAGTACGACTCGATGTCAACAATGCTACGGTGTTATTGCAGAACTTAAAGATCGATTGTGACATCGAGGCGAGTATTCGAGAAGCACAGCAAGCGGTGCAAACCGAAGGGGGTATGAAGGAAGAACTCGAGCCAAATCTCTTAGCCCAATTGGAAACAAGAGCCAATGGATTAATGTATTTCGCAAACCGAATCTGGATTCCCAAACGCAATAACCTTCGGGCTTCTATCATGAACGAAGCACATCGGACTCGTTATTCTATCCACCCGGGCTCCGATAAGATGTACATGGACTTACGGAGTCAATATTGGTGGCCCGGAATGAAACGAGACATAGCAACCTATGTTGCTAAGTGCCTTACGTGCACGAAGGTTAAAGCGGAGCATCAACGTCCAAGTGGATTACTCGAACAACCCGAAATTCCCATGTGGAAGTGGGAACATATATCCATGGACTTCATAACCAAGTTACCTCGGACATCTCGCGGGCACGATAGCATATGGGTAATCGTCGACCGATTGACCAAGTCGGCACATTTCATACCCATACGCGACACGTATAAGACATCAAGGTTAGCCCGGATTTACATTGACGAGATCGTAAGCCGTCATGGTGTGCCTCTTCACATTATATCCGACCGAGACGCTCGATTCACTTCTCACTTCTGGTCTACTATGCAAGAACTTCTGGGCACACAATTGGATTTAAGCATGGCTTACCATCCCCAAACCGATGGCCAAACCGAGCGGACGATCCAAACTCTGGAAGACCTGTTGCGTCTGTGTGTCCTTGACTTTGGTGGCGACTGGGATACGCACCTACGCTCGCAGAATTCTCCTACAACAACAGTTACCACTCAAGCATCCAAATGGCACCGTTCGAAGCACTTTACGGTCGTAAGTGTCGTTCACCAATCTGCTGGACTGACATTGGCGAGAATCTTATCACCGGTCCCGAGCTCATACAAGAGACGACCGACAAAGTCGCTATCATCCGCAAGAACCTGGAAGTGGCCAGGAGTCGACAGAAGAGCTACGCGGACAAACGTCGCAAGCCACTGGAATTCCAAGTTGGGGAGATGGTCCTTCTCAAGGTCTCACTGTGGAAGGGTGTGGTTCGCTTTGGAAGGAAAGGCAAGTTAGCCCCAAGGTTTGTAGGGCCTTTCAAGGTTCTGAAAAGGATCGGGAAAGTGGCCTACAAACTAGAACTACCCTCCGACCTTAGTGGAATTCACCCTGTCTTCCACGTCTCGAATCTGAGGAAGTGTCTGGCCGACGATAATTTGCATGTGCCATTGGAAGACATTCAGATCGACGAGTCACTACACTTCGTTGAGAAACCTGTCGAAATCATGGATCGCATTATGAAGAAGACTAGGACCTCTACGACCCCAATTGTAAAGGTTCGATGGGAGAACAAACGAGGAGCGGAATTCACTTGGGAGCGTGAAGAGCATATGAAGAAGACATACCCTTCCTTATTCTTGTAACCCCTTTTGATTCTTAATTTCGGGATGAAATTCTTTTAAGTTGGGGAGACTGTAACATCCTGTATTTTCGTTAATCAAAAGTTAATGTCGTTTATTCTTGTAAGGGCCTTTATTGTCATAAATGAAACTTATGGTTCATTCTTGCCATTTACTTTAATTTGTCTGTTAATCTTTTAACTTGAAAGTTTAATAATAATAATAACAATAATAATAAAAATAATAATAATAATAATAATAATAATAATAATAATAATAATAATAATAACAATAATAATAATAATAATAAATAATAATAACAATAATAATAAAATAATAATAATGATAATAATAATAATAATAATAATAATAATAAATAATAATAATAATAATAATAACAATAATAATAACCTAGTATTAAAGTGCAGGGGTTAATTTGTCATTTTGAAAACTCTAAATAAAAGTTTAATACATAAAATGATAAAACTTGAAAGCACAGGGGCTATTTGTGTAAATTACCCAAACCAAACCCCCCACCCCCTTCTCTCTCCCGTTTTTCCGGCAGCAGGCCGCCGGCCGCCGGCCGCGGCTCCGGCGAAGCCATTCCACACCCTAAAACGCGTTGCTTTTAACCCAAAATATGTCAAAATGACCGAAATCTCGTAATAAACATAATTAACCAAGTTAATTTGGTAATTGATTAACAAATGGAGATTTTCAATTCAAGATTCGAATCTTCCAAAACTATAAACGGGTATCCACCCAAAAATCACTGTAATCACGAAATTAACCATCCAAACGCGTTCGCCAATTCAAATATAAGCTAATTGCGTGATTGATTTCACACAAAATAGGCAAGTTCATATCGTTTGAGAGCTCGAAAACGCGTGACAAAGATGGAATACGTTCAAACTTTAAACGACCAAATTAAACCTACATAATAGAGGGCTTTCGCTCGATTTAGTTTTCCTAAACTCTCCGTAACCTCAATTTCACAAGAACCCTCTCGATCCTAAACCCCTAAATTCGTGAACACCGAGACTAAGTCAAACTCGACAACCCTCGAAGCTTTATCAAATCAGGTAATCGGAACATGTTCTTTGCTCTATTTGATCCAAGGATCAAAAGCCCTATGACAATTCGAGTGTTTAACATCGAATCGAGGGTCAATTGAGGATCTGTGCATCTAGGTTTTATCAACGATTTGGGGAAACCAGGGAGACTCGGGTTAAATTTAAAAGAAACCAAAATGAACCAAGGCCACGGCCCTGCTTCACTGGTTCCCGCGCCCCATCTCACAGGGGAGACCCGGGTTCGACCCCGGGCAGCTCCCTTTCCCCTTCTTTTATTTTTTTTTATGTTTTTCCTTTTTCTTTTTCTTTTCTGTTATTAATTATTGTTTTATTTCTAATTCTGAAAATTTCCAAAATTAATTTTATAAAATGCAGATTAATTTGTTTACTTTTGTTTAATTAATTTGGGACTAAATTAATTTTTATAAAATACTTTTGTATTTATAAATACATTATTTTAGTTTTAAAAAATACAAAAGAAATGAGTAAACATAATACTTGTATATGTATATATATATTTTTAAATAATTAAATTGTTTAGTTATTTATACCTATATATATATATATTTATATATTGATCTTTTAGTAATTAAATCACTTATTATGATTATACAATGTTATAATTGTTTAGTATATATATTTATATATATATATATTCAAACAATTTAATTGTTTAGTTACTTATATATATATATATATATATATATATATATATATATATATATTTATACATAGTTCTTTTAATAGCTAAATCATTTATATTGATTATTATACACAATATTATAATTGTTTAGTATATATATTTATATGTATATTCAAACAATTAAATTGTTTAATTACTTATACCTATAAATATATATATATATATTTATATAGTTCCTTATAATAGCTAAATCACTATTATATACAATCCTTATAAACCGGTTTAACGTACAATTCAAATCAAGTTTTATTTATTATTTCTCTTACGCGCTAACAATTGATTTACCAAGTATAATCCATTCGTTCCATTTAACCGATCACGTTATTAACATGTGATAAATACGAATGATTATTAAATCCTATTAGACCTACAATTAATCATCAAACAAATTATAACGCGCTACTTTATTTCGTTTAGGTACGTTGTGACGTTTGTGTTGGAAATCTTATTCGTGGTTATTCTTATTACGTCTACAAGCCTTCTTTATTAAACATGTGAGTTCTTATGCCCCGCTTTATGATTATTTCACGTCTTTCGGGGTGAAACATGTTGCTTATACAAACTTACACATACACGCTTTGATACTTATTACACACGTGCAATTCTTTACATAGTCGTGGTTGTTTGGATATGTTAAGTATTATATGAGATGTGACATACGTGTGCAATCATTAACTATTGCTAGCCTAGCGAAGTCTTAGATCTTTGGGCCTGACAAGCCTATTTGGTGCTAAAGTCGATGTATTGCCGACTCTTAGGAGCCGTATGCTTGTGCACTAGGGAACCAAATACACTTAGCTAATCATGCTTATTCATATTACTCAGTCGAGGCTTGATTGTAACTATGCATGTTCTATATACTTGCTATCTTGTGACCATTGACTAGAATTGCCACATTTTTATACTTATTGTATTTAAAACCATGAGAACTCACCAACTAGTTAGTTGACTTTATTTTCAACATGTTTCAGGTAATGTGCAAGCTTAGCGATGATTGAAGAAGTGCTTAAACCTAGAACATGGACCTAGGCTTAATAAAGACAATTGGATTCTTGTTTTTGTTTGATTTATTTTGAAACTTTGATGTATGTGGTGTTTGAAACAATTGATTAATGGCATTTTATACTTTAACATAGCGTTATGTGGCTGTGAACAATCTTAACCCTCACACCTCGACGTTTCCGCCGTCAAGGTTGGGGTGTGACAGTAGTGTAAAAAAAATTTATATAGGAAATATTTTTTTATGGTTTTACGTTACCCCTGAGAAAATTTGACTTGTATTACGTTACCCCTGAAATAACTTTCTAAATCCGCCACTGGGGGTAAACGTGCTTGGGTAGAACAACATGCAAAGCATACGTAACCACTAAAATGTAGCACGTGTACTTCAGCGGGGGCATAACAACATGTGATTACGAACCGGGTATATGTAATATACTAATACTAATATCAGTTAGCCAGCCACCTGGTCGTGCAAACCGTAACCCCGGGGCGCGATGGGGAGCGCAATCGCAAGGGCATGAGGCTGGTCGCGTGGGTTAGTGATTGTTGCAGCCTAGGGAGTCTCAAAAAATAGCCGTTAAAAGGCTTTTTTATTACTTTCTAAAAACACCCATTTTTTTGAACGCAAACCCGATAAGGTTTTGGTCGAGGGAGAAGATAATAAGTGTCACACCCTTAAATTCCGGGTCTGGAATTTATCACGGAGGGGTGAGCAAACAGGATCGAACACAGTAGTTACACATGAGATGCAATTATCTATATGATGGATTTTAGATAATCATTACATTAATGTTCAGAGTAATATTATGCGTAGCGAAAATAAATATAGATTGTTTCTTGACAACACGTCTTAATCATATTTCAGATAATAATCAATAGGTATCTTGAGCTCTTATATGATCCTACGTGCATGTCCATAAGCTCCTAGTAGATACCTGAGAATACATGTAAATCAAGTATCAACACAGGGTTGGTGAGTTCATAGGTAAGTAAAACATAATGATAAATCATCAATTATCATCAATTAGGATTTACTGTAAAAGTGTGAGTTTAATTTACTCACCGGTATATGAATAGCCTGTCGGAACCCTTTTTAATAAGGTGAACCCGCTATCCCACATACCCACTATGTACAAGCTCAACAAATCCTTCACATAGGATTTGCCCATGTATCATAGTTTAATATCTTTTTCATGTGTATATTATGTTATTTATAATGATTCAAATCAGAGGACACGAATCCTCTCTTTACATTTATCCTTATATGGGTTGTAAATTGAACTATAATGGCAAACTTTATATAGCGCACATCTTCCTTCTCACACCAGAACAGTCATCCCGAATGACAGCAAGATCTTTGTGCATCTTGGTATAGACCACATGTCCAAACCTTTGTGGGGGTCAGTCACTCCCCGATAGTACTATCCAAAAGATCCCTGCCTTGTTAATAGTCCAGTTTACAGAGAAGGATTTTCATAGTAACCATATGTAATCATAAATGTGATTCAATTATTATTTAACATAATACACAAAAATAATTTGTAATTTTATTTACAACATGTATCCTTCCCCAAAATATTTAAATGATTTAAAAAGGGGAATAGTTAAGTATGAACTCACCTCAGTTCTTGTGTGGTGTTAACAAGCTAGTAAATTCCTGCTAAGGAATTATAATTTACATAAGCAAATAATACAAATCCATAACTTAAATAAGTTAGATCTTGAACCTGGTGTTCAATTGATCTAGGGTTTGGTTTTCTAGGATTTGTTATAAACATATAACTAAATAATTTAATTATTTTTGTTAATTCTTTAATAACTAAAGATTTGCATTTCATAATATTTGATAAATTTTAATAATGATTTTAACATATCATTATGTTCTAAATAAATTTTAGACATTATTTAAATATATAAATTTATATTTAATTCATTAAGATTTTATAATTAAATTTATAAAATCTAATTTGTATTTATTTTATCAAATAAATAATGTTTGCAAGTTTTAATTTATTATTAGTCTATACATTTAATTAGTATATTTTATAAGAAATAACAAATAACACTTGTAAATAATTTATAAAATTATAAAATCTTTATAATTTCCACAAATATTATGGTTTATTCATAATTAAAGATAATATAGTGTTAAATAGTAAATTAATAATTTAAATTATTATTTAGAGTCCATTTTTATAAAAATGGCTATTTATAACATTTATAAATAATATTTTATAAATATTTTTAAGGTGTTTTTTAATAAATAAATTTTATAGAAAATTACTTAGGTGCTTTTAAAATAAAGTTTTTAAAAATTATTTTTAAAATTTTTAGGTATTTTTATATATTTCTAAAAGCTGCAAAAAGCCTTTTTTTAAAAAAAGTGAGGTTGTACGGGTCGAACCCGTGACCTCAAGGATGCAATTGTGAGTCGGGAACCGGTGAACCAAAGGCCTAAGCCGCGGTAGAACCCGGTTCCAATTCCTTTTAACCCATTCCAGCCGAACACCCCCAAATCATCAAGAACCCTAATTCTGTTTCGATCAAATTGAATATCGAATCGATGTTTATACCCAAATTGATGTTGGGGCTTTTGTTCCCCAACCAAAATCGAGTTTATTACCAAGTTTAATTACCTGTTGTGAAGTTCGATTGATGATGAACAGGTAAGGGAACAAGTCGCGGCAATGAGGTGCACAAATCGTGAGTTTGTGTTTGTTTTAGAAAAAATGAAACTCGAAGGAAGTTTATAAACAATCTAAAGTTCGATAATGCGTGATTAGTTTAGTTGTTATTGCGGTTTTAGTGCGATTATAGTATTTAAAGTGGCCGAAGTGGGTTAGGTGGATAAATCGCACTCAATTCAATTGTTATATTCAAATTGGTGTGGGTCTCACGTTCGAGCCATCCACGCGACGCTGTCGGGAGCATTTGATTGAGCTGAAATTGGCTAAATGTAGTCGTTTGGCTTCGCCGGAGTGTTGGCCGGAGATCGGCCGGAGGAGATGGGAGCGACGGGCGGGGGTTTGGGATTTAAGAAATTTACAGAAATGGTCCCTCAACTTTACTTGGTTTATTATTTCATGTGGAAACCTTTTAAATCAAGTTTCTTAAATTACAAGATAGCCCCCCTGAACTTATAAACTTTTATAAATTATTATTATTAATAAAAATATTATTATTATTATTATTTACATTATTATTATTATCATTATTATTATTATTATTATTATTATTATTATTATTATTAATGTTATTATTAATAATAGTGATAATAATATCATTATTATTATTATAATATCAAATATATACATATATATTTATATATATATATATATATTTTTTAGTCAACGAAATTTTTCCGGGTTGTGTCACACCCTCGCTTAGAGCGGAAACACGAGGATGCGACGGACGGGATCGTCATAACAATTGGTATAATTACAGAGACATAATATATACAAAATCCTCGTGTCATGACGTCGCCCGACACAATGGTGACTTGTGTCGTGGTTAGTCAGTTCCACGACTATCATAGTCTTATTGATTCTATAATCCAAGATACACAGTGTTCAAACATGAATACAAATGTCAAACAATACTAATGCAAATCTATTGAAATCCTGAGGGTCTCTGCTAAGGCATCAGCTCTTGCTATCCTCTTTGATTATGTTCACCTGAAAAGATATGCTAAAAAATGTCAACACATAATGTTGGTGAGTTCCGTATGTTTAAATTGAAAACATGTAATAGATGCTGTATAAAATTTGATGTGGAATCATACTTCAAACACAAACCACATAACATGTGTTTTAGACAACCAAACCTTATGACGTTATGCATATAAATTAGCCGGAATATATTCACCCTTGGCCTGATTGCTGGCAGCTGTGTTGGTAACTCGCAAGTTAGCCAATCGTCGAAGGGTGGGGGTGTCAACCCAGTAGTACTACCAATACCTAACCGTTGGTTCCCAACCCGGGAATTAATGGTTGTAAGAATCCATAGAATAACACCATGTATGCATGCAAAACAGTATCACATTGATTTCAAGTATAGAATATAGAATGTACAGCATTGAAAACGGGTGAGCATACTTTTTCCCCATTGATTGAAAACATTGAAAACTTGTATAAGCATAAAAAGGGGCCACGAAACTCACCTTGAATTGATGTAATGCACAAAGACTTCACAGAATAAAGCAATGCACGATCAGACACGATCAATACCTATTATTGATTATAACTAAGCCTTTAAAACATATTCAGTGCGAATAGATACGTTTGATTGGATTCAGGTTGACGTACACGATTATGTATATATTTGAGTTTGATTTTATACCTAATGATATTAGGATTTAAATTGAATTGTGAGATTTTGGACAAGTAATGAAATTGTTTGTATTTTTGATTTATTTGAAAGTAGTATACGTATGTATTCTTTGTAATCGTATAATCCAATAATAATTTAATAATTAAAGTATAAAAATATAACCTATAATTACATTTATAAATGATTTGTGAAATTATATATATTGTGTAATTTCTATGGTCTTCCACGATTATTTCATAATTAAATACGATATAATGTATATCTTTATAAAAATCATTATTTGTAATATTTATAACTAATATTTTATAAAGATTTTTAAGGTTTTTAAATAAAATAAATTTACAGAAAATAATTTTGTGAGATTCAAAATAAGAGAAGTGTATAAAATTTATTTTTATAATTTTTAGGAATTTTTGTATAATTTTTAGAAGCTTAAAAAGGTGTAAAAAAATAATTGCAGAGGCTCGGGTTCAAACCCGGGACCTCTAACCCAAAATCCCACGCACCAACCAGTGAACCAAGGCATACAGCCGCAACAGAACTGCGCCCCATTTCTTTTTAAGCCGTAATCCCCAGTTTCCCCCAAATCCGTATAAACCCTAGATCGAAATCGATCAAATTGAACTCGAATTCGATAATGATTACTGAAATAAACCTGGGGCTTTGATTCCACATGTGTAAACGAGTATAATGATGCGTTTAATTACCTGATTTGGTTGAGTTGATGATAAGAACAGTTTAAGAACAAGTCGCAACAGGGATGAAATTGGTTCGATACCCAATTGATGATATTAATCAAATTAATCGCACAGGAATCTTCTAATGATGCTTAGGACCGAAAGCCCTCTGTTAAATTGAATGTATATGGGTCGGGAGTTGGGTTTTGGTAGAGTTGCAGGTCAAGGATGAAGGTGGTGATCGGTTTCAGTGTGTGTGTGTGTTTCGATTGAGATTGCAGATTGCATTTGATTCATGGGTTGATAAAGTTCGAGTTGATTGAATTATTTCGATTAAAGTGATGTGTAAGTGGGTTAATTAGCCGTTTGATTTGGTCGGGAATAAAGTGGAAAATTTAGCCGTTGGTTTGACCGATTATTCACGTGTTTGTGTTGGATTTTTGTTCGATTGGGATCCAAGAAAAAATTCGGACCGATTGTGGGATTCGAAATCGGGTGATTTTGTTGTTTTGGCCGTCACCGGAGCTTGGCCGGAATTTGGCCGGAGACTGGCCGGAAATACGGGGTGGGCGGGGGTTGGTTTTGAAACTTTAGAAATTACACAAATGGTCCCTCGGGTTTTAATCTTTATTATTTTATGTATAAAATTTCTTTTGAAGTTTTAGAAATTACAAAATACCCCCATGTACTTATTTATTTATTATTTGCTATTATTATTATTATGATTATTATTATTATTATTATTGTTATTATTATGATTATTATTATTATTATTATTATTATTATTATTATTATTATTATTATTATTATTATTATGGTTACCACGAAACGCGTATACGAAAATAATTCGGTGAAAACGATAGATATATTACGAAAATAATAAATACATGATGATAGTTCACACATGGAACATGTACACGAAGATAATTCGGTTAACACGATAAATAGACTATGAACATACGTGAGGGTCGTTAATACACACACGGTGAGTCCACGAGCTTAATGCTGATTGACGGTCTATTGGTGACAGATGCCACACACCATTACATTCACCACATGATCTTCAACAAGAAGAATCTTAGGTTTCCTTTTTGATTTGGGAATATCTTGAATGTTTCCAAAACTTTATTTATTAAATCCATCTGTATCATCTGAACTGCCACACTAATGTGACAGTAACCCACAATGTTCTTTGCTTGATATTGTGAGGTGTCACAGGTTGTCACAATAAGCGTAGTCTACACTTGTCTTATTTTATATAACATGATTTTAGAAGATAAGGGTAAGCCTATTTGTTAAAACTACCAACGAGACATTTCCCCACTTAACTCGACAATCATTGATAAACAAAAACTCGAAAACATAGTATTAATCAAGAACCGTCAGACACATAGAAACCTTCGTCATGAATTGATCGAACATTTGTGGGCTAGATGACCCGATGATATCGTATTATACTAGTATCAGTATTGTTTTCTTTTTAAAAATAATATTGTGTTTTAATTTATTTATGTTTTTAATGAATTTTATTTGATCATGTTTAATTTTATATTAATGTTTTACATTTAAATAATAATTTAGATAAATTAAGAAAATTCGTTAGAACACCTGATCACCTGATCCATAACATGATCATGCTACTTGATATGGGCTCTATCCAGTGCACAATCAGCATTCATTTAACGACATGTGTCTTAATATTACAGGACAACTGTAAAGTCCTGAAACCGATCGATCTCGCTTCGTTTGCTTGTTGCACTTGATATCTTGCGAAGACGGGTGAACAATCAACTTCAAAGCAATCTAGATAACAAGGTGTTTTCAAAGTTTACAACCAAATCATTGTAATTGAAATGTTTATTCAATGAAGAACGATTACAATGATAATCGATACAAGATCGATCTCACCCGAGGGTGGAAAATCACACAACGGTGATCTGCTCAATTGAGCGAAATAAACAGAGAAAACACAAAACTATCTAGACTAACTTTTGGTAAATTGAAGCACACCTAAAACTGAAATCGTATGTACAAATATATACATGTCTGTAAGTTTTCGCATGGAGATTTCGCATGCATGTTATTCGCATCATGCATGCGATTCGCATCACATTTCGCTTGGCTGTGCGACTCGCATGCCTTTCGCATGCATACGCGACTCGCTTGTCTGTTGTTCGCATGCATGCATTTTTCGCATGCATGCGAAACTGCTTTCTGTCGCATGCTTGCATGCAGCTTCCTCGTGTTCCAAATTGTCCATCTCTAAACTATAGTGTAATCCAAATGTTTGATCCTTACAATCTCCCCCTTGGATTATGCTATAGTTTTGAGGTCTTCATTCTTCAACAAAAACCTTTCGAGTGAAGGTTCTCGCATCAGCGGAATTGATGAATAAACCTTTCTCAATAAAGGTTCTCGCACACTTCGATAATTGACTTTGATGCAACAACTTTTGAGCTTCAAATCTTCATAAAATCATGCAACAAAGTCTCTTGAGCATTTCCACAAACACTTGGTGTGCGGTCGACAACTTTTGATCTTGTTTAACGTCCTCGAACGGAAGATCGCGGAATAATGATCCGTTGTATCAAGAGCAACACCTTGCTCTGATACCAAATGTAAAGTCCTGAAACCGATCGATCTCGCTTCGTTTGCTTGTTGCACTTGATATCTTGCGAAGACGGGTGAACAATCAACTTCAAAGCAATCTAGATAACAAGGTGTTTTCAAAGTTTACAACCAAATCATTGTAATTGAAATGTTTATTCAATGAAGAACGATTACAATGATAATCGATACAAGATCGATCTCACCCGAGGGTGGAAAATCACACAACGGTGATCTGCTCAATTGAGCGAAATAAACAGAGAAAACACAAAACTATCTAGACTAACTTTTGGTAAATTGAAGCACACCTAAAACTGAAATCGTATGTACAAATATATACATGTCTGTAAGTTTTCGCATGGAGATTTCGCATGCATGTTATTCGCATCATGCATGCGATTCGCATCACATTTCGCTTGGCTGTGCGACTCGCATGCCTTTCGCATGCATACGCGACTCGCATGCCTTTCGCATGCATACGCGACTCGCTTGTCTGTTGTTCGCATGCATGCATTTTTCGCATGCATGCGAAACTGCTTTCTGTCGCATGCTTGCATGCAGCTTCCTCGTGTTTCAAATTGTCCATCTCTAAACTATAGTGTAATCCAAATGTTTGATCCTTACAACAACCTCACTTGTGGCTCTATCCCACAACACATAGCTTTATATATATTTACATACGAGGGTCATATAATTACACACCCGATATAATTATTTATCAAAATTATGTATAATTACGTAATCACGTACCACCATGGTAAAAACACTAATTAAAAAACTATTAGATTATCATACTTAAATTAAAGATAATAAGAATTCCTGTTTTATTGTATAGTTTTTCTTTTCTTTTTAGTTTTCTTTTTGAAGAAATAATAAAGGATACGAAGGTTCTTAGATTTTATAAAAATTGACAGAATAAAATTTAACCATTACAAAATTCTAGTAAAAGAATTTTTTTTTAAAATATCCTTTCAACCCTATTTGACATAACTTTTATTGCAGACCATGTTGAACCAATTAATTTTGACCATTCAATTGTTTAGATCAAAAGGACGAAATTCTATTTACGCTAAGTATCATTTTCAACATTTGTATAATTTATCAATCTTCTATATATTTACATGTACAAGTATAGGCATGCCGCATTCTTGTATGTGTGTGTATATATAAGGGGATGGTAGGGATATTTCAAGTTCTCATAAGATCACCACGTAGTGATAATTTTGAAACACCAAAAAGAATAAATTAGAGAGAGATATGGAGGGTGAAGCATACAATTTTATTTTAGCTTGGTGTATAGCTATGGCATGTCTCCTATATTGCCATACCATAGGCATGTTTATTGCACAAGGTACAACTAGATTTTTAGCATTATTTCCTGTTATACTTCTCTTCTTTTATCTTCCCTTCAATCTCCATACCATGTTCCTTTGTGGTCTAAGTTTCCTCTTCATGTCATGGCTTGGAACCTTCAAGCTCATTCTTTATGCTTTTGGTCAAGGCCCTTTATCTTCAAACCCAACTCTCCCTTTATCTCATTTCATATTTACTGCTAGCCTACCCATCAAGATTATCACTAATCAGCAATACCCATCTCATAAACTCACAAAAGATCCCCTAAAGATTATGTTCCTAGGGTTTTTCTCTTTTTGATCACACTTAAGGCCCATGATTATAAAGAAAAGTTGCATCCTTTATTGACAACATCAATCTATGCTTATTACATCTTCTTCTCACTCGAGTCATCGCTCGCTTTGGCAGCCTATTTGGCTAGGAAGCTAGTCAGGGCTGAGCTCGAACCACAGTTTGATGAGCCTCACCACGCTACATCTGTCCAAAACTTTTGGGGGAAAAGATGGAACCTTATGGTGTCTAGCATACTACGCCCTACGGTCTACCATCCAGCTCGCGCGGTCTTTAGCCATATGGTTCAAGAAAGATGGGTGTCCGTGCCCGCGGTGTTTACAACATTCCTAGTGTCTGGGATCATGCATGAGATTGTATTCTATTACCTTGGCCGGTTCAAGCCTACATGGGAAGTCACTTGGTTTTTTGTCATTCAAGGGGTTTGGGTTGGAATCGAGATCGTGCTCAAGAAAACCATAGGTCAATGGTTCGAACCTCTATCCGTTATTACGCGTGTTTTAACATTGGCTTTTGTGATCATTACGAGCTTTTGGTTGTTCTTCCCCCCATTCATGAGGCTGGATCCATTTGCTAGAGGTTGTAGGGAGTTCATCTCATTAATAGGGTTTTTTAAGCATGGTCATCTAATTAGCTCTAATGAGTATTCATGTCCATACTTTTAGTATCGATTGTATGTGTTTTATCTGATTTCTTTCAAATACTTTGTTTTTTGATATATTTCCTTGGTCTTTTCTGTTCTTGTGTACGTACTTTCGCAAAATGTTAAATGAAAATAACATAGTTACGTTGTACCTTTGAAAAACAAAATGAAAGTTTGAGTATGTTAATGGTTAGTTTGATTTGATGTTAGAGTAATCAATTGTTTCCTAGTAAAACTAGCAAAGTAAACTGAAGTGTCGTATTTTCCTAACAAACAAAATAAATGAGATTGTGAGTCGGGTTTAAAAAAAAGTTAGGATATATGTAAGGAGCGAGGTTACAAAACTCAAACAGCAAGAATTTGCTAACAAATAACAACTTTTACTGAATAGTATAATGTCTATCGGATACTTCGATCCGTGGAAACGGCCTCCCCACAAAATGTGGGGGAAAGACCGTGTACATCTTCCCTTAAATGGGACGGACCCTCTCTGGACGCTGCGAAAACGAGGGAGCTCTTTGTAGCACCAGGTACGCCCTTTTTTGACGCAAAGTGCTTGCAGGTGGAGTCGGTACTACTACAAGAAAATGATACTATATGGCGGCGATGGTCATAAGATAAATATTATTTTTTTACTATTTTTGACTTATGGCGAGTACATGTCGTCGTCATATGTTGTTCAACTATAACTAAAAATTTTATTATTATTATTATTTTCTTTTGAAATAAGTTGGAGGAAGATTAATCTGTAATTATGAAAACTTTGAAACGACAACATGTAACCTATTCAATTAATAATTATAATTGGTGAAATTAGTTGATAAAATATTTCCCACTTGATTTTAACCTCATTTTATTTTACTTTTTTTCTCAGAAAACCCCTTGTTTTTGTACTTAAAAACCGAGATTGTGTTTTTACTAGGAAATAAGCTAACTTGTAGAAGACTAATCAAGGCTCGGCAAAACATCATATGCGAAAGTCTGATATGTGCGAAAAGCAGAAGCTACGCGAGATGCAGTTCCCACGCGAGTCGCAGACCATGCGAGACAAGCTTCCACGCGAGAGAAGATGCCACGCGAAAGCCATAGCCGCGTGAAATGCCTGTCGCGCGAGAACTCACTGTTTAGTATAAATAGCTAGATTTCGTTTTGTAATTAAGCTTTTCATTCATTATCTTCCTGTACTGTGCGAAAACTGCACAAGACCAGTAATAGGTTGTTTGTTCAATCCAAGAAGTATTTTATGTTCAATCCAATCTTCTTTTATAACCAATCACGTTTACATTCCGCATTCACGTGATTGAGATCGTGTGTTATTGTTTCTAGGAGAATATCAGAGGTTTTACAATTGGTATCTGATATTCTCCCAGAAACAATAACACACGATCTCAATCACGTAAATGCGGAATGTAAACGTGATTGGTTATAAAAGAAGATTGGATTGAACATAAAATACTTCTTGGATTGAACAAACAACCTATTATAGGTCTTGTGCAGTTTTCGCACAGTACTGGAAGATAATGAATGAAAAGCTTAATTACAAAACAAAATCTAGCTATTTATACTAAACAGTGAGTTCTCGCGCGACAGGCATTTCGCGCGGCTATGGCTTTCGCGTGGCATCTTCTCTCGCGTGGAAGCTTGTCTCGCATGGTCTGCGACTCGCGTGGGAACTGCATCTCGCGTAGCTTCTGCTTTTCGCACATATCAGACTTTCGCATATGATGTTTTGCCGAGCCTTGATTAGTCTTCTACAATCTCCCCCTAGGCTCGGTGAAACGTATTCAATCAAAGTCAACATTCGCTTTCTTGTATGAGCCTGCATAGGCATACCATTTGTTTCTCAGGATCCGGTCAATCATCCATACGTACTGGCAAGATAGAAAATAAACAGACTCATCAGCTGAAATAGGGCAGTGTAACAACTTGAGTAAGTCGTCTTTGCCAAACTTCATCAAGTCTGCTGGATCAATGATTCGATAAGACCTGTCTATACATCTGATCACAGCGTGACCGGAATCCTTTTCACATCTCCAAGATATAAGTTGCTTCAAAGTGTTAGGAGGAACTGGAGCATGCACAGGGACTTTTCTGATAAATTTGGGATGTTGATAGACTCGTATCTTCATAGGAGCTTTAGTATTTTCATCAATTCTTGTTGAGTCATCAATCAACTTTGATTTTGCAGTCTTAAAGTCTTTGAAATTTGTGCGCATCTCCCTTCTTATCATGGATCTCATGAGTTCAGTTTCACTATAATTACTCTCATTGAAGAATGGAGCTTTGCCCATGGAGTATAAATCAGCAGCACGTAGAGTATGGAAGTCTTGAGTGCTCTTTAGATAATCAATCTCTCCATTCCTTCTCTTTATGACATACATCCTTTTCTCGCTATCATAACCCCAGCTAATAACATGAGACATTTCACCATACTTCTGTTTTGGCTTTGATATAAACAGAAAATGAGCTTCAGTAGGTGGTGGTGGTGCTTTGAACTGTAAACCTCCTCTAGTGTATAGGGCAATCTGACCAATAGTATCTGTCTTTGTAGAATCAGTAGGAGTTTCACCACTCACAGTCTCAATGGGAATTTCTCCTTCTTCAAGATTGATGTATTTGAATAGCTCTTGAAGGTTGTTCCCAAAAATGTCTGTATATTCATTCTGCTCTTCCAGATCATCAAAAATATCAAGTTCTTCTTCAACAGCTCCAGATGAAGTTTGTTGAAAAGAATACAGCTCCTTTTCATACACACTTTCCGTGGCAGGGTCCAGTGGATCATATCCTTCTGGATTACTAACACTTGGTCGATCGACATTTTCAGTGTTAATATCTCCAGTTGGACTCGAAGAAGAACCTGTAGCATTACCTCCATCATTATCATCTCCATCATCATTATTACCATCATTACTTCCATCATCTCCACCATCATCATCATTTCCATCGTCATCCTCATCATTATCATCATCATTTTCATCGTCATCCTCATCATTATCATCCTCATTATCATCAGAATCAGCATAATCAACTAACTCTTCATCCTCCTGTTCATGAACAATAGGCATAGAAACCATGTGTTCCGGCTCAACGAAAGCTGTAGATGTGTAAGCTTCGGTGATAGGTATTTCAGATGAAATAGGAACATCTTCAGTAGTGCTACCACTTGGCTGTACAATAGATGCTTGAGCTTCGTTGACCGTTTCCTTCTCAGGAACAGTCTCAGTAGGAGGTGGGCTTGGAGAGCGTCTACTTGATTCACCAATTACTGTTGTAGACCTTATGATTGGTGGCTGATGAAAATAAGTCTGTGAAATGAATTCTCTCAGCTCGTTCAGTTGTCTCTCCAACCCAGAAGTGTAGTCAAACATGCTCTTCATTTGTTGTTCAAGAGAGGCCAATCTTGTGTCTTTGATAGCTGAGTCGAGATGAATCATGTTTATCAGATTTGTCTTTTCATCATTGCTTTTCTTTAATTCAGCAATCAACTTCATATTCTCAAAGTTTTCTTTCTCCATGTTCTTTATTCTTTCTTCCAATGTGATAGAACCAGGAGTGCTTGATGATTCCTCTCTCCTCTGAAACTCAGGAGGAGTATTCAAGAGTGTATCGACATCAAACTCTAAATTTTCTTGATGAGGTGGTGTAGAAAAACCTGAGCCAGAAATATTAGCTGCTCCAGAAACAGGAACTGTTTCTGTTTCAGGAGCAGAAGAAGTCACATTGGCTGTCTGATCTTGCTCTGTCTCGGTGACAACCACATGTGTTCTTGGTCTTCTGGGTATAATACCACGACCTCTCTTTCTAACTGGATAATCTCTCCTTCTTGCTATACGTTTTCTTCATGAGGAGGTACTTGGCGACTCTTCAGGGACATAATCAGTATCCCTGTCTTCCTCATTTGGTCGAGAAGATGTTGGAGTAGAAGGGGTTGGATCAGTTTGGATCACATAGGGAACATTCCCTATTTGATCACTAGAAGTCTCAGAACTGGAAGCAGAGTGAACAACTTCTTCCATTCCTCCTTCACGCACAGGCTCATCTTCAAATAGCTTCTCAATCTCTTCATCCACATTATCTCTAGTAGTAGAAGTAGAAGCACCAGTCTGTGCCTCATCAGTATGAGCACCTTCACCAAACTCATCAACATTTTCTTCAATCTCAGAGAATTTTCCGATCTTCGCAAAACTTTCACCAGAGCATTTGTTTCCTCTGGCTCCAGTGAGGTGTGTAAAAATCTCCTTCTTAATCGTCTGTACAACATATTTTGGAGATCTCTGAGTGGCAAGCTCAGGAAATGCATCGTTGATAACCAACTGAATGAATCTGGGATACATAATAAACTTTCTCCCTGGATTGGCCGTAGCGTTTTTCACCATCTCTTGAAATATAACGCCAGAGATACTGAATGGAATATCATCCACCAGAGAAACCAATAAGGATCCAAACACAGCACTAAGACTGTCCATCCCAGCCTTCAGATTACTTAGACAGTGTATTACCACGTGAAATAAGTATTTCCAGTATGGTGGTAACCACTTCTTTTCCAGACTTGGGTATCTATACTCGTATCCCATACGAGTCAAACAATCTATCACAACATCATCCTCAAGTCTAGTTGGAGCATTATCTTGATCATCAAACAGTAACACTCTGTTTAGAATAGCCTGTGAGACAGTCACTCTTTTCTCCTTGACTGTGGCAGTGATAACCTGATTACCAGCTTGGTCTTTTTCTAGAGCAGCCGTGCTCCAGAAAGAATCAATAAGCTCAGAATATATTGCTGGATCAGCAAATATGGCATAGACAATCCGAGAATTCTTCAGACCCTCGATCATAGAAGAAAACAATTCCTTCCCTTCCGGAACCTCATCCAAGTATGCAACACAATTATGATTTTTGTTAAAAATCATTTGTGCCATCTGCATTGTCACAAAAACCAGGATTAGAACACTTAGAATATAACTTATTTATGCCAAAAGAGTTTCAACACTTATGTTTTTTACACTTAGAAAAAGTTAACACTTTGAAACTATTTATTATTTCAAAGTTTAGTCACTTGTGAATACATGTAATACACTTAAAGTTTAGTATCAAAAGGTTATTGTGTACAAGTACATTGGAGGAATAAAAGCATCAATACTTAGAAAAAATTTGACAGCCTTTATGTCATGCGAAAAATCAGTTCACACGAAAATTAACAGTATGCGAAATGAATACTTCATGCGAAGTCAACTTTCACACGAAAGTCGACATAACGCGAAAACTGGTCTCACTTTTGAATTCACGCGAAAATACATTGCGAAAACTGGATTCAAGCAGAATTGTATTTCACGCGAAACCAAGGCTCACGCGAGAACCAGGTTCACGCAACAACCCTTTTTTCGCGTCTGTTCAAGTTCTATGCGATTCGCACAGCTCCGACTTTCAAATTAACCGTTCAAAACTCGATTTTAATCCAATTTTAATGAATTTAAGTCAATTTTAAGCTTAATTTTGATTAAAATTCACTTAAAGTCCACTAATTCAGTTCCAATCGGTCCAAATCAGTCCAAATCCTCCTAAATCCAGCAGCATAACCTTGCCATATCAGAATCTAAAGTGATCAATGTAGAATTCTTCAAAAAACGATTAAAACTCAATCCAATTCTTCTTCAAATCGTGGTTCAAGAGCCTATTGCTCTGATACCAATTGTAAAACCTCTGATATTCTCCCAGAAACAATAACACACGATCTCAATCACGTGAATGCGGAATGTAAACGTGATTGGTTATAAAAGAAGATTGGATTGAACATAAAATACTTCTTGGATTGAACAAACAACCTATTACAGGTCGTGTGCAGTTTTCGCACAGTACTGGAAGATAATGAATGAAAAGCTTAATTACAAAACGAAATCTAGCTATTTATACTAAACAGTGAGTTCTCGCGCGACAGGCATTTCGCGCGGCTATGGCTTTCGCGTGGCATCTTCTCTCGCGTGGAAGCTTGTCTCGCATGGTCTGCGACTCGCGTGGGAACTGCATCTCGCGTAGCTTCTGCTTTTCGCACATATCAGACTTTCGCATATGATGTTTTGCCGAGCCTTGATTAGTCTTCTACATAACTAATGTTGAAGTTCGTGCAATCACGATCAGGAAAACAAAGATTTTAGAGAAATTGGCCCTATGTATAACCATGCCTACACCCAAGCACGCCTACGCCCAAGCACGCCTACGCCCAAGCACGCCTAAGCCCAAGCGCAAGCATGATGGACCACAAAAATGGAAACGTGCACGTGCCCACACCCTATAGGGGGCACGATTTTGCATAACCAAAACTATTGCGGGGAACTATTCCGCTTGAAAGTTGACAAAGGACACCTACAATTAGTCTAGACACCGGAGAAGAAAAATAGTCGAGGACGTCACGCTTGGCAAACTAATGGGACGCAACCACACCTAGTCATTGAGCTATTATGTTAATTATATATATATGATGAGCTAAAATTATTTATCTCATCTTGGTTTAAATGATGAATTCTTGCTAGTATGTAATTGGCATGTGTGAGATTTGGCATGATTATGCGGTTGTTATAATGTTAGTATGTGTGTATGGATCTAAATAAATTATACAAACGTGTAGGAGGAATGTTAAGGTATGAAGAAACATAGGTTTCTATAAATAATAATATTCGTTTTCACTATTTTCTAGATATATGTGTCAATTATTTGACTCATCGTAATATTTCTTGTGATGCATGTAAATCACATGGCATGAAATAAGATTCCGTGAAAACTTCTAATATAGACTGCGATATTTGACGTGACATAAAAATTTTGTATTAAATTTCTAAAAAGTTGATAAATTCCTAAAAAATGATACTAGTTGTATAGCCTGGGCACGAGACAAAAACTAACAACATTAACAGATATCCCAGTCATATAGTACCATACAACTCGTATAGTTATCAGTGGCTTCTAAAGAACCGATGCTAGTGTTGAAGGTTGTTTAATCATTTATGCACATCACTTATAAAAGTTTGAACAAATTTGAAGGCTGGAAAATAAACATGCTATGTATTTGCAGTGGCAAAAGTTGAAAGTTCACTGCAAATGTATCTAGACTTTTTACATGATGCTAAAAGGCCGGTGTTTATGAAACAAAAAAAAACGCCTAAGATGAAAATTTTAACCATAACGTGGGGCTTGGTAAGACTAAGCAAAACTGGCTTCTTAGTTAACTAATGCAAAATCTTATTATTTTTTTTAAATAACAATATAATTTACTTTTACTTCTATATTAGGGTCTAATGAGATACTTAAACTCTTGGCCTTCTACGAGGGGTACTATTACATACACTTTAATTATGCTAGATCGATTAAAGGTCCTTTGGTAGTAACACAGGGATATGTGAGGGAAAGCCCCATGTTGCAAGTTGTTAATTAATAACTAGTACTAGTATTAAGACTAAAGCGCTGCGGCCGGGGAGTTAAACCATTAAAAAAACCTAAAGTTAAAATGTTACTATATGACTTTATATAAGAAAAACGAAACATTGACGTGTAAATTTCAAAACTTTATATAGAAAAAATGAAACTATTGTAAACTCGCGCGTTGCGATAAGACCGGTGATATCATTTGAAACTGTATATAAGAAACGAAACAATTGTAAAATTCACGACGAAACATTAATAAAAACTAGCAAATCATAATGGCAACATAGCAAATATGTTAGAAAGTTTCAAGTCAAAACTTTAATAAAGTTTAGATTTTATAAAACATCATACCTTACATATTGTAAAAGGAAAGCAAATGAAAACTATAAAACATAAAAACCTTAAAACACTGCTCGTAAATTTCTGCTTCGCTAACATGTATATTATGAAGCATAACTCTAACTTGAGTAAAATTTATATCAATACATAGACAAAATAAACACTTCCAACGGTTGATTTGGGATTATATATAAAATAAAATTTTAAAAATTATAAAAGAAAATAGAAAAAATCGTGAGCAGATCAAAAGCAAAAGAAATTGTAACTTTCATACCAATCGGCATTACATGAGTGACCGAATCTATAAATTGTGCTTTGCTGTGTGTACAACTGACATTCATAATTGTTATGTTTATACCTTGTATCTTGCATTTAGATTCTGTAGGTCTTAAAACATTCTTTTCTAGTATAATTATGATTACTATTTTTTAGTTTTATTCTTAACTAGTGTTACTGTTATAATAAGATTTAATATTTTCTTTATATCATTGGTTTTATAAGTGAAGTTTAAAATAACGTCCTCATAACTTAGAATTATAAATTGGCAATGGAGTAACGCTTTTGTAAACCATTTTGTGCAACTTGATTCTTTTTCCTTGATAAAGTGAACAATAATAAAATAATAGAAACTTTTCAAACCAAACACGGTCTTAATATTATTATAACTACTAGTTAATTATTTATGTATTAACCAAAATTATATAGTATAATATGATAGTAAGGTGGCAAGTATATATCAAAGATGTGATCAACATAGCATAATGGTTAACCTAGAATGTAAGGGTGTTCATACTATATTTTTGATGGTTTTTAGGATAAACAGTAAACTAAACCATTAGTAACGGTTTTTATCATCGAAATCAAAACTAAACCGTTGAAATTTAAAACCGAACCGTTACTAACTATTGTGCTCCGGTTTAAGTTTCACGATTTGAGCTCCTTCAACCATGTTATCCAAAATAAAACACATAATACAAAATAATAATAATAAATACAGTTTGTTTTAACAATTTCAACCACATTTTTGTAATCCACGTTTATTTTTATTATAAGAGTCCCATAAATACACAAAAAATAATTAGGGTAGAGTTGTACTAAAAAGTATTTAATCTAAAAGGTTTAAGAAGAATTACGGACTTTACAATTATCATTTTATTATTTTAAAAAATGATGAATTTTAATTATTATGTCAAATGCGTCAGGTTATTGTTTCTAATACAATCAGGTTATTGCGTCAAATATCAGTGCATTGTGTCAAATATTTTCATCATTGTTTTTGTAACATCCTGTATTTTTGTTCGTTTTATTTATGACATTTTATAGCATCATTAGTAAATTTTATATATATATATATATAAAAAAAAATAATAATAATAACAATAATAATAATAGATAATAATAATAATAATAATAATAATAATAGTAATAATAATGATAATAATAATAATAATAATAATAATAATAATAATAATAATAGTAATAATAATAATAATAATAATAATAATAATAATAATATGAATAATAATAATAATAATAATAAAAAACTAGAATTAAAGTACAGGGGGTTGTTTTGCCATTTTGAAAACTTTAAACAAAAGTAATACATAAAATAGTAAACCTTGGAAAGAGCAGGGACCAATTGTGCAATTTCCCAAACCAAACCCCCACCCCCCCGTAACTCCGGTCACCGGCCGGCGGGAGCTCCGGCGAGCTTCAAACAACCATTTTAACATCGATTTCGACCAAATTAACCGGCCCCTCACCTTCGACTATCAGTTTCGAACCCGAACCCACTCGAAATTTCAAATTCCCGCTCGTACCCTTTCCAAATCAAAACCGAATCAAAATTCTAAAAAAATTCGAATCAAATCATGTTTAAAATCACAAATTGAATCAAATCAATCATTCCCCAAGTTATTACGCGGTTTAACAAATTAATCAACCCACCAATCATGCATCATAACAGCTCGAATCTGATAATTTTGGTAAATTCGAACGCGGTTTCAAATCGAATTGGTTAAGCCCGAAACCTTGTAATCGAAGCTATAAGTTAAGGGATTCTGAATCATTTTGAAGTCCCCTAACTCACTAAACTCTCAATTTCAACAGAAAACCTCTCGAATCAAAAGCCCCAATTCACGAACACTCGAAGCTGAGTCGATCTCGAAATCACTCGAAGCTTAATCGAAACAGGTAATTAGAACCTGTTAGTGACTCGATTTGGTCCAGGGATCAAAAGCCCCATGATGATTCGGGTGTTTAACAACGAATCGGAGGTCAATTTTGACCCTGTTGAACCTAGGGTTCATACGATTTGGGGAAACCAGGGAAGCAGAGTTTAAAATTAATACAAACCAAAATGAACCAAGGCCACGGCCCTGGTTCACTGGTTCCTGCGCTCCACCCTTCAGAAGGGGTCCCGGGTTCGACCCCGGGCAACCCCCATTTTCTTTTTCTGATTCTTTTTCCTTTTTCTTTTCATTTCTTTTTATTCATTTAACCTTTTTAAATTCTGAAAATTTCTAAAATTTATTTTATAAAATGCAGATTTATTTTCTTACTTTTGTTTAATAAATTTGTGACCAAATTAATTTTTATAAAATACTTTTGTATTTATAAATACATAATTTTAGTTTTAAAAAATACAAAAGAAATGAGTAAACATAATACTTGTATATATATATATATTTTTAAATAATTAAATTGTTTAGTTATTTATACCTATATATATATATATTTATATATTGTTCTTTTAGTAATTAAATCACTTATTATGATTATACAATATTATAATTGTTTAGTATATATAAATATTTATATATACATTCAAACAATTTAATTGTTTAGTTACTTATATATATATATATATTTATACATAGTTCTTTTAATAGCTAAATCATTTATATTGATTGTTTAGTATATATATTTATATGTATATTCAAACAATTAAATTGTTTGATTACTTATACCTATAAATATATATATATTTGTATATAGTCCCTTATAATAGTTAAATAACTTATTATAATTATTATATACAATCCTTAAAAATCGGTTCAACATACAATTTAATCAAGTTTTATTTGTTATTTCTCTTACGCGCTAACAATTGATTATACCAAGTATAGTTCATTCGTTCCATTTAACCGATCACGTTATTAACATGTAATAAATACGGATAATTATTAGACCTACAATTAATCATCAAACAAATTATAACGCGCTACTTTATTTCGTTTAGGTGCGTTGTGACGTTTGTGCTGGAAATCTTATTCGTGGTTATTCTTATTACATTTACAAGTCTCCTTTATTACACACGTGAGTTCTTATGCCCCGCTTTACGATTATTTCACATCTTTCGGGGTGAAACATGTTGCTTATACAAACTTACACATACACGCTTTGATACTTATTACACACGTGCAATTCTTTACATAGTCGTGGTTGTTTGGATATGTTAAGTATTATATGAGATGTGACATACGTGTGCAATCATTAACTATTGCTAGCCTAGCGAAGTCTTAGATCTTTGGGCCTGACAAGCCTATATGGTGCTAAATTCGATGTATTGCCGACTCCTAGGAGCCGTATGCTTGTGCACTAGGGAACCAAATACACTTAGCTAATCATGCTTATTCATATTATTCAGTCGAGGCTTGATTGTAACTATGCATGTTCTATATACTTGCTATCTTGTGACCATTGACTAGAATTGCTACATTTTGTATACTTATTGTATTTAAAACCATGAGAATTCACCAACTAGTTAGTTGACTTTATTTTCAACATGTTTCAGGTAATGTGCAAGCTTAGCAATGATTGAAGGAATGCATAAACCTAGATCATGGACCTAGGCTTAATAAAGACGATTGAATTCTTGTTTTTGTTTGATTTATTTTGAGACATCGATGTATGTGGTGATTGAAAACAATTGATTAATGGCATTTTATACTTTAACTTAGCGTTATGTGGCTGTGAACAATCTTAACCCTCACACCTCGACGTTTCCGCCGTCAAGGTTGGGGTGTGACAGATTGGTATCAGAGCCCATAACTATAGGGATTTAGGTTATTAGAAATGGTGACCTAGGCTATAGTTTATGCATGATCCTTATAGAATAGTATTCTTATGAATACATACTTATTGTTTGGATGCTGCCTAACGCTATGCCTTATTATGTGCAATGTGATGCCTTAGCATAGGTGCCTTTCTACATGATTACATATTGTTACCCGTCTCCCCTAGACTTATCTTAAACGTTAATTCTCCCCGACAGTTACTATTTCTTAAACTTATTCTCGTCTCCAAGTAGAATCTATTGATAGGAATTCTTTAGACTTTATGTCTAATCTTGTAAATATCCCATCAAGATTTTTGATTTCATAAACCAAAGAACTAGTGTGGTACATAGACACCTGTATTCTGGATTTTCTGGCAAAAGGCCCTCGGGCTAAGGCAAGCGTATACGTATAAATCTCATTGAGGGAACCGTTACGCTACCTGGGGATTTCCGGGATGAGTGATAAACTATGACCAACATACACGAGTTTCTGAGGTGAATGGGTCAATTCATCTTGACGTGTCAACGTTTCCAAATGGTGATGCGTCACCAAATGGAATCATTCCGTATAATTCATGATTCTTACCTTAATTGCCCATCCTTATTATCCTTTTAACCGATCCTAACCCAATTTGTATTTTTCCAGCATGTCTCGTTTCCACGGAAACCGAGGAAGATCCGGCCGTAAGCTTGCTGCCATGATTGCCCGGAAAATGGCTGCGGTCATCCCGACCATGGTGGCTGAACTCAGCAGCACTATGATCGCAAACGTCACGAACAATAGCAACGGTCAAGGGGAAAATAGTGCAAACCAACGGCGTAACAACCAGTCTTGCACCTTCAAGCATTTCAGTTCATGCAAGCCTCCCAGTTATAGTGGCAAGGAAGGTGCCACCGGTCTCTTAGAGTGGTTTGAAGGGATGGAGAACACCTTCGTCAACTGTGAGTGCCCTGAAGCACTCAAAGTAAGGTATGCCACCAGTATGCTACAGCAACGGGCCTTAACATGGTGGAACAGTGAAAAGAGGAACCGAGGCCCCGATGCAATCTTGGCCTTAACTTGGGAGGAATTCAAAAACATAGCCATAGCCAAGTTTTGCCCGAGGAGCGAAATCCAGAAACTGGAGGAGGAATTCTGGAATTTGAAACAGGATGGCGGGAACCATCTGGCATATTCTACCCGTCATCATGAACTAAGCATACTGCTGCCACACATGGTGGATACTGTCTCCCGAAACGTGGAAAAATTTATTAAGGGTGTGCCGCCTCAGATTCAGGATGCCGTTGTGGGTAGCCGACCCGCAACTTTGGAAGAAGCCATCACTATCACGGCACAGCTGACGGAGAACCACATCCGAGCGGGCACTATGTCCGCAAAGGGTGCCAAGAAGACTGAGAAGACGATCCCCGAAAAGGTTAAGGAGGTCAAGCCTGATAACAAGAAACGGAGGTTTGTACCGGCACGGAACTACGCCGTGGCTGCTCCTAAACCGCCCCAAAGACAGTGTACTACCGGGGCTACACCGGCAGCACAAGTGCCCGTGGCAAGGGCTTATGCGGGCCCTCTACCTATGTGTAACACGTGTAGGTATCACCACCCGGGCAATCTTCCGTGTCGCATCTGCACAGTATGTGGCAAGTACGGGCACCTTGTGGCAACGTGTCGCCGAGCATTGGGAAACGCAGTGACGGAACAAAATCGGGTCTGCTACAACTGTGGAGAACCAGGTCACTACCGACCCCAGTGCCCTCGTCTTGTGGGAAATGTTCCACAAGCTCGTGGACGTGCTTTCAACATCAACGCGAACCAAGCTCAAGCGAACAACGAGGTGGTGAACGGTACGTAAAAATTGCAACCCTACCTCCATAGAATTTCTCTTAAAATTCCTTACTTATGTCCTTAAGTGCCTTTAAAACCGATACAGGTATGTTTCTTATTAATGACACCTATGCATACGTATTATTTGATTCGGGCGCCGATAGAAGTTTCGTTTCCTTAGAGTTCGAGCCGACACTTTCTAAACCTCGCTCAAATCTAGAGAGACCTCTCACCGTCGAAGTTGCTGATGGAGAACCCATCACCGTCGACGTGGTTATCCGCGATTGTCTATTGTGCCTCGACGACCATAAGTTTCTTATCGACCTTATTCCTATGAAGCTCGGGAGTTTCGACGTCATTATTGGCATGGATTGGTTATCTAAGAACCATGCCGAGATCATTTGTTTCGAGAAGTGCATTCGCATGCCCTTACCCTCCGGGGACACGTTGAAGGTGTTCGGTGAACGGTCCTCCAAAGGTCTCAAGCTTATGTCATGTACTAAGGCTCAGAAATGCCTAAGTAAGAGTTATCCGGCATTCTTGGCCTATGTAGTCAACACCACAACCAAGGAGAAGGAACTCAAAGATGTTCCAGTTGTACGAGAATTCCCTGAGGTCTTTCCCGATGACCTTAGCGGGTTACCTCCCGTACGCGAAGTAGAATTTAAAATCGACTTGATTCCGGGAGCAAGCCCCGCAGCTAAATCACCTTACCGACTCGCACCATCGGAAATGCAAGAACTCTCTAGCCAACTCAAGGAATTATCCGAGAAGGGGTTTATCCGCCCTAGTTCTTCTCCTTGGGGTGCACCTGTCTTATTTGTGAAGAAGAAAGATGGGTCTTTCCGCATGTGTATCGATTACCGGGAGCTCAACAAGTTGACTATCAAGAACCGGTATCCTCTTCCTCGTATCGACAACCTTTTCGACCAACTTCAAGGAGCTGCAATCTTTTCAAAAATCGACTTGCGTTCGGGTTATCATCAACTGCGAGTCCACGACGACGATATCCCAAAGACTGCATTCCGCACCCGGTATGGGCATTACGAGTTCATGGTTATGCCTTTCGGCTTAACCAATGCTCCAGCGGTCTTCATGGATCTTATGAATCGGGTGTGCAAGCCATACCTAGACAAGTTCGTCATCGTTTTCATTGACGACATTCTTATTTATTCCAAGTCTCGCTCCGATCACGAACTTCATCTCCGTCAAATCCTCGAGCTGTTGAAGAAGGAACAACTGTACGCGAAATTCTCGAAATGTGAGTTTTGGCTTAAAGAAGTAAAGTTCTTAGGGCACGTTGTGAATAGTCAAGGAATTCACGTCGACCCTGCGAAGGTTGAAGCCGTAAAGAATTGGAGTGCTCCCACAACTCCGACGGAAGTTCGATCGTTTCTTGGTCTAGTCGGGTATTACCGGCGATTTATTGCCAACTTCTCAAAAATCGCAAAGCCACTCACATCTTTGACTCAAAAGAACAAGCCTTTCGAGTGGAAAGCCGAGCAAGAAGAGGCGTTTGAGACATTGAAGCACAAGTTGTGCAATGCTCCTATTCTGACGCTACCGGATGGAAATGACGACTTCACGGTATACTGCGACGCGTCGAAGCAAGGCCTTGGTTGTGTTCTCATGCAACGGGGAAAGGTCATCGCATATGCCTCGAGACAATTGAAGGTTCACGAGGTAAATTATACGACGCACGATCTCGAGCTAGGAGCGGTGGTCTTTGCTTTAAAAATCTGGAGACACTATCTATACGGCACGCAATGTATAGTCTACACGGACCACAAGAGCCTCCAACACGTTTTCAATCAGAAGGACCTCAATATGAGGCAACGTCGTTGGGTGGAACTAATTAGCGACTACGATTGCGATATCCGCTACCATCCTGGCAAGGCAAATGTCGTAGCCGATGCATTGAGTCGAAAGACACATCAAAAGATGGTTTCCGCTCAAGAGATTCGCGACCGACGCCAATGGTTTGATACATTGGGAGAATTTGAGACTGAAGTCCGACTCGATGTCAACAACGCTACGGTGTTATTGCAGAACTTAAGGATTGATTGTGACATCGAGGCGAGTATTCGAGAAGCACAGCAAGCGGTGCAAACCGAAGGGAGTATGAAGGAAGAGCTCGAGCCAAATCTCTCAGCCCAATTGGAAACAAGAGCCAATGGGTTAATGTATTTCGCAAACCGAATCTGGATCCCCAAACGCAATAACCTTCGGGCTTCTATCATGAACGAAGCACATCGGACTCGTTATTCTATTCACCCGGGCTCCGATAAGATGTACATGGACTTACGGAGTCAATATTGGTGGCCCGGAATGAAACGAGACATAGCAACCTATGTTGCTAAGTGCCTTACATGCACGAAGGTTAAAGCGGAGCATCAACGTCCAAGTGGATTACTTGAACAACCCGAAATTCCCATGTGGAAGTGGGAACATATATCCATGGACTTCATAACCAAGTTACCTCGGACATCTCGCGGGCACGATAGCATATGGGTAATCGTCGACCGATTGACTAAGTCGGCACATTTCATACCCATACGCGACACATATAAGACATCAAGGTTAGCCAGGATTTACATCGACGAGATCGTAAGCCGTCATGGTGTGCCTCTTCACATTATATCCGACCGAGACGCTCGATTCACTTCTCACTTGTGGTCTACTATGCAAGAACTTCTGGGTACACAATTGGATTTAAGCACGGCTTACCATCCCCAAACCGATGGCCAAACCGAGCGAACGATCCAAACCCTGGAAGACCTGTTACGTCTCTGTGTCCTTGATTTTGGGGGCGACTGGGATATGCACCTACCGCTCGCAGAATTCTCCTACAACAACAATTACCACTCAAGCATCCAAATGGCACCGTTCGAAGCACTTTACGGTCGTAAGTGTCGTTCACCAATCTGCTGGACCGACGTTGGCGAGAATCTTATTACCGGTCCCGAGCTCATACAAGAGACGACCGATAAAGTCGCTATCATCCGCAAGAACCTGGAAGTGGCAAGGAGTCGACAGAAAAGCTACGCTGATAAACGTCGAAAGCCACTGGAATTCCAAGTTGGGGAGATGGTCCTTCTCAAGGTCTCACCGTGGAAGGGTGTGGTTCGCTTTGGAAGGAAGGGCAAGTTAGCTCCAAGGTTTGTAGGGCCTTTCAAGGTTCAGAAAAGAATCAGGAAAGTGGCCTACAAACTAGAACTACCCTCCGACCTTAGTGGAATTCACCCTGTCTTCCACGTCTCGAATCTGAGGAAGTGTCTGGCCGACGATAATTTGCATGTGCCATTGGAAGACATTCAGATCGACGAATCACTACACTTCGTTGAAAAACCCGTCGAAATCATGGATCGCATTATGAAGAAGACTAGGACCTCTACGACCCCAATTGTAAAGGTTCGATGGGAGAACAAACGAGGAACGGAATTCACTTGGGAGCGTGAAGAACATATGAAGAAGACTTACCCTTACTTATTCTTGTAACCCTTTTTGATTCTTAATTTCGGGACGAAATTCTTTTAAGTTGGGGAGACTGTAACATCCTGTATTTTTGTTCGTTTTATTTATGACATTTTATAGCATCATTAGTAAATTTTTATATATATATAAAGAAAAAATAATAATAATAATAATAACAATAATAATAATAGATAATAATAATAATAATAATAATAATAATAATAATAATAATAGTAATAATAATGATAATAATAATAATAATAATAATAATAATAATAATAATAATAATAATAATAATAATAATAATAATAATAATAATATGAATAATAATAATAATAATAATAAAACTAGAATTAAAGTACAGGGGGTTGTTTTGCCATTTTGAAAACTTTAAACAAAAGTAATACATAAAATAGTAAACCTTGGAAAGAGCAGGGACCAATTGTGCAATTTCCCAAACCAAACCCCCACCCCCCCGTAACTCCGGTCACCGGCCGGCGGGAGCTCCGGCGAGCTTCAAACAACCATTTTAACATCGATTTCGACCAAATTAACCGGCCCCTCACCTTCGACTATCAGTTTCGAACCCGAACCCACTCGAAATTTCAAATTCCCGCTCGTACCCTTTCCAAATCAAAACCGAATCAAAATTCTAAAAAAATTCGAATCAAATCATGTTTAAAATCACAAATTGAATCAAATCAATCATTCCCCAAGTTATTACGCGGTTTAACAAATTAATCAACCCACCAATCATGCATCATAACAGCTCGAATCTGATAATTTTGGTAAATTCGAACGCGGTTTCAAATCGAATTGGTTAAGCCCGAAACCTTGTAATCGAAGCTATAAGTTAAGGGATTCTGAATCATTTTGAAGTCCCCTAACTCACTAAACTCTCAATTTCAACAGAAAACCTCTCGAATCAAAAGCCCCAATTCACGAACACTCGAAGCTGAGTCGATCTCGAAATCACTCGAAGCTTAATCGAAACAGGTAATTAGAACCTGTTAGTGACTCGATTTGGTCCAGGGATCAAAAGCCCCATGATGATTCGGGTGTTTAACAACGAATCGGAGATCAATTTTGACCCTGTTGAACCTAGGGTTCATACGATTTGGGGAAACCAGGGAAGCAGAGTTTAAAATTAATACAAACCAAAATGAACCAAGGCCACGGCCCTGGTTCACTGGTTCCTGCGCTCCACCCTTCAGAAGGGGTCTCGGGTTCGACCCCGGGCAACCCCCATTTTCTTTTTCTGATTCTTTTTCCTTTTTCTTTTCATTTCTTTTTATTCATTTAACCTTTTTAAATTCTGAAAATTTCTAAAATTTATTTTATAAAATGCAGATTTATTTTCTTACTTTTGTTTAATAAATTTGTGACCAAATTAATTTTTATAAAATACTTTTGTATTTATAAATACATAATTTTAGTTTTAAAAAATACAAAAGAAATGAGTAAACATAATACTTGTATATATATATATATTTTTAAATAATTAAATTGTTTAGTTATTTATACCTATATATATATATATATATTTATATATTGTTCTTTTAGTAATTAAATCACTTATTATGATTATACAATATTATAATTGTTTAGTATATATAAATATTTATATATACATTCAAACAATTTAATTGTTTAGTTACTTATATATATATATTTATACATAGTTCTTTTAATAGCTAAATCATTTATATTGATTGTTTAGTATATATATTTATATGTATATTCAAACAATTAAATTGTTTGATTACTTATACCTATAAATATATATATATTTGTATATAGTCCCTTATAATAGTTAAATAACTTATTATAATTATTATATACAATCCTTAAAAATCGGTTCAACATACAATTTAATCAAGTTTTATTTATTATTTATCTTACGCGCTAACAATTGATTATACCAAGTATAGTTCATTCGTTCCATTTAACCGATCACGTTATTAACATGTAATAAATACGGATAATTATTAGACCTACAATTAATCATCAAACAAATTATAACGCGCTACTTTATTTCGTTTAGGTGCGTTGTGACGTTTGTGCTGGAAATCTTATTCGTGGTTATTCTTATTACATCTACAAGTCTCCTTTATTACACACGTGAGTTCTTATGCCCCGCTTTACGATTATTTCACATCTTTCGGGGTGAAACATGTTGCTTATACAAACTTACACATACACGCTTTGATACTTATTACACACGTGCAATTCTTTACATAGTCGTGGTTGTTTGGATATGTTAAGTATTATATGAGATGTGACATACGTGTGCAATCATTAACTATTGCTAGCCTAGCGAAGTCTTAGATCTTTGGGCCTGACAAGCCTATTTGGTGCTAAAGTCGATGTATTGCCGACTCCTAGGAGCCGTATGCTTGTGCACTAGGGAACCAAATACACTTAGCTAATCATGCTTATTCATATTATTCAGTCGAGGCTTGATTGTAACTATGCATGTTCTATATACTTGCTATCTTGTGACCATTGACTAGAATTGCCACATTTCGTATACTTATTGTATTTAAAACCATGAGAATTCACCAACTAGTTAGTTGACTTTATTTTCAACATGTTTCAGGTAATGTGCAAGCTTAGCAATGATTGAAGGAATGCATAAACCTAGATCATGGACCTAGGCTTAATAAAGACGATTGAATTCTTGTTTTTGTTTGATTTATTTTGAGACATCGATGTATGTGGTGATTGAAAACAATTGATTAATGGCATTTTATACTTTAACTTAGCGTTATGTGGCTGTGAACAATCTTAACCCTCACACCTCGACGTTTCCGCCGTCAAGGTTGGGGTGTGACAGTTTTTTACTTTTTAGATTATTTCATGTTATTATTTGTCATTGTTTAAGACACAATAAAATGCACTAAAGGATATAGTGATCGAGCAAATTCCTTTGAGCTGAAAATATAAAAAAATATCATTATCTTTTTATATAATGATACTATATTCGTTTTGAAGATAAAAACGCTCATTTTTATGGTGTAATTTTTATAAAAATAATATTGTATATAAAATTTATGAACGTTTAAGAAAATGATGAAACTTGAAAAATGTCAACAAAAGTGGTTATGTCTAATATATCTCTCTAATAAACTTCTTCCTTATAAATTTGATCTCAACCATTGATTAAAAAAATTAATGGTTAAAATTATTTCTTAAACTTTTTAGATTTATTATACTTTTTATTTGAATCATTTACAAATAATTAACTAGGTATAACTAATATTAAATATCTTAAAAATAAATATGTAGTATTGTATGGTCCGGCCTAGTTTTATACAACTGGTTTATAATATAAAAAATATAACCAAACTATTCATTATCTTTGTAGCTTTTAAAACCGACGGGCTAAAAGTAAAAAAAAGCATGAAACTAAATTGATAATCGGTTTGGACATCGCTATGATTTTAAACCAACTCATGAACACCTCTAATAGAATTTAGAGTTGAGTTCAACTTTACTCATCAATGGTTGTTAAAAATAATTATTTTCCTCCAAAAGATTAAAAACATTTATTAACCTCAAATGGTTTCACAAGTTGTTTCGATTTCAATACAAAAGTTTTATTAGTTGTTTCAATTGTATCCAAGATAATAAAACTTTTGAAGTGAAACTAAAATAATATATGAAAATTTTAAAGGTAAATTAATGTTTTTTTAATCTTTTAAAGTAAAATGGTTACTTAAACTTAGGTAACAAAATTGAAGTTAACGATAAAATTTATGTTATATAGATTTGATATTTTATTTTAAAGAATTAAAGATTTGGTCCTAGATTCTATCATATAATAATGGTTTTGGTTAAAATTTCAAATATCAAAACTTGAATAACCCGAATCAATAATAATCCGATTGTTATAATGAAAATAATGATTTGTATTTTATATTGATTATCTTAGAAAAATAAAATAGAATTAAGAAATAAAATTAAAATTAAAAGGGTGACACAATTTGAGTGGGATATACTGGGTTTGTTTGTTTGTTTGTTTATTCATTACACGTATTTATTTGAAACTAAATAAATAATTATCTTTTTTGTATTCGTCTGTTGAAAAAATATATTCATTCAAGTGTTTTTGTTACTAATGTAAAAATTATTCCTATCCGAAACCCGATCCGATTATACTCCAAACGAATTATCCCAAACCTAATCTACCTGAATGTTATTCGGGTCTGTTGTCAGATAAATTTACACACATGAAAAAAATCTATTAACTTGAACCGATCTACCTGGGATTAAGTAACCCGACCAACACCCCACCATGAGGCTGCTAGAAAAAGGATCAGTGAGAGGAAGAGAAAACAAGAGGGAGAGGTGAGGGGAAAACGAGAGGGAGGGGAAAGGAAAGGAGGAGTCTTCACTTGATTATTGGTACCATGATAATATTCAGGAATTGAATGCCCCAATTAGAGGGGATTAATGTTATAAATTTTTTTAACGATAAATGTATGACCCTTATTTTGAAGGATATTTGTTATTTTAGTCAAGTTTATACATCTGTTTTTTAACCGGGATCACACCCTCAACTCCTTCAAGAGAAAGCTCACAACTGAGAAACCCGTACTTTATCCCTGAACATTTTTTTTTCAGAATGAGACTTGAACTCAAAATATTTCTATTTTTAATTTTCTTATGTAACACATCTAAAATGCTATAGATAGACAACACATTTATAAAAGAAGCTAAAATAATAGAAAATTACAATTTAAGTACATGATCAAATAAATACATGTGATTCTTTGTATGCTAACAATGATATTACATCTTGGCTCCTAGCAAGGTGGATTTGGTTTATGTGATATATTTGTATCCCATACTCGAACATTCGAACAACAGCGTATATATTTAGACGATGACATGGTAAGCTTAAAAGAAAACCAAATGGAGGTGTTCTAAAATTTTTTTCTTTTTAGCGAAAGTTGAACCGCAAATAGACCTGGTAAATGAAACATCTGTAAAATTTTAACTTTAGAATTGCTGAGTTTATAAATTCATACTTATTAAAAATGAATAAACAAATATTAATCTCATTCATGTTCTCGATTATTATGTTATGGTAGAAAGCTACCTTAATGAAGTAAAGAAATAATTGATAAAATTAGCTAAGGCCGTTTTGTTATATGATCATAGGATTATAGTAAAAATAATATTTAATCTTAAAAGTATAAGAAAGATTAGGAACTTAACAGGTGTCGTTATATTGTTTTAAAGAAAATGACACTTTGATCATTATGTTAAATACGTCAGTTTATCGTGTCTTATACATTTATTGCGTCAAATATCAGTTGATTGTATTATACATTTTACATTATTTGTTACATGTATATATCATTATGTTTTATGTTTTAGATCATTTTATGTTATTTTTTTATTGTTTTTATATATTATATTAATTTGTTATGTATAGTTGTGTTTTACGAAGTATAATGATATACTTTCATCAATTTATTTATCACAACTCACACTGTTAAATATAACATAATGTGTTGTTTTTGTCATTATTTTATAGTTATATAAACTTGTTATCTATAATTGTGTTTTACTACTAAAGAAACATAATGATGTTATTCACCAATATATTTTTTAAAACTTATAGTGTTCAAGATTACGTAATGACGATCAAAACACACAAGACGATCAAAACACACAATAAGACATTGTATTATTTGTCATTGTTTTCAATGTATTAGATTAATTAATTGTTGATTTATTATTGTGTTTTACATATTAGAGATACACGACATTGTTATTCCACCACTATTATTTTTTGAATTTATCATTTAAAAAAAACACAATAGTATTCAGGAAAACACAATCATTAACAAAAAGACACAATAACTTATCGTAAAGACACAATAACGAGATATGAGTTTAAAAATATAAAACAATTTATTATCTTTTATATAACAATACTGTACTCGTTTTAAAGATAAAAAAAACTCATTTTTATAGTGTAATTTTTATAAAAAAATAATGTCATACTTAAGAGTTATGAATGTTTAAAACATACAGAAAACTCGTAAAAAGTCAACAAAAGTGATTATTTCTATTATATCCCTCTAACAAACTTTCTCTACAATTTGATCTCCAATTTGATCTCCGATTTGATCTCAACCAATAACTAAAAGATTGATGGTTGAAATTATTTCTTACACGTTTTTAGTTTTAAAGTACTTTTTTATTTGAAAATTTTCCTTGTTATATAGGGGGAAGTAATTACCAAGTGAGTTATTCGTATGAAATGTACGAATGACTTACGTAGTTATTCAACATTCTTGTGTGATAATTTGTACATTATATTTGAATGTAATACAATAACAATAAGATAAATTTTACAATTGAGTAAAGATTGAGTTATTTCTCAAGATCACAATAAATTATACTATATATTAAAAACCTATGTCGGTGGCTACAGTGCCACTGGTAAGGTTATTATAGGTATTTTACATTCTCTCTGTCCACACATCACTTTCCCCCCCATCTTGCCACCACGCTTCCTTTCTCCAGTGATTCCGTGTTTCTCTCACAGACCCTCAAACTCATTTCTAAAGCCTGCAGTTGTTCTTCCAGATCATTTCTCCATCGATTTTCTCTCTGCCTCATTCCAATGTCATGCCAACTGACAAATGTATCTAAGAACAGGATGAGGCGAAGCCATATGCGGGTTACAGAGATCATGGTGGGTGTATGTTATGGTTCCATCGGCGTCTTTTTATAGTTCTTTTCTTTGGATACACTGTAGTCGTAACACCAGGTAAGGGTTAATTGTAATTTTGGGTGTATATTTGCCAAGTTCAACTTCAAGTACATTTAGGGTTTCTTTGTGTGCTAGGTGTGTTGCAGATTCCTAGGTGTTGGATAGTTAAAATGAGAAAAAAGACGGATTGATCATGGGTTTGAATTTCAATATCTAAGATTTCTGTTATAGTTATTTGAATTTTCGATCTGTTACAATTAGTCTTTTTAAATGGCCTAAACGGATTAATAATTGTTGGAATTAGCAGGTGCAAATCGATGGCTCAACTTTCATAAATATGAGGTGGTATTCCTTCTCTTTTGCCATGATTTATTCATATGTATGTTAGAGGACTAAATTCAATTTTATGTTTGCTTTGGTTAAAAATCAAAGTGAAAAAGCTGAGTTTCATCTTATCGTGGGTTGTTGTTGAGCTATTACCATCATGATACTATGAATTAACAAAGATGAATAAAAAATTAATATGTATGGATGTTTTCTCATTGTGAAAACTAAGGTATTCTGTTTCTATTATTTACTCAAATAAAGAAATTACATTGAAGGGCATAGATCTAATTACGAGTGCAGGCTTGAATCTCTTCTAATGGAGTTGCTGGTTAACTCACATTTTATTTTTGTTTCTTACTAATTGGTAAATTAGTGTAGGGTGGATTTTTAATACTTACGTGATGGGTAGGTATAGAATGTTTACCATTTGATGGCTATTCACTAGACAATTTTGTAGTAGTCTGTTTTTTTACATTGAATGTTGTTTTTTTCCACCAAAAAGTCAATTCATATCATACGGCAAAGACTAAATTTGCATTTGTCATGTGCTAGAAAAAAAAGTTATGTGTGTATATGCATTCAGTTCTTGCAGATTAAAAACCTTTGCTAATATCATTCACCCTGCCTTTTACTAGATGGACATGCAGATTTGTTGTTGGAGGTAGAAGTGTAGAGCTGCAGAAAGGTTATTTAAGCTACAGGTTGTTTTGGGTGTTCTTTCGGAACTGTAGGCTGCTTTGGAAACCTTTGCTAGAAGTCATTTTGGATTCATATTTGTGATCGGAGGTGGAGCAACATAATGGTTGTTCAAGCTACAGGTTTTTTTGTTATAGCCTTGAAAATCCGATTGGAAGATGATATTCGAATGATTATGTTATTTGCAGTTGCTTGAATGTTTGGAATATTTCATGTAAATTGAATAATTAATCCCTAGAACATGTGTGAAATAACATTAAAAGAGAGTTCTACTAAGTGCTTATATCATAATATTCTCTTCTAATAGCTCCTTTGGATATCATAGTCAAGTTACCTTGGACATTACCTTCGGGTGTAATGCTTGAAATAAGATCTTGATTGGTATAAATTTAATTTTGAAAAATAAATGTTGTGCAAGATCAGGCATAGACATCAACACATTTGCTCTATATGCGTCTATACAAGTTATCATTTTAAAAAGTGGCAAGTAGAACCGCGGCAACGCGCGGAGTTACAACTCTAGTTCAACAAAATACAAAGTAACTTGATGGAGAAATCAAACATGGGTTGTAACCCTACAATGATATTGTACTTGCATACATATACTATACGAACCATCATGCTATATCAATTGAATTAACACAATGGTTAAATTTTGACTAAATACATATTTGACCCTCTACATATTACATAATTGCAACACTTAACACTAATAAAACTATTACATATACATAGTTAATCATTCAATAAGGTGATGATTGAGACCCTTAAATTTATCACCCTTTAATTACAATCAGCATACTTTAAGTCTTTAACACGGAGTAGTTCTCTGATAATAGTGAACTTAATTATGGCCAATTCATTGCAACACTTTTTTTTTAAAGCAGAAACTTCATTAAAAAATGCTAGCAAGTAGCTAAGCATACAAGTACACCGGGTATGTTATCAGCAAATACATCACTGCAGGATAAGACATACATTACTCAATAAAAGGCTTCAAAAACTAAATTTTACCCACTTCTCCCAATCAAGACCATCCATCTTGGCTCTATTTTTGACCCATAGATACCCGGTTAGTTTAATATTATCTACCAGCTTGTTCACCACAGGTGTCGGTTGCAAAAAATCACCTCATTTCTCAATTTCCAGATGCACCAGAAGGTAGTAATGATTACCGCATAAACCACCTCCTTATTTCTTTGATTACCAATCTTGTGAATCAAGAGTAGGTCCTTGATGTGAAACGCAAAGATGGTAGGTAATTTACACCATGATGAAATATATGCTCACGCCATATTAGCATAGAAACAAGATATGAAGAGATGGTCTACCGACTCCGGGCATTAAGCGCAAAGGGGGCATGAGTCGGATTCGATGAATATATTTCTTTTAGCAAGAGCTACTCGCGATGGAATACGATCCATTTCCGTCCTCCACCCTAGAATGTTTACCTTAGCCGGTACCCATGAGCACCACTCGTAGATGAAAGAGTTGGCTGCTTGATCTTGATCCGAGAGAATGGACCGAATCGATTTAACCGAGAATACGTTTGATGTGTTGCCAATCCATAACCACTTCCCATCAATGTATCTAATTATTAGGGACAAATCCACATTTCTGGATGATAAATAACTGCTAATCTTGACAATATTATTCCAAGTACCCGCTAAATATTTATTGGCCGGGATAAAGGGGGAAGCTGAAGGTTGTTGGTGGAGACTTATGATAACTTGTTTCCATACAGGGGCGGCCTCTCTTTTAAATCGCCACCACCATTTAGTTAGGAGGCTTATATTAAGTTCTTTTAGAGAGCTAATGCCCAACCCTCCTTTCTCCTTACCTTGACAATTTTTTCCCAACTAACCCAGTGGACTTTTGATTTATTTTCATTTCCTCCTCATAGAAACCTTCTTCTAATGGCTTCCAGTCTTTTGATAACCTTGTCGGGTGCTTTGAAAAGAGAGAAGAAATATATCAGAAGACTATCCAAGATAGCTTTTGTAAGAACGACTCTACCTGCCATAGATAAGTTCTTAGATTTCCAGGATGATAACCGGGATCCAAACGTGTCAACCACAGGCTACCACTTTTTTTCTAAATTCATGTTAGCCCCAACTATGAGGCCGAGATAACTAAAAGGCAGCGTACCAATTTTACATTGCATCATATTGGCAGCTTGATTAATCTACTCGATCGGAGCATTAACGCCCAAAAGATTGCATTTTTTTGCATTGATTTCCAGCCCAGACACTAGATAAAAACATCTTAATATTCTTATTAGGTTCTTATGTTATTCGACGACCATTCCCCCAAGATCATCACATCATCCGCAAACAAAAAATGAGATAATGACGGCCCCATTATTTGGTAAAAGTATACCGCTAAAGATCCCCAGAACTTGCGCTTTACTCATCATCTAGTTAAGCGCCTCCATACCAATTAGAAATAAGAATGGGGAGAGCTGGTCGCCTTGTCTTACGCCTCTGAAACATTTGAACTCAAGAGAGGGAGAACCATTTATTAACACCAAGGCCTTAGCTGAATAGAGAATACCTCGAATCCATAATCTCCATCGGGTTGGGAACTTCATGTATCCGAGCATTGAGTTAATGAACTGCCAAGAAATTGAGTCGAATGCCTTATTAAGGTCTAACTTGAGAAAAAGGCCCGACTATTTTGATCTTTTCAACCAAGCAACAATTTCATTGAGCACAAGTAGCCCATCAAGGATACTTCTTTATAAGGGGCTGGATACCTTCCCCAATCTGTCACACCCTCAATTTCCACGAACGGGGTTTTACCGTTAGGCGTGTGACATACCAGGATCTCAGACACAGTCATATCGAACGACACTATATGAATTTAAAATAGACATTTGACTTCGTTCAAAAGAATATAAACAAGTTTACAATAGTGCGGAAGCGAGTACATAATTCGTAAATCCATTACAGTACAGTCACAATAGCCATGTTTAGACAAAACGTTAAATGCTGAAAATATAATAGATGAATGCATGTCCTGAGTGCGTTTCCTTAGCGTGCATCTTGAGCTTATGCATTCCAGTGACCTGAGAAAACATGCTAAAATGTGTCAACATAAAGTTGGTGAGTTCACAGGTTTATTCAATAATAAATGTGTTCGTAAGCGTTCAGTAGTTTGCGTTTCAATGGTTTAGTATATAGAGCATATCGTTAGGTAGCTAGCCTATGTTCTTGTTACTTAGCGTTTCGAAACGAAGCTGACTGTTTACGTCCTATATGTGTTTGTTGTATCCCCGTCACGTCTCGTAAGACCGTGACAAATGTTAGGTCAATCAAGCACCTGTTTGACCTCCAATCAAGCTAGCGCGACTAGCCCGGGCGGGGTTTGTCAGACCCAGTAGTACTACTCAAAATTACCTCGCTAATCCCATTACTAACGGTTCGAGTGTGTCAGGACATGTTGTGTGTTTGCACTAACGTAACAAGCGATATCAATAATACTACAACCATTTAAGTAAATCTGTTTTGCATGTTTTCTCCCCCAAAAGGAAAGAGAGTAAAATAGGGGCCGTGAAACTCACAGATGATGTAATAAATATGTAGGATGAAGGTCTCCCAAGTGTTGTTTACAATGCGCTGTCAAACACCTATTGACAGTCAAGTTAAGCGTTAATGTTGTGTTCAGCGTTAATAGGCATGTTTAGTCGGGTCGGGTCGCATGGGCTCGGTCGTGGGTGACACACACACACACACATGCAGGCATACGCATATCAGAAGGATTCGCTAACGATGACTCAAATCGCATAACAAGGCTAGACGCACGACTGGACACTTCATTCGCACGAACGGGCCTTTAATCGTACGAATCAATCTCATTCGTACGATTGAACCCTCATTCGTACGACTTAGCATTCAATCGTACCACATATCACCAATTCACCCGACTCAACAACCAATCGTACGACTGGACCTTCATTCGTACGATTGGACCTTCAATCGGGTGTTACTCAGTCGCACACATTCATTCGGTTGACTCAGTCGCACAGACTCTCAATCGCATGCATTCGTTCGCACGTTACCCACATACGTATGGACTCAATCGCACGATCCAACCCAGTCGCACCACTTAGTCGTACGATGGACCCAGTCGCATGGCTGGCCTAGTCGCGTACTGCAGCAGGTCGCGACTGCTGGACGGGCTGAACAGCCTTCGGCTGTCCCGTGCTCGATTTTCACACAATTAGGACTTCCAGGAACACTTTCCTAACATGTCTAAGTGGAAAGCACACGCTGATTGACCTCACACGCACCCCCACGACCACATGCATTCGGGTTGAACCCTAACACCCGAACCCCATACTTGCAGCAGTGAAATGAGCAATAAAACGGATGAATGAGGTCGCCTACCTGCTGGGAACGTGATTTCTCAGCTGTTGTGTGGTCTAATCCGATGAAAACGAGCTCAATCGGGTGGAATTTGGTGCTAGGATGAAGAAATGGAGGTGTAGAGAGCGTAGGAGAGAAAGAGAGCAGAATAGGGTGTGTTTGGCTGGTGGATGGGTATTTATACCCAGCCCCAGTTTGGCAATTGTCAGGTTTGGTCCCTGTACTTAGGTCCCGTGTTCCCGAATTCATTCCGGTTGATAACGACGTGATTGGACGTGCTGTATAAATTAAGAGGATTTCTTAGATAATCTCGTTTATGTGAATCCTCTACAAACACCCGCGTTAGTATTTTATCATAATTTGTTTAACGATGTTGGTGGCGATGTTTGTATACGTTTCGAGTATTAGCGAGTACGGGTCAATGTTAACGACAATGGTTTTGAAAAAAAAATGTTAACCTAAAATTACGGAATTACGGGGTGTCACATCATCCCCTTGTTGCAGGAATTTTCGTCCCGAAAATTAGTACATCATGTTACATGGTGTTTACGGGGAAGTACAAGGCTCAACGGTTTGTGACGCATGTTGAATAGAGTACCTGCATATCTAAGAGGTAGATGCCTGATTTTGGAACAGTTGAGGGTACTTCTTCTTCATCTGATCCTCGCGTTCCCAGGTAAATTCTGGTCCACGCTTTGAGTTCCAACGGATTTTGACGATAGGGATACGGCTATGTTTGAGCGTCTTGACTTGTATCCATGACTTCCACTGGTTCCTCGACGAAATGTAGTTGTTCATCCACATGTATCTCGTCTAACGGAACGATAAGAGTCTCGTCTGCAAGGCATTTTCTCAAGTTGGAAACATGGAACACATCGTGTACCCCGCGGAGTTCTTCGGGTAGGTTCAACTGATAGGCCACGGGGCCAACCCGTTTGACAACCTCAAACGGTCCCACGTACCTGGGGCTTAGTTTCCCACATTTTCCGAAGCGAATCACACCCTTCCAAGGTGACACTTTCAAAAGCACCCTGTCACCTATTTGGAATTCCAACGGTCGGCGGCGCTTATCAGCGTAACTTTTCTGTCGGTCACGGGCTGCTGCCATACAGTTACGGGCTGCTGCCGCGGAGTTGACTTTCTCCAACTTCCGCCCAACAGATAGGTGATCGGCACTTACGCCTATACAGTGCCTCAAATGGGGCAGCTTTGATCGATGTGTGATTGCTATTGTTGTAAGAAAACTCAACTAGCGGTAAGTGAGTTTCCCAACTGCTGCCGAAATCTATGACGCAGGCACGTAACATGTCTTCTAGGGTTTGGATCGTACGCTCACTTTGGCCATCGGTTTGAGGGTGATAAGCGGTGCTCATATCCAACCGCGTCCCCAATGCTCGTTGCAAGGACTGCCAGAAGTGTGAAGTGAATCGAGCGTCACGATCAGAGATAATGGAAATCGGTACACCATGCCGAGAGACTACTTCCCTTAGATAGATACGAGTTAACTTTTCCATACGATCAGTCTCCCGGATTGCCAGAAAGTGTGCGGATTTCGTCAAGCGATCCACGATCACCCAAATGGTATCGCATCCGCTGGGAGTCCGAGGGAGTTTCGTGATGAAGTCCATAGATATCTGCTCCCACTTCCATACTGGTATTTCTGGCTGTTGGAGTAAATCAGACGGTCGTTGATACTCTATCTTAACCTTAGAACAGGTCAAACATCTGCTCACGTAGGTGGCGATATCTGCTTTCATGTTTGGCCACCAGTAAAGAACCTTCAGGTCGTGGTACATCTTGTCTGAACCTGGGTGGATTGAGTACCGTGATTTGTGAGCTTCGTCCATTACCAGTTCTCGTAGGTTTCCATACAAGGGAATCCACGTTCGATCCATGAAGTAGCGGATTCCATCCGACTTGGTTTCCAGTTGCTTCTCCATACCTCGTAGCGATTCAGCTTTCAAATTCTCGTCTTTTAACACCTCAAGTTGAGCATTGCAGATCTGGTCGGGTAAACCGGTGTGAATGGTGAGTTGCAATGCTCGAACTCGTCTTGGCTTGGGGGTTTCCTTCCGACTTAGGGCGTCTGCTACTACATTGGCCTTGCCTGGATGATACTTGATCGTACAGTCATAGTCGTTTAACAACTCGACCCAACGATGTTGTCTCATGTTTAGCTCCTTCTGTTCAAAGATGTGCTGGAGACTCTTGTGATCGGTGTAAATGATGCACTTGGTACCGTACAAGTAGTGTCTCCATATCTTGAGTGCAAACACGACTGCTCCAAGCTCTAGGTCGTGTGTCGTGTAGTTTTTCTCATGTATCTTCAGTTGTCGTGATGCATAGGCAATCACCTTATTATGTTGCATTAGTACACAACCGAGGCCTTGTATAGAAGCATCACAGTAAACTACAAAATCATCGGTTCCTTCCGGCAGGGATAGAATCGGCGCTGTACAGAGTTTTTGCTTTAGAATCTGGAATGCAGATTCTTGTTTATCACCCCAATCGTACGTAGTGCTTTTATGAGTCAATGCGGTGAGAGGTTGAGCAATCTTCGAGAACCCTTCAATGAACCGTCGATAATAGCCAGCCAACCCGAGAAACTGTCATACCTCAGTCGGAGTCTTAGGCGTAGCCCAGTTCTTGATGGCTTCTATCTTTACTGGGTCAACATGTATTCCATTCTCATTGACCACATGACCCAAGAATTGGACTTCTCGTATCCAGAAGTCACGCTTTGAAAACTTAGCATACAATTGTTCTTGTTTTTGCAGTTCTAAAATCAGTTTAAGGTGTTCCTCGTGTTCTTCCTTGTTCTTTAAATAAATAAGGATGTCATCAATGAAGAAGATGACAAACTTGTCTAAATAGAGTTTGCACACTCGGTTCATCAGGTCCATGAAAACCGCTGGTGCGTTGGTCAACCCAAATAGCATAACCAAAAACTCGTAGTGGCCATACCTAGTTCTAAACGCGGTCTTTGAAATGTCTTCCTCCCGAACCCATAACTGATGATAACCTGAGTTCAAATCAATCTTAGAATAGTAGCTTGATCCTCGTAACTGGTCAACAGGTCATAGGTTATCTTGGATAGTTTCTTTTTAAATGCATAGGTTATCTGCACTCATAACATCCTTTATGTACTTCTTGTGGTTGAGGAGACTTGGCTGAGATGTTCACACGGTGGTTCTTGAAGATATGGCCAATTTTCCCCACAGCGCTCTCGAATGTTCTTATTGCACGACCCATGGAGATTATAGTTGCACTTGTTGTTTATAATGGAAAGGCTGAGATATATTGGACGGGGTCGTCATAATGTCGCCAGAAAAATCTGATTGGATTCTCACTACCAGGGAGACAAACAAATGTAACGCTTAAACATGATAGATATCAAATGAAATGAATGCTAGAACGCTGAAATTACCGAGACTCTAAGTCTTAAGATCAATCCAATGAACAAGGACTACACGCGCCAAGAATATTATCACTTTATTGCAACTTTTGAAGATCTGGCACAATGTAGATGGATAGTGTTACACGAACACTGAATGCTAAAAAGAGCACGTCTCATAGAGACTAGGGCTAATGTCATAACACGAATCTCATTAAGGCTCGGGGTAGATGAGAACTTTCATACTAGTAGGAATGAAGGATTTGTTTGCATATCAATAGTGAGGTTTTATGAGAACCGAGACCTCATGTCTCCAAGTATAGAAATGAAAATTTGTACTGACTATGATCGTTATCACCCGATAGAGTTGCCAGAATTCTCATGCACGACAAATTACAATTACGTGTGCACCCGTGATTCTAATTTGCTTTGCATGGTCATCCATGGTTCATCCCATTCGAGATAACATACCTTGTCCAGTACCGAGTGTTATCAATGATAGAAGTATCAAGGATATATTTGTTATACCAAGAGTCAAATAACTAAGGTTGTACTAAGGTTGTACAAGAGATTCGGTCAAGATAACAACGGGAATCAAGACAATTTGGCCTTTTTCCTTTCGAAGTTCTAGGTGTTTGAATGTCTAAGTCCGATCCTCTAATAGACTTGAATATCTTAGTTGTCCCTCATTTACTGCTCGGACTAGTGTAGAGGATAGGATATGTTGGGAATGGTAAAAAGTGTGAGAGAGTTGGAAGAGTGAGGTATTGTTATTTTTGTTTGCCATCGTTAAGCTTATCGCGTGTGTTAGGAAAGAGTTTCGTGTTCCAATCGTGGAAATGTTTGGTTCAATTCGTCGATGCTTCCACTCCCGAGGGTGAAGGATCAAGGGTAAACGTTGGTAGTGAGCGAGCGGGATACTCCGCCCCTCTGTCAGCCGGTAATGACACACATGTTTCGCTTAGGCGTGTGACACCCTCAATTTGATTGTGATACCTTTATAAGGGGCTGGATACCTTCCCCAATCTGTCCTGGTATCCAGCCCCAATGTGATATTGACTTCAACCTTGGAGCATTTAAATTCTTAAATCGATTTCTTTATCTTCATGTTTTGACTCGATCTAGCTACATCAAACCATTTATTCCTTACTTATCAACTTTCATCTTGAGATATCGTCAAACCCATAAGTATAGTCTTCCTAAACAATCCTTTGTCAAATAAAGATATTATCGAATACCTCTCTTATTGTTTGATGAATTACGTATGTGATCTGCATTTGGAAATTTGTTACCTTGCAAAACATAGTTACAAATACCTTTCTTATTGTTTGCGTCATTTCTTGAATCGTTTTTGAATCTTTAACCTTGAAAATCATTGAAATTCTAACTTGGTTTGAACAACAAGACTCGTTAGTATCCTCACTGCGATGTGGATATAATGGTTCATAAACCTTCGTAACTTGTAATCATGGGTTTGGCATCAAAGAAAGACATAACTTGGCATGTGTCCAAGTGTCTTACCTTTACATATGACAAAACCTAATCTCCGTGTTCCCGTAAATCTTCTGTTTAACTTTCCTCATCACTGAATGCCTCTTATCTTAGAGGTCATGATGACAATTGGTGCATTATAGACCGATTGGCTAAAAAAATTCAATTCGACCCATTATCTCACAACGTCGAGAAATTGACCTGTATCTGTTTCAAATATTCGTATACCATGGTATAGCGTTAAAACGTCGATCGTTATTTTGAATGATTGATTCATTTTCTGTTTTTAATAATATTCTTAACCATCGTTGTGAATTTATTCCAAGATCTTCGCATAGTGTGTTATTCTTAGACCGATGTTTGGTCAAAGGAGAAATACATAGTCACAGGATATGCGTTAAGATCGTTTCATATGGTGACATTTGGGATTCTTAAATTCCGACGGTTAACATTTCTTATCATTGATGATCTTTTATTGATTTCTGGACATCACCTTACCATGAAATTATATTCTGGAAATTGTGATTTATAAGTCTAATATACGATGGCAACTCGGCATCGCTTTCCAACATTTCATCTCAAAACGTCTCACATTTCACCGATAGGGTTCAAATTGGCATGCATCATGCCAAAATCTTGTAAGATTCCATCAAGTGAAGCGTTTCATCTGTAATTAAACGTCAATCACTGTTAGTTTGAACACTTAGCTTCCATTTTAACTCTTTTGTTCATTTAAGTTCATTCTTAATTTCGAAACGAAATTCTTTAAAGTAGGGGAGACGGTAACATCCTCTATTAACGATCATTCGTAATCCATGTGAAAGCTTATAATGTTAACTAGAAGCCACACACTTTAGACTCTCTTTTTACCTCTAATGGCTCTGCCATTGCACATAAAGTAAACACTAAAGCGGTCAGCTTAATCGATGATGAATTTTTTCTTTTGATACCTTATCAAAACCTGAAAGTTCTTCAAAGTGTACCTCAGAAAATGATAACACAAGCTGCATCAAGAAAGAAAAAGAGAATCACTATGATCTATCTGAGGCTTCATGCTCATCTCCTGATTCACCTAGGAACGTGAGGACCAGATGAAATCCAAACGTTCTTATCTTTTCGTCTCAGCCTCCTCGTGAACAAATTTCGGGACGAAATTTCCTAAAGTAGGGGAGACTGTAACATCTCGTATTTTCACGGCGCGTTAATAAATAATAATAATAATAATAATAATAATAATAATAATAATAAATAATAAGGATAATAATAATAATAATAATAATAATATAATAATACTAAAGATAGTAAATAATGATAATAATATAAATAACAATAATAATGATAATAATAATAATAATAATAGCAAGAATAATAAAAATAAAAATAATAATAATAAAGTCCAGGGGGTGTTATGTCAAATTTAAAACTTAAAATGAAAGTTTTAACATAAATGTTAAAAGATGAAACTGCAGGGACCAATTGTGAAAATATTTCAAAAAAATCCAACTGCTGTCTCTCCTCTCCCTCGTTTTTCCGGCAAGCTCCGGCACCGGTTCCGACCATTCTCCGGCGACGACCCAAACACCAAAAACACTCGATTTCGAGCCCCACATCTTGACCGAAATTTTTCTTGGATCCATTTCGAACGGGAATCCAGTCAAAAAACACGTTTGAATCAGTCAACAACGGCTATAATTTCTACTTTATTCTCGGATCCTAAGCCAACTCATTAACCCACTCAAACACTCATAATAAACAAATTGAATGCTGCCAAAACGATCATTTCACTGTCTATAACCTAATCTTAGTTCCAATTTCAATTGAAACAAACTTAAACATCGAGTCTTATCTTCTTCCTCGGTCGTGACCTGCAACTGGATAAAAATCTATGTTTGGAGCGCTATCAAACCAAATTGATAAAGGGCTTTGCATTAAGAACCCCATTCGAAGCTTCCTGCAAAGCCAATTCAAGTATTATCAACGTTTGCACCCCGAATCGATTCTCACTTAGCCGCGACATACTTCGACTTCACTAAACCGTTTCTTCAATTGAATAAGGTAAATTAATCACACCCTTGAACTCGAAATTTGTTAAGGAAACAAAGCCCTATACTTAATTTGGGTAACAAACACGAATTGAGTGTCAATTTTGGGGTTGGTCGAGTTAGGGTTCATGTGAATTGGGAATGGATTACGATTGATGCTTAAAAGGAATTGGAACCGGGTTTAAATCACGGCTGCATGCTTGGTTCACTGGTTTGGTGCGTGTGTGTGTAAACAGGAGGTCCCGGGTTTGACCCCGGGCACCCCCTTATATTTTTAAAATGCCTTTTTAAGCCCCAATTAAATACATAAAAATTCTTAAAAATTATAAAAATAAATTTTATAAACTTGTTTATTTTAAATCAACAAATTACCTTCTATAAATATTTTTAAAAATTAAAATAATTATAGGAAATTTTAGAAAAATATAAAATGGATTTCTTTTGCAAACTTTAAACATTTTTAGATGCCATATTAATTTCTGTAAAACTATTTAATAAAATATTTAAATATTTTAATAAATAGTTTGGATAAATATTATAATTAGTCTATTTTTATAAAAATAAACTTTAAAAAGTTGAAATCACTACGTTAATATCATTACGTCAATTATGAAATCTTATTTACATTTTAAGAATTTAATCATTTTATAAGAATTTAATTTCTTAAAAATTTTTATAAAGTGGATTAATAAAGTTTTTCTTTATTGTATAATAGATATATATATATATATATATAATCTTGATAACTAATTTTATAAAACCCCAAACTCCACCTAAAACCTTAGTTCGCGTTAAAAACGTTAAGTTTAATATAATTAAACTTAAATCTCGTCAAATATATATATATATTCTTAGGTATCTCGTGAAGGACTACGCCGAAACGACACTTAAGATTGTTTCTTATTAATCATCCAAAATATATACTTAATCGCCAAGTGAGTATTTCTATACCCATTTTATCATTTTCACACTTTTGGGTGAAACATGTTACCTTATAAACGTTGCACTTGTAAACACGTTTGATTCTTGTAAACTTATGGCAATTTACTTGTGTGTTGTGATTAGTTGAATCTAGTAGCTACCATGTAATGTCGAATACATGTACAATCATTAACTATTGCTAGCCTGGCGACGTCATAGATCTATGGGCCTGACAAGCCTGCTTGGTTGATCCAAGTACACTTAGCTAATCGTATATACTTATAACTTGGTTGATCCAAGTACACTTGTAAACGTTTGAGACTTGTAAAACTTTGTCAAGGTTTGTTTGTGCATTTTGTCTTACATCCCTAGTTACCTTGTTCTATAATTTACAACATGAATTGCCATCTTTTATATACTTATGTATTCAAAACTATAGAATGCTCACCAACAATATGTTGACCCTTATTTTAAACATGTTTCAGGCAATAGCGTTATGTGGCTGTGAACAATCGTAACTCTCACGCCTCGACGATTCCGCCGTCAAGGTTGGGGTGTGACAGATTGGTATCAGAGCCAGGGTCGGGCCGTTGTGCCAGTGAGGTCGCTGGTCTCACTTCGGTGGGTGGATGGACACATGCCTGAAAATATGGCTATGACTCATCCCACATCGGTTGGGCAGGTGAACGAAGGTCTCTTTATAAGGGGCTGGATACCTTCCCCAATGTGACGCGTTTTAAATCCATGAGGCTGCGGCCAAAGCGGACAATATCATGTTGCGGCTCTCGTACACCTTCCTGCGGGGGTGTCACAGTTGGTATCAGAGCCAGGGCCGAGCCGTTGTGCCAGCGAGGACGCTGGTCTCACTTCGGTGGGTGGATGGACACATGCCTGAAAATATGGCTATGACTCATCCCACATCGGTTGGGCAGGTAAACGAAGGTCTCTTTATAAGGGGTTGGATACCTTCCCAATGTGACGCGTTTTAAATCCGTGAGGCTGCGGCCAAAGCGGACAATATCATGTTGCGGCTCTCTGCGGGGGGTGTCACAGTTGGTATCAGAGCCAGGGCCGGGCCGTTGTGCCAGCGAGGACGCTGGTCTCACTTCGGTGGGTGGATGGACACATGCCTGAAAATATGGCTATGACTCATCCCACATCGGTTGGGTAGGTGAACGAAGGTCTCTTTATAAGGGGCTGGATACCTTCCCCAATGTGACGCGTTTAAATCCTTGAGGCTATAGAGCCAAAGAGGACAGTATCACACCGCTGTGCGACTCTGATGTACACTTCGGTGGGTGGTGATGGACACAAGCCTGAAAATACGGCTATTACTCATCTCACCCAAAGTGACGCGTTTTAAATCCGTGAGGCTGCGGCCAAAGCGGACAATATCATGTTGCGGCTCTCGTACACCTTCCTGCGGGGGGTGTCACAGTCTGTCACACCCCAACCTTGACGGCGGAATCGTCGAGGCGTGAGAGTTACGATTGTTCACAGCCACATAACGCTATTGCCTGAAACATGTTAAAAATAAGGGTCAACATATTGTTGGTGAGCATTCTATAGTTTTGAATACATAAGTATATAAAAGATGGCAATTCATGTTGTAATTAGAGAACAAGGTAACTAGGGATGTAAGACAGAATGCACAATCAAACCTTGACAAAGTTTTACAAGTCTCAAACGTTTACAAGTGTACTTGGATCAACCAATTTATAAGTATATACGATTAGCTAAGTGTACTTGGATCAACCAAGCAGGCTTGTCAGGCCCATAGATCTATGACGTCGCCAGGCTAGCAATAGTTAATGATTGTACATGTATTCGACATTATATGGTAGCTACAAGATTCAACTAATCACAACACACAAGTAAATTGCCATAAGTTTACAAGAATCAAACGTGTTTACAAGTGCAACGTTTATAAGGTAACATGTTTCACCCAAAAGTGTGAAAATGATAAAATGGGTATAGAAATACTCACTTGGCGATTAAGTATATATTTTGGATGATTAATAAGAAACAATCTTAAGCGTCGTTTCGGCGTAGTCCTTCACGAGATACCTAAGAATATATATATATATTGATGAGATTTAAGTTTGATTATATTAAACTTAACGTTTTTAACGCGAACTAGGGTTTTAGGTGGAGTTTGGGGTTTTTATAAAATTAGTTATCAAGATTATATATATATCTATTATACAATAAAGAAAAACTTTATTAATCCATTTTATAAAAATTTTTAAGAAATTAAATTCTTATAAAATGATTAAATTCTTAAAATGTAAATAAGATTTCATAATTGACGTAATGATATTAACGTAGTGATTTCAACTTTTTAAAGTTTATTTTTATAAAAATAGACTAATTATAATATTTATCCAAACTATTTATTAAATATTTAAATATTTTATTAAATAGTTTTACAGAAATTAATATGGCATCTAAAATGTTTAAAGTTTGCAAAAGAAATCCATTTTTTATTTTTCTAAAATTCCTATAATTATTCTAATTTTTAAAAATATTTACAGAAGGTAATTTGTTGATTTAAAATAAACAAGTTTATAAAATTTATTTTTATAATTTTTAAGAATTTTATGTATTTAATTGGGGCTTAAAAAGGCATTTTAAAAATATAAGGGGGTGCCCGGGGTCGAAACCGGGACCTCCTGTTTACACACACACGCACCAAACCAGTGAACCAAGCATGCAGCCATGATTTAAACCCGGTTCCAATTCCTTTTAAGCATCAATCGTAATCCATTCCTAATTCACATGAACCCTAACTTGACCAACCCCAAAATTAACACTCAATTCGTGTTTGTTACCCAAATTAAGTATAGGGCTTTGTTTCCTTAACAGATTTCGAGTTCAAGGGTGTGATTAATTTACCTTATTCAATTGAAGAAACGGTTTAGTGAAGTCGAAGTATGTCGCGGCTAAGTGAGAATCGATTCGGGGTGCAAACGTTGATAATACTTGAATTGGCTTTGCAGGAAGCTTCGAATGGGATTCTTAATGCAAAGCCCTTTATCAATTTGGTTTGATAGCGCTCCAAACATAGATTTTTATCCAGTTGCAGGTCGCGACCGAGGAAGAAGATAAGACTTGTTGGATCATGATAAGGCTGGTGCAACCAAAATCACTTCAAGTCATCTTTTGGTACTACATTCAAAGGCTTCCGAAGCTGAGAAGAGATCTTCCGAGAATCTGAAGGACAGCTTCCGAAGACAAAGTCTGAAAGAACTTCCGAAGACAAAGTCTGATGAAAGAGCTTCCGAAGACAAAGTCTGAAAGAGCTTCCGAAGACAAAGTCTGATGAAAGAGCTTCCGAAGACAAAGTCTGAAAGAGCTTCCGAAGACAAAGTCTGAAAGAGCTTCCGAAGACAAAGTCTGAAAGAGCTTCCGAAGACAAAGTCTGAAAGAGCTTCCGAAGACAAAGTCTGATGAAAGAGCTTCCGAAGACAAAGTCTGAAAGAGCTTCCGAAGACAAGTCTGAAAGAGCTTCTGAAGACAAAGTCTGAAAGAGCTTCCGAAGACAAAGTCTGATGAAAGAGCTGAAGACAAAAGTCTGTCTCCGAAGACAAAGAAGACTCCAAGCCTCGGAAGAAGCAGTCTTCCGAAGTATAAGTGCCTTCGGAAGAAGTTATTCTTCCGAAGTACTTTATCATTCGGAAGACATGCTATGTCCAGCAGATAAAAGTATGGTCCCTGACAGTCCGCTGCAGACCTCTGATACAGCATGGTATCTCCTAAAGAGCCATGTTGTTGACCATACTTTATTCTACTGTTCACCTTTTTATGATAGTACATGTTACACAACTTTAGTTGGTGACAAAAGGTAAAGTCAGGGACATGTCTACTACCAACTCTCAGGCAAAAGTCTGAAAGACCTCACCTAAAGTCTTGTAGTATAGATGTAAGGTTAGAGGTGTCTAGCTGGTATCAAGTATACCCGGTGTAGTAGTATTATATATCTTCTCCCTGTAACTTAGACAAGCGATTTTGAGTCCAAGTGTCTTGTAATCCTTGAGTTGAGAAGCAATATATAAAAGTACCTGAAAATTTACTTGCTGTGTTAAATTTTCTTACTGCTTGTTACTTGTTATATTGTGATCAACTCTTCATAGACTGCTTGCTGAGTGTTGATCACAGTGAGTTGAGAGAAAAAACCACCCGAAATCCGATCCTGCAATTGGTATCAGAGCTCCGGGCTCTTGATTGTGAGATCTTACCATCCTAATCAACCTGTTTTTCACTCCTCACAACAATCCCACTCACTCAAATGGCTGCTTCTTCTCAAGGCAGATATGGAAACTGGTACTTGACCAAGTCCCTATGATCAACCCTGAAGACTTTGACACATGGTGTATCAGGAGGAAGGCTTTATCCAAGTATCAAGATTCAAGGATGTGGGACTCCATTGTCAATGGTCCTTTCATACCAAGCACTACATCTGCCACTGGTAATCGCATCATTCCAAAAGATGTTGATGATTACTCAGAGGAAGACAGGAGAGAGAATAGAGCTAGATCAAAGGGCTATGATTGTCTCCAAACTGCTCTCCCCAACTCCGTCTACAGACGCTTCAAGAAGTGCAAGACTGCTAAAGATTTAGGGAGCATTGAAGCTGATGTATGAGGGATCCAAGGAAACCAAGAGAACAAGAAAGATCTCTTGAAGCAGCAGTTTGAGAACTTTACTTCAAGGCTGGTGAGACCTTGACTCAACAATACTTCAGGTATGTTGAGCTAGTAGATACTCTGGCGGATATTGGAGTAGCTCTTGAGAACAGAGACATAGTAAGGAAGTTTATGTCTTCTCCTAACTATGGACTCACTACTATGTTGTCATTAAGAGAACTTCGGACCTTAAGACTCTTTCTCTCACAGAGTTGTATGGTATCCTAAGTGCATTTCAGATGGAGATGAATATGCAGAACTCCTCTGATCACTCCAATAACCAACTGAGTTCAGCCTTCATGTGGTTGAAAGGGAAAGCATGGAACCACAACATCAGTTGTTGTGTACCCTGACAACTCACATACTGACCCTTCATCACTCTACCTGATACTCCAAAGTCTCAAAAGGTCAACACAATCCTTTCAGGATAGTGTGCCTTATCTTGGAAGTGGACACTCTGGTGATTTTCAGTATGCTTTGATGATCTTGAGTGCTTCAGTCCAGATGATGTGGAGTATTGGACATTGTCCAGCAGATGGCTCTTTTAACTTACAGAGCGAAGAAGTTCTTCAAGAGAACTGGAAGGCAATTCCCTCAAAACCCAGTCAACAGCAAGTTTGGGTTTGATAAGAGCCAAAGCAAGGTGTACAAACTGCAAACCAAACTTGGTCACTTTGCTAGGGAATGCAAGGCTCCAATAAACAACCCGGGAACCCCACAGGCCTCCACAAATCCCACTGCTCCCAAGCATGAAGAAAAGTCACTTGAAACAGCTGCTGTTGCTCAGGAAGTTGACTGGAGCTTCATGGTACAGGATGTGACTCCCGCAAGAACTCATGGCCGGAACAGGATGATGATCAGGTATATGAACATCTTGTACTGCTGCCTGTATTGCTAAGTTAAACTATTAAGGATTACATTTCGGAAATCAGATCTGAGGTTGAGTCTTAAATGTGCCTAAAATCTGACTTTAAAAGAGCTGAATCTGACTATCAAAGGAAAATGATGAGTTAGAGAAAACTGGTCTCTTTTAAACATGAAAAGACTAACTATAAGACTCAAATCAAAGATCTGATCTCCAAACTTTCTGAAGTTCAAGCCAGTTAGTCACAGCTGAGGCTCAGGCCAGGAAGCAAGCTATTGCTGAGCAAAGCTTTCAAAATTCTTTGCATCAACCTCTCATTCAAAATGTTTTATCAAAACAAAGAAGGGTTGGGAACCAGTGAAATAGCTCCACCACACTCTTATGAGTCTATTAGACTACCTAGATGTGGTACTGAAGAGCAAGAGGTTCCAACTGCTGACCCTTCTCCATGGAACTAGAGGATGAGTGAAAATAGTGGCCTCCACAGGGGGAGAAACAGGAGGATACACCCATCTCAACTGTGATGATAAAATCCTGACACAAGGCAAGAAGAAGCAGAGCTTAAAGCTGCTAGAAGGACTGCCAAGAAGGTTGTAGAGTTAAGCTAAGTTTGACCCTAAGCAAAAAGGGTGGTCTTCATTTCTGCCGGGATTTCAAGTGGTAGGTACTCCTGATTCAGGAAAGGAGTGTAGTATCAGCACTCCTGTCCTACTGAAGGATCAGAAGTTGAAGGGAAAGTTGCTGATGACGAGAAGAAACCCAAGAAACAGCAACATGCAAGTTCCCAGAAGACTAACATTGCATGTATAATGTGTGGTCTGCACAACCACATGGCTAAAGATTGTTACTAAAAGGTCAAATGATGAAAAGGGAAAGTGGTCTCGGAAGCCCCAGTTGCTTTCGGAAGAAACTGTTCTTCCGAAGGGAAAATGGCTTCGGAAGCCAAACCTTCTAAGGTTCGGAAGAACAAGAAGGCTCCCTTGAAACCATCTCAGAAGAAGACTATTCGGAGAAAAGGTGGTGAAGCTTCTTCCGAAAAGAGAGAAGCTTCGGAAGAAGACCATGCTGCAAAAGCTTCAACAAGCTCATCCTCAAAGATCAACAAAAGGATGTGGATTGAAGATCAAGGAAGATGTTGTAGCCCAAACCTCTTCTTCAACAATGACCTCTATTGAACCCATTGCATATCTTTTGGTTCAATTATGTCACTATCTTTGGAAGAGCCCGAGACCTGCAAGGCTTGGGCTTCCAAACAAAACTAACCATCTCATCTTATGTGCAGGGACATCCATTTGACAAGAACAACAATATCTGGATTGTAGATAGTGGATGCTCCAGGCACATGACAGGGAACAGATCTCTCCTTCAACAATTCCAGAACTTTGATGGAGGGCATGTCCAATTTGGAGGTGAGGCCGGAGGATATATTTCTGGCAGAGGAAGTATATCCAATGGCAGAATAAACATTGACAAAGTTCACTTGTCAAACAGCTTGAACACAATCTGTTAAGTGTTCCTCAATTCTGTGACCAGAAGCATCAGATGCTTTCACAGAACATGAGTGCATTATCCTCAGACCAGGGATGACAATTCCTCCGGAATTGGTGCTTCTCAGATCTCCCAATAAAGGGGATATGTACAAGCTAGATATGAACAATGCTTCTCCTATGGGTGAAGTATCATGCTTTCTTTCCAAAGCTGATAGTGATGAGTCAACACTATGGCATAAACGCATGTGTCATGTGAATTTTAAACAATGAATAAATTGGCTAAAAATAACTTGGTACATGGTTTGCCTAAAAAGGAATTTTTCTGCAAAGATAACTGTGTTGCATGCCTGAAAGGGAAACAACACAGATCATCTCATAAATCCAAATGTGTTAACTCTATCACTACTCCATTACACTTATTGCACATGGATCTTTGGTCCCACAAGTATAATGAGCATGGAAGGAAATCATACTGCCTTGTGATCGTTGATGATTTTACAAGATTTACATGGGTATTCTTTTTAAGAAGTAAAGATGAAACTGCTGAAACTTTAAAATCTTTATTCTTAATAGAAATCAAATTGATCACAAGGTTAAGATTATTAGAAGTGATCAAGGGACTGAGTTTAAGAACTTCGTTCTTGACTCATTCTGTGACTCAAAAGGGATTGCCAGACAATATAGTGCTCCCAGAACTCCTCAACAAAACGGTGTTGCTGAGAGGAGGAACAGGACACTTATTGAGGCTGCTCGGACCATGTTAGCTGATTCAAAGCTGCCTCTAACATTCTGGGCAGAGGCAGTTAGCACTGCATGCTATGTGCAGAACAGGGTTCTTGTAGTGAAGCCCCATGGAAAAACCCTTATGAGTTATGGAACAAGAGGCCACCGTTCATTGGCTTTCTAAGGTCCTTTGGCTGCAGGTGTACCATACTTAACACAAAGGACAACTTGGCAAAGTTTGCTGAGAAGTCGGATGATGCTATCTTTATTGGATACTCTTCTAGCTCTAAAGCTTATAGAGTATACAATATCAAGAATCAAAAATTTGAGGAGTCAACAATAGTTGTTAATGAGCCACTCCTTGTGTTAGGGGGAATGGACCTGAGTATATCTTTGATTTAGAATTGTTTCCAAACTATTCTAAACCATCTTGTGAGAATGTTTCAGCTGGAACAGGTGCTCAAAGTGATGCTGATGCTGATGCAGGTCAACTATATGAGCTTCCCAGACCTATTCCAAATTCTCCAAGAGCTGAAGGGCAACAAGCTTCAACTATACACAGATCTGACAGTGTAACTATCTCCAGAAATAGTGAAGCTTCAACAAGTGAATCACTTGATCAACCTCAAAGTTCCTCAGGTGATCCACTACAACACCAGGTTGAGGGAAGTGGTATTCTGAAGGAACAGGCAACTGTTAATACTACTTCACACCAACCATTGATGATGTTTCTCAATCATTTAATCAGTCCTCATTGAATGACTCTGAAACAGCAGTTGGACAGAGTGATCCAGTTCCTGATCAGAATATGTCTAACCTAGACTTATCTCTGCAACTGGAAGTGATTCCTCGTCTTAGGATTCACAACACTCATCCAACTGAGAACATCATAAGGAATGTCTCTGAGGGTGTGAGAACAAGAGGACAAACTCATCATGGGAATGTCTGCTTGTACTCATGCTTCCTGTCTCAGATGGAACCAAAGAAGGTAGAAGATGCCTTAAAGGATAGTAGTTGGGTTGAATCGATGCAGGAGGAGCTGCTTCAATTCAGAAGACAAAAGGTCTGGAATCTATGCCCACTACCATCTGGTCAAGTACCCATAGGCACAAAATGGGTATTCAGGAACAAGAAAGATGATAGAGGCTTGATTATCAAGAACAAGGCAAGACTAAGTAATTGATTATACTGATGTCTTTGCACCTGTTGCAAGACTTGAGGCAGTTAGAATCTTCCTTGCTTATGCTGCATCCAAGAACTTTACAGTCTACCAACTTGATGTCAAGTGTGCTTTTCTATATGGGGATATAGACAGGGAAATCTGTGTGTGTCAACCTCCAGGATTCGAAGACCCACAGCACCCCAACTATGTGTGCAAGCTGGATAAAGCTCTATATGGGCTGCACCAAGCACCTAGGCTGTGGTATGAGACCTTGTCTCAGTTTCTCCTGAAGAATGGATACACTAGAGGTACCATTGACAAGACTCTTTTCATCAGAAAGAGTGGAAAAGACATTTTGCTAGTACAAGTCTATGTTGATGACATCATATTTGGTTCTTCAAACGACCAAATGTGAAAGGACTTTGAAAGCATTATGAAGCAGAAGTTTGAGATGAGTTCCATGGGAAAAATGGACTTTTTCCTTGGAATACAGGTGAAACAGATGAAGGAAGGGTTCTTCATAAGTCAATCTAAGTATGTCTCAGACATCTTAGAAAGATTTGAAATGAAGGACTGTAAACCAGCCAAGACACCCATACCCAGAAACCATAATCTTTGCCCTGACCTTGAGGGGGAGGATACTGATCAACATCAGTATAGAGCAATTATTGGTTCACTGATGTATCTCACTGCAAGTAGACCAGATATCATGTTTGCCACATGCATTTGTGTAAGATATCAGGCTGCTCCAAAGGTGTCTCACCTAGCTGCTGCAAAGAGAATCCTCAGATACCTCAAAGGAGCACCTAAACTAGGTCTCTGGTATCTAAGAAATAGTGATTTCAATCTCTATGGATACTCTGACAGTGACTATGGTGGCTGCAACATTGACAAGAAATCAACATCAGGAGGATGTCAATTTCTTGGTGGAAGGATTATCTCATGGCAATGCAAGAAACAATCCTGTGTCTCTACATCAACTGCTGAAGCTGAATACATTGCTGCTGCTAGCTGCTGTGCTCAACTGCTATGGATTCAAAATCAGATGTTAGACTATGGGTTCAACTTCATGACTACTCCTATCCATATTGACAACAACAGTGCTATCTCCATTACTGAGAATCCGGTGAAGCACTCCAAGACAAAACACATTGATATCAGGTATCATTTCATTAGAGACATTCATGAGAAACAGCTGATAAAGTTAATCAAAGTTGACTCAAATGAACAATATGCTGATTTGTTCATAAAGGCTTTTGATGAACAAAGATTTAAGTATCTCATATCAGCAATTGGGATGATAAACATTGAATAACTACCTCTTTTGAAAACCTTTTAATATGTAAAGTCTTGTGTCAATACAATTTAAGCCCTGTTACAAAAGATCTTTAAATTATTCCAAGTGTAAATTCCTTCCGAAGAGGAATTAACTCTCGGAAGATATTCCTGAATATCTTCCGAAGCCAAATTTCTCAATGGAAATTTTCTTCTCGGAAGAGTTTTTGGTCTCGGAAGAAGCGATTGATTTTATATCAGATCTACTTCCGAAACTTATACAACTCTCCATTCGGAAAGACAACTCTACCTTCGGAAGCAATGCCTTGCTTCGGAAGATAGAGTGCTTTCAAAGGACAATTTACCTTCGGAAGCAATATCATGCTTCAGAAGAGAAATTGCCTTCGGAAGAAAATTACCTTCGGAAATGTTTTACCCTCGGAAGTAAAGGTTTTTATATGTAACGGATATCTTTTGGGCCCCACTCTGTAAAAAGTAAAGATTTTGTTGATGATGGTCAGATTATTTAAAATTATCTTTGCCGCCACTGTCATTTCTCTCCGCCGTAAACCACCATACCACCCACAGTAACCCCAAAACAGTCACCCTATTACCACTACTACCACTATTCACCCCTTTTAAATAATCTTGACTCATCAATTTCATCTTCTTTTACCACTTTACAGCCCTAACTGTTCCCTTCACTGTCAAACCCTCAATTTCACCCAAAATTTCAAGCTTACCTTTTCTCCAAATGGCGCTAAACCCTCAGCACAACCAAGTCGCGTTACTTGACTCGTCAAGGGATGCCGACTTCACCCAAATCATCACCTTTCTCACCGAATCCACCTACCTCACTGCACTAACAGTTAACCCCACCGTATACTGCAACCATATGTCAGAATTTTGGAGCAATGGTGAAACTGCAGTACTGAACGGGGTTCGAGTCCTGAGAACCCGAGTTTGTGGCCAAGAGTTGGTCATCAATGAACAGCTCATCAGGGAGCATCTCGAGTTTCACGATGATGGGGCTCCTACTGAGTTCCCCAAGGAAGACGTGGAAGGCACCTATATCCTCATGGGATATGGAGGCGATGTCAGCAGGTCTACAGTATACAAGTTCAACTTCTCTTACCATTGGAAGTTCCTGCTGCACATTGTCCTACATTGCCTCTCCAACAAATCAGGGGGTTGGGATCAAATCCCATATGAACTAGGATGCCTAGTTCATAGGTTGGTGAGAGGCCTCAGATTCAACTACTCATGATTTGTGTTGAACAACCTAATCGCCAATCTGAGCAGGGATACATTCTTCATGTATCCCCGATTTCTTCAACATATAATCAACTGTGAGATGGAACCAAGCAAGCTTGTCTGCGCAGCTGCTCTTCCTGTTCCACACATGAGGCCTACCATCTTCAAGACACTGAAGAAGATGTCCACCAACTTCACTGGACGATACACTCCATTACCTCCAGAGATGACTGAGCGCATAGCTCCTGGTGACATCCCTGTTATCCCCACAGGTGATGAACCCCACCAGCAACATCCACCACAATACCAAAACCTTCTTTACCCATCAAAGCTACATATCAGAGACGCCTCAAACGAACCCTTGTTCAATCTACTCTGATTGAACAAGCTCCTTCTGTTCACACCCAAAGGACTAGAGTGGAATCATGGGCTCCCACTCAGTCCGAGGTCACACCATCCTTCACAATTGACCTCAATGTGGGCTTTGAGCCTCCTCAGTCTCAAACCCCTGAGCCCGAACCCCAAGCCTTTAGCCCACAGGGTGAGTCTCTACACTCCCCTGTGCAGCCTTCTAGGGACAGCCCCACCATAGGCTCAATGCCTGTAGACATTGATCAAGGTCCCGGGTCAGTAGGACTAACCACCCTCTCTTTCACTGACCTTTTACTCCGAACTGATGAAGAGATTACATCTCTCCATGGCCATGAAGTTGAATCAACAGAGCCAAGAGGGATCCCTTGTCTCTAGCCCCCATCAGAAGCCAGCTACTGAGGTGAGTCCCACTGATGTGGGGGGGACTCATGTAGACTCAGCTGCCACTACTCAGAGTCTCTCATTGAGCTCTCAGGACAGTGGTAACATAATTAGGACTGAGTCTACGGCAACTTTCCTATTGACATCTCTGAAAGAGATGACTCTGAGCAAGGGAAACCAGGGTGCCAAGAAGCCACATCTGGTGGTGAGAGTGAGCATACTAGGTATGTTATCTCACCTCCCCGTGATTCTTCTTATGAAGATGACGGAAGTATGCAACTAACACTTCAGTACTTGCTTTCTAAGGTCTCCAACCTGGAATCACAGGTGAAGATCTTAGAATCAAGGACTGCCACTCAGCAACTTGAGATTAACTCTCTCAAGGCTAAACTAGCTGAGAAACAGACGGAGAGGTCTGTTAGGCATGTATCAATCCAGGTCTCAATGACTTCTTCCTCTAGCTCATCTAGCTCTCAAGATGATGCTACCAAAAGGGGGAGAAAGTTCAGAGACAAACACCACAGGAACCACAGACCCAACTCATTTCTTCCCAATCATTACACTACCTGAGTCATCTCAATCCTTTCTGGAGATTGACTCAAGGATGCTTCAAGATCTCTACAGACTTTTCACAAAGTTTGTATTGAGATCATCCCTAGAACAGCCCAGCCCCGACACCACACTTGCATACTTTGGGCTGAGGAGCTTCAAAGACTGACTGCACCTTCTACCACTATGGAGGAAGTTGGTCAACCTAAGGTCTTCATGGAACCTGAGATTAGCTTCGAAGGGGAAATGGGGACTGATGGCCCAGCAACTGAAACAGTTGGGACAGAATCTGCAGCAGTCTCATCTTCCGAAGCTCTAGCTGAAGCTTCTGAAGCTTACATGGAAGCCTCGGAAGAACAAGACAAGTCTTCTGAGGCCGAAATAGAAGCTGCGGAAGGCTTATTCAGATGTCCGAGGAACTGACCATCACAGATGTCATTGCTGAAATTGCATCTGAGGTGAGCAGGGAGGACATTTCTGACATTCCTCCAACCCAAGCACCAGCTGAACTTCTCTCTCAATCACAACCCTCCATCCAAGAACCACCACAGTCAAGCACCATCAAAGACAAAGGCAAAAGAAAATTGACTGCGGAAGAGCTTCAGGAGGAGGAGAAGATTGAGAAGGCCAAAAAGAAAGGTCGGTTTCCTACTGAGAAGCTGCTAGCTGCTAGTTCTAAGGCAGCTGTAGCCAATCAGGAAGAAATCAACCAGAAGAGAAGAACAACACTCATTGACCAACTCATCAATCTAGGAGCTGCCAATGAGGAGATACTCCTGCTACAATTAGAGGAGTTGGTGACTTTGGAGAGGTCAACCAGGCTACAACAAGAAAAAGAAGCCAGGTTGGCCTTGGAGAAGGAAGAACAAGAGCAAAGGGAGGCAGCCCTGAAGCTGAGAGAGGCTAGGATCAAGTTCCTACTCTCAAGAGGCTTCAGTCTTCCTGAACTGTCTCCACATGATGATGACATGATCCTGCTGCTCCAAAACAAAGAGCAGGATCAAATGGAGAAGGAAAGGAAGAAGGCTGCTAGGGAGAAGTTGAAGGTGAAGAGGAAGAGGGAAGAAGAGAAGGAGGTCACTGCTGCCAAGAAGTCTGATGACAAAGCCTGGATGAAGGACTATCTCCGGGCTCATGGCTTCTCTGGTAGGCAGGTGGGACCTATGTCCGAAAGGACACTCCAGCGGATAGTCAGTGAAATAAAAGCTGACATCCGTTTGGGGAAAAGGAAGGAGATGTACAGGAGGATGAAAGGAATGGTCTTCACCCCAGCCACTCAACCACAGCCACAATCCACACCAGAACCAACCCCTTTTCCCATTAAAACAGAACCCACTGATGAAACCTTCACCCCTCAACCCACAACTCTACCCAAACCTACCACATCACCTCAACCACCCAAACTACACATCCTAAAACCCAAGACTCAACCCAAAACCACTAAACCTAAGACTACCCAACAACAACCAAGACCATCCCCTCAGCCTCCTCAACATCTCTCCTTTGAGGAAATAAAGGAGTTCAAGACGAGGCTCATCAATTGTACTACCTTGAGCAACATCTCCTGTGAGGGAGAAGTTATCAACATCACCTATGTTGATAACTCTTCAAGCTCCCTCACCCTAGGCAAATTTCTTGAATTGCCTAGAGACACCTTGGGCCAGGCTGCAAGACTTCTTGGTCTCAACTCCGATACCCTCAATGCTGAGGAGAAGAGGCTAAGAAGAAGACTGGTGACTCTGCTGGATACCAGGAAAGAGGACAGGATTTCTGGTCAATCTCCTGGACCTAGAAATGCCATAATCCAGTGGAGGTTCGATGAACCTTCTCACAACTTTGTTATGGAAAGGGAGAATGGTGAAACCAACAGGCTCAATGCCACCTCTCTACTGCATCTCAGCAGATTTGATCTTGCTGAGCTTGCAGAGAAGCCATTCTCCAATCCCTCCAACTCTGAGACTGCTGCACACATCAGAAACCATATCAGTGGTCTCCACTTGGCTGAACGAAATAGAAGAGCCAAGATTGAAGAAGAGTCGAAGCTGAAAAGAGTGGAAGACAAGGAAAGACCAACCACCAAAGGCAGCCTTTCTACAGATGGTGGAAGGTCCTGAATTGGAACCAATAGTTCGATGGGAATATGACTATACTTCCCATCAACTAACTCTTTTCAGAGGGCCACAACAGAGGGTACATATAATCCAAGGTGACAGAGTAGAGGTTCTGTCCACCAAGGATCTGTACAAGATTCTCAGCACCACAGCAGGAAAGAATGAAGACACTGATAAACACCTGCTCTCCTTGGTGCTGAGAACTTTGAGAAGAAGAGGGAAGTGAAGTTTTGGTAGCATCAGCCTAGGGGGAGTTTGTTGGATTATGATAAGGCTGGTGCAACCAAAATCACTTCATAGTCATCTTTTGGTACTACATTCAAAGGCTTCCGAAGCTGAGAAGAGATCTTCCGAGAATCTGAAGGACAGCTTCCGAAGACAAAGTCTGAAAGAACTTCCGAAGACAAAGTCTGATGAAAGAGCTTCCGAAGACAAAGTCTGAAAGAGCTTCCGAAGACAAAGTCTGATGAAAGAGCTTCCGAAGACAAAGTCTGAAAGAGCTTCCGAAGACAAAGTCTGAAAGAGCTTCTGAAGACAAAGTCTGAAAGAGCTTCCGAAGACAAAGTCTGATGAAAGAGCTTCCGAAGACAAAGTCTGAAAGAGCTTCCGAAGACAAAGTCTGAAAGAGCTTCCGAAGACAAAGTCTGATGAAAGAGCTTCCGAACACAAAGTCTGAAAGAGCTTCCGAAGACAAAGTCTGATGAAAGAGCTTCCGAAGACAAAGTCTGAAAGAGCTTCCGAAGACAAAGTCTGAAAGAGCTTCCGAAGACAAAGTCTGAAAGAGCTTCCGAAGACAAAGTCTGATGAAAGAGCTTCCGAAGACAAAGTCTGAAAGAGCTTCCGAAGACAAAGTCTGAAAGAGCTTTCGAAGACAAAGTCTGATGAAAGAGCTGAAGACAAAGTCTGCTTCCGAAGACAAAGAAGACTCCAAGCCTCGGAAGAAGCAGTCTTCCGAAGTATAAGTGCCTTCGGAAGAAGTTATTCTTCCGAAGTACTTTATCATTCGGAAGACATTGCTATGTCCAGCAGATAAAAGTATGGTCCCTGACAGTCCGCTGCAGACCTCTGATACAGCATGGCATCTTCCTAAAGAGCCATGTTGTTGACCATACTTTATTCTACTGTTCACCTTTTTATGATAGTACATGTTACCAACTTTAGTTGGTGACAAAAGGTAAGTCAGGGACATGTCCTGACTACCAACTCTCAGGCAAAATGTCTGAAAGACCTCACCTAGAGTCTTGTGTATAGATGTAAGGTTAGAGGTGTCCAGCTGGTATCAAAATTTATCCGGCTGTAGGTAGTATTATATATATCTTCTCCCTGTAACTCTTTAGACAAGCGATTTTGAGTCCAAGTGTCTTGTAATCCTTTGAGTTGAGAAGCAATATATAAAAGTACCTTGAAAATTTACTTGTTGTGTTAAATTTTCTTACTGCTTGTTACTTGTTATATTGTGATCAACTCTTTATAGACTGCTTGCTGAGTGTTGATTCACAGTGAGTTGAGAGAAAAACCACCCGAAATCCGATCCTGCAAGACTCGATGTTTAAGTTTGTTTCAATTGAAATTGGAACTAAGATTAGGTTATAGACAGTGAAATGATCGTTTTGGCAGCATTCAATTTGTTTATTATGAGTGTTTGAGTGGGTTAATAAGTTGGCTTAGGATCCGAGAATAAAGTAGAAATTATAGCCGTTGTTGACTGATTCAAACGTGTTTTTTGACTGGATTCCCGTTCGAAATGGATCCAAGAAAAATTTCGGTCAAGATGTGGGGCTCGAAATCGAGTGTTTTTGGTGTTTGGGTCGTCGCCGGAGAATCGCCGGAATCGGTGCCGGAGCTTGCCGGAAAAACGAGGGAGAGGAGAGATAGCAGTTGGGTTTTTTTGAAATATTTTCACAATTGGTCCCTGCAGTTTCATCTTTTAACATTTTATGTTAAAACTTTCATTTTAAGTTTTAAATTTGACATAACACCCCCTGGACTTTATTATTATTATTTTTATTTTTATTATTCTTGCTATTATTATTATTATTATTATCATTATTATTGTTATTTATATTATTATCATTATTATTACTATCTTTAGTATTATTATTATTATTATTATTATTATTATTATTATCATTATTATTATTATTATTATTATTATTATTATTATTATTATTATTATTATTATTTATTAACGCGCCGTGAAAATACGAGATGTTACAGTCTCCCCTACTTTAGGAAATTTCGTCCCGAAATTTGTTCACGAGGAGGCTGAGACGAAAAGATAAGAACGTTTGGATTTCATCTGGTCCTCACGTTCCTAGGTGAATCAGGAGATGAGCATGAAGCCTCAGATAGATCATAGTGATTCTCTTTTTCTTTCTTGATGCAGCTTGTGTTATCATTTTCTGAGGTACACTTTGAAGAACTTTCAGGTTTTGATAAGGTATCAAAAGAAGAAAATTCATCATCGATTAAGCTGACCGCTTTAGTGTTTACTTTATGTGCAATGGCAGAGCCATTAGGAGGTAAAAAGAGAGTCTAAAGTGTGTGGCTTCTAGTTAACATTATAAGCTTTCATATGGATTACGAATGATCGTTAATACAGGATGTTACCGTCTCCCCTACTTTAAAGAATTTCGTTTCGAAATTAAGAATGAACTTAAATGAACAAAAGACTTAAAATGGAAGCTAAGTGTTCAAACTAACAGTGATTGACGTTTAATTACAGATGAAACGCTTCACTTGATGGAATCTTACAAGATTTTTGGCATGATGCATGCCAATTTGAACCCTATCAGTGAAATGTGAGACGTTTTGAGATGAAATGTTGGAAAGCGATGCCGAGTTACCATCGTATATTAGACTTATAAATCACAACTTCCAGAATATAATTTCATGGTAAGGTGATGTCTAAAAATCAATAAAAAGATCAACAATGATAAGAAATGTTAACCGTCGGAATTTTAAGAATCCCAAATGTCACCATATGAAACGATCTTAACGCATATCCTGTGACTATGTATTTCTCCTTTGACCAAACATCGGTCTAAGAATAACACACTATGCGAAGATCTTGGAATAAGTTCACAACGATGGTTAAGAATATTATTAAAAACAGAAAATGAATCAATCATTCAAAATAACGATCGACGTTTTAACGCTATACCATGGTATACGAATGTTTGAAACAGATACAGGTCAATTTCTCGACGTTGTGAGATAATGGGTCGAATTGAATTTTTTTAGCCAATCGGTCTATAATGCACTAATTGTCATCATGACCTCTAAGATAAGAGGCATTCAGTGATGAGGAAAGTTAAACAGAAGATTTACGGGAACACGGAGATTAGGTTTTGTCATATGTAAAGGTAAGATACTTGGACACATGCCAAGTTATGTCTTTTCTTTGATGCCAAACCCATGATTACAAGTTACGAAGGTTTATGAACCATTATATCCATATCGCAGTGAGGATACTAACGAGTCTTTTTGTTCAAAACCAAGTTAGAATTTCAATGATTTTCAAGGTTAAAGATTCAAAAACGATTCAAGAAATGACGCAAACAATAAGAAAGGTATTTGTAACTATGTTTTGCAAGGTAACAAATTTCCAAATGCAGATCACATACGTAATTCATCAAACAATAAGAGAGGTATTTGATAATATCTTTATTTGACAAAGGATTGTTTAGGAAGACTATACTTATGGGTTTGACGATATCTCAAGATGAAAGTTGATAAGTAAGGAACAAATGGTTCGATGTAGCTAGATCGAGTCAAAACATGAAGATAAAGAAATCGATTTAAGAATTTAAATGCTCCAAGGTTGAAGTCAAAATCAACCTAAAACGATCGGGTCTTCTTTTAAGTTCAGAGATCATGCTTTGGCTTAATAGGTCAAAACACTAACATTGTTTCACCCGTTAAGTTACTACATGCTTCTCGTCACTTGATTACAACCTTGGTAAGTTGAAGATCAATAAATGAGAATAGTCATTAAGGTGTGGTTTTCACTCCTAACTTGATGGTGTATTCCCAAGGTATGTCCACCAACTTACCAATCAACCAGTTTGATCCCAACCAATTGTTGAGGACCTACAGAAATAAGACGAGGTAACTCACCATTAAGGTAAGGAAAATCACTCCTATCTTAACGGTGAAGTTCTTACAAAAACAAAATATAACAAAATGAACTTCTTCATCAAAATCCGGAATTCACTCCTACTTTGACGGGGTCGTTTCATTTGAGAAAATTACAATCCATAAAAATGAAATTATCATCAAGGTATGGAATTATGCCTATCTTGATGATTGAGTTCCATAATAACAAGAAAACAATCGGGGATTAACATTTGCCACCAAAGTACGGGTTTCAATCCTATTTTGGTGAGATCATGTCATTGTGAAATACAAGTGACAATGAGAATAATTGAAGTCAATCCTCAGGATGAGGAATTTGCCCTGATCCAGAGGATGAAATTTCATAAAACACACAATTGGAAACCATTTATCGAAATGAATAGAGAATCATCAAAGTAAGGGAATCACCCATGTTTCGATGAGTTAAGAATTATTTAGGAGATACGAGTGTTCGTAGTCATAGGTTGACTTTCAAACTCTTGCATCACCCACGGTGCAAACGGTACGAAGTTTGACAAAACAGCGAAAAAGAAAAGAATATCAATTTAGAAATTTAAGAAATTTCAAATTACAACAATGTAACAAAAGAGAAAATCATGATTACAAGCTTAAAATCAAAGTTCGAGATAACAGAATTTGTTGTGGTGTTCAAATCTTGAATAATTTCAATCAGGGAGACAGAATCAAGAACAAGAATGATTCGACAACATGATGAGATGTGAACATTCGATTCACAATCGAAAGGAAAATACAAGGACTTCTCAAGATATGAGGTCAACCATAGCCTTATTGAAGACACACGTACTTATAAGTGATTAATCATCACAAGGATTTCGAGTCGAGTAAATGGATTCAATGATCGAATCAGATCACCATTTACACTTTGCTTAGCAAAGTATCCAAAGATGTAAGAATTTCACCTTACAGCATTGAATGTCTTTAGTCATGGGACACACCCTTAGGAAGATTTCAGAACCATAAGTAACGGTTTAAAGTTTTAAAGACCGTACGGTTTAGATTCCAATATCTTTGGGTATATTAAGATCCATGTTCGCGCTGGTCAAGGTAAGAAGATAGTTACATGAAACACTGAGTTCAATACCGTTATACGTTACACGTTGAGCATTTAAACGTAAGAGTTGAAATTTAGGATGGGTTCAATATTAACAGGAATATTATTTAGGTTAAGAATGAGAACGTATTTAAACTTTGGTGATAAACCAGTTCAAGGATTTTTAAGATACAAAAGGATGGTTCCATTTGGTAACGCATTACCATTTGGAATCGTTGACACGTCAAGGTAAATTGACTCATTTGCCTTAGAAACTAGTGTATCGACCATAGTTTATCACTCATCCCCGAAATCCCCAGGTAGCGTAACGGGTCTCACAATGAGATTTATACGAATACGCTTGCCTTAGCCCGAAGGCCTTTTTGCCAGGAAATCCAGAATACAGGTGTCTATGTATCACACAAATTTCTTTGGTTTATGGAATCAAAACCTTGATGAGATTGATATAGATTAGACATACGTCTAAAGATCCAGATCATAAGTAATAGTATACGATTCCACGTGTCGTCGAGAATAAGATTGAGAGGTTTTATGTTCGGGGAGAGTCAAAGATAAGTTTAGGAAGACAGATAATAAAGTTTAAGCATACATAAGGCAATCCTATGCTAAGGCATCAAGTTGCACAAAAGGCATAGCATTATGTAGCATTTAAACAATATGTAAGCACAAAAGTATAGAGATCTTTCTATGAGGTTCAGGCAACTATAGTCTAGGTCACCATTTCTAATAACCTAAATCCCTATAGTTATGGGCTCTGATACCAATCTGTCACACCCCAACCTTGACGGCGGAATCGTCGAGGCGTGAGAGTTACGATTGTTCACAGCCACATAACGCTACTGCCTGAAACATGTTAAAAATAAGGGTCAACATATTGTTGGTGAGCATTCTATAGTTTTGAATACATAATTATATAAAGATGGCAATTCATGTTGTAAATTAGAGAACAAGGTAACTAGGGATGTACGACAGAATGCACAATCAAACCTTGACAAAGTTTTACAAGTCTCAAACGTTTACAAGTGTACTTGGATCAACCAAGTTATAAGTATATACGATTAGCTAAGTGTACTTGGATCAACCAAGCAGGCTTGTCAGGCCCATAGATCTATGATGTCGCCAGGCTAGCAATAGTTAATGATTGTACATGTATTCGACATTACATGGTAGCTACAAGATTCAACTAATCACAACACACAAGTAAATTGCCATAAGTTTACAAGAATCAAACGTGTTTACAAGTGCAACGTTTATAAGGTAACATGTTTCACCTAAAAGTGTGAAAATGATAAAATGGGTATAGAAATACTCACTTGGCGATTAAGTATATATTTTGGATGATTAATAAGAAACAATCTTAAACGTCGTTTCGGCGTACTCCTTCACGAGATACCTAAGAAATATATATATTGACGAGATTTAAGTTTAATTATATTAAACTTAACGTTTTTAACGCGAACTAGGGTTTTAGGTGGAGTTTGGGGTTTTTATAAATTAGTTATCAAGATTATATATATATATCTATTATACAAGAAAGAAAAACTTTATTAATCCATTTTATAAAAAATTTTAAGAAATTAAATTCTTATAAAATGATTAAATTCTTAAAATGTAAATAAGATTTCATAATTGACGTAATGATATTAACGTAGTGATTTCAACTTTTTAAAGTTTATTTTTATAAAAATAGACTAATTATAATATTTATCCAAACTATTTATTAAATATTTAAATTTTTTATTAAATAGTTTTACAGAAATTAATATGGCATCTAAAAATGTTTAAAGTTTGCAAAAGAAATCCATTTTTATATTTTTCTAAAATTTCCTATAATTATTCTAATTTTTAAAAATATTTACAGAAGGTAATTTCTTGATTTAAAATAAACAAGTTTATAAAATTTATTTTTATAATTTTTAAGAATTTTTATGTATTTAATTGGGGCTTAAAAAGGCATTTTGAAAATATAAGGGGGTGCCCGGGGTCGAACCCGGGACCTCCTGTTTACACACACACGCACCAAACCAGTGAACCAAGCATGCAGCCGTGATTTAAACCCGGTTCCAATTCCTTTTAAGCATCAATCGTAATCCATTCCCAATTCACATGAACCCTAACTCGACCAACCCCAAAATTGACACTCAATTCGTGTTTGTTACCCAAATTAAGTATAGGGCTTTGTTTTCTTAACAGATTTCGAGTTCAAGGGTGTGATTAATTTACCTTATTCAATTGAAGAAACGGTTTAGTGAAGTCAAAGTATGTCGCGGCTAAGTGAGAATCGATTCGGGGTGCAAACGTTGATAATACTTGAATTGGCTTTGCAGGAAGCTTCGAATGGGGTTCTTAATGCAAAGCCCTTTATCAAGATAGCGCTCCAAACATAGATTTTTATCCAGTTGCAGGTCGCGTCCGAGGAAGAAGATAAGACTCGATGTTTAAGTTTGTTTCAATTGAATTTGGAACTAAGATTAGGTTATAGACAGTGAAATGATCGTTTTGGCAGCATTCAATTTGTTTATTATGAGTGTTTGAGTGGGTTAATGAGTTGGCTTAGGATCCGAGAATAAAGTAGAAATTATAGCCGTTGTTGACTGACTCAAATGTGTTTTTTGACTGGATTCCCGTTCGAAATGGATCCAAGAAAAATTTCGGTCAAGATGTGGGGCTCGAAATCGAGTGTTTTTGGTGTTTGGGTCGTCGCCGGAGAATGGCCGGAACCGGTGCCGGAGCTTGCCGGAAAAACGAGGGAGAGGAGAGACAGCAGTTGGGTTTTTTTGAAACATTTTCACAATTGGTCCCTACAGTTTCATCTTTTAACATTTTATGTTAAAACTTTCATTTTAAGTTTTAAATTTGACATAACACCCCCTGGACTTTATTATTATTATTTTTATTTTTATTATTCTTGCTATTATTATTATTATTATTATTATTATTATCATTATTATTGTTATTTATATTATTATCATTATTATTACTATCTTTAGTATTATTATTATTATTATTATTATTATTATTATTATTATCATTATTATTATTATTATTATTATTATTATTATTATTTATTAACGCGTCGTGAAAATACGAAATGTTACATCCATCGGGTTGGGAACTTCATGTATCCGAGCATTGAGTTAATGAACTGCCAAGAAATTGAGTCGAATGCCTTATTAAGGTCTAACTTGAGAAAAAGGCCCGACTATTTTGATCTTTTCAGCCAAGCAACAATTTCATTGAGCACAATTAGCCCATCAAGGATACTTCTTTCGCTAAGAAAAGCAGATTGTGCTTCTGAAATAATGGAAGGTAGGACAACTTTTAATGTTGAGGCTAGGGTCTTGAAGATGATATTAGATATGCACCCCACAAGAGAGATTGGGAGGAAATCATTTAGCGAGGTAGGATCTTGAGATTTAGGAATAGGTAATATAAAATAGGAAGAGCACGGATTTGAAATTATTCCATCCTCAAAGAATGAATTGGCTATCGCCATGAAATCATTATGCAAGTGGTCCCAAAATCTTTGAATGAAGGTGAAGTTGAACCCGCCTGGCCCGAGTGCTTTCTCCTTTCCACAATCCCAGACGGCCGTTTTTAGCTCCTCCTCAATGAATGGTCTAATGAGGAAATCTGATTCAGATTTAGATAATCCCAGGATGTCGTCATAACGCAAGAGAGGTCTATGGGTCATTTGTTCTTTAAATCTGTTTGAGAAAAAATTGATGGGCTCCATTTTAATATCCTTTAGATTCGTGTTCCACTTCCCATTAATAAACAATCCATTGATTCTATTTGATGTTATTCTTGAATTGATCATCCCATGGAAGAAAGAGGTATTTTCATCCCCATCAACAGCCCATCTAACTCGATATTTTTGTTTTAGATCCAACCACTTCTTTCTTTCAATTTCCATCAATTGTTTTTTTGTCTCTATTCTATCTTTACTTTTAGATTCGGATAGCCCGGATAATTCAGTAGTAAGTTCCAAGTTTCTGAGTTTGTTAGAATAGAAGTCCACTTCCAAGTTCTCCCTGTTTTTCCAGTTAATATTACAATTCTTTACTGCAAACTTTACATTTTTTAATTTGCTTGCTAGACAGGAGTCCGGTCTAGAAGCACAAACCGTGTTGTCTAAGGCATGTTTGACGACCTCATCCAGCCCTTCACAAAGTAGCCAAGAAGTGAATAATTTGAAGGGTTTGTACCCAAAATCGATTCCCGACCTCGTGAGAGTTAACGGGCTATGATCCGAAAACTTTCTCGGCCAAGCCGTTAGCATCGCGTAAGGCCATTTCTGGAAAAAAGATTCACTAACCATGATACGATCCAACTTACTAGCTTTGAGACCGTTACTACTCATATATGTAAATTTAGTGCCCCCATATTATACTTGATAAGGTTGCATTGATCAATGAACTCATTGAAATGGAGAGAGTTACTAAGAGAGAATTCAGAATTAAGCCTATCAAGGGATGATCTAACTTCATTGAAGTCTCTAAAAACTACCCATATACCTGGATAATTTGACATCATTTCTGTAAGATTATCCCAGAGCTTTCTTTTGAGTGCAATTTCTTGAGGCGCATACATGTTTGCTACGTTTAGTTGTTCATTAGAGCCCTTTAACGTTCCAATGGTAGTAAGGCAATTCCTTTCCATAATTACTTCTTTTATTTGGTACAGAAACGGATCCCACATGCTAATTATTCCGCCAGATCTACCAGAGGCTTTTACACAAGCGTAATCTACCTTTCGGTTTCCCTATAGACCAGTAACAGGAATCCTTGATTCATCAGAGATCATAGATTCTTGAATCCCTAAGAAATTAATCTTATGTTTAAAGAATAATCCAATTGCATTTCTCGGGTCTCCGAGCCCCTAATATTAATGCCTAAGAAATCCATTACCAATTATTTTGAATATCGCCATTTACTACAGCGTCTCTGATGTGGTTCTCAAACTCTGACAAATCTATTCTTAATAGAGCTCCTACTTCCATGGTTTTCTGAACCTCCTCAGTGATTCTATCCTCACTGCCATTGCTAGTATATGGGGGTCTATTTAAATCGATCGACTGGGCTTCCGATTCCATTCTATCAGGGTGGGGATGTTGATGAGAGGTACTCTCTGATAATGGTTTACCCTTTTCATCATCGTTTAGTGGCATCAATCTTTGTGGACGGGGGACCAAATCTTGTTTCGAAATTGAGCTTAAGGGTGAGAGAGGCGAGGCTTTTCTTTTGACCCTTCTTCTGAATTCTTTCCTCGAACCAACCGCCCTAGTTCCTTGGGGGACCGTAATTTAGCTTTTCTTTTCTTCTTTTGTAGGCCCCAATATTGAATATAAGTTCATTAAGGCCAAATGGATCAGAGCCCAACACATCAGGGCTATTAAGGCAATATGTGGGCCTGGAATTTTGGCTTAATAGGCTAGGAGAATCAGCAGTGGCCCGTTTAGAGGGATCAGCGACGGTCCGATTAGATTCCATCCGAGGGGATTCCGCATTGCATGTGCATGTGTCGTTTCCTTTCCTTGCATCAGCTACAATCTCTATTTCCCGACAGAGATTTGGACATTGATTATTCGAGGACCGGGGAGTTGATCGGAGACAGCGACCAACTTGCTTCCGCATTTCGGTGATGCCTCAGGGAATTTTGATAGTCCATGTTCTTCATGAAACTAGGAGACCATGATAGTTCCAATTCCAAAATGAAAACAGAGAAGGCAGCTTTCGGAGCTTTAACAGATAAATATTTAGAGATGGGGTGTAATTCGTTGACAATGACCCCAACTTGATCATAGGATAGATTCCCATCGTTGAAGGATGCTGGGGATTTAGTAACCACCTTTCCAAATTGATTTCCGATTACGTCAAAGATCTCTAAATCCCAGAATTGGATTGGAACTCCCTGAATTTTTATCCAAGCGATACGATTTGTCTGTATGTTTTGACCATTCCACATCTCTAATGATGAGAATAGTTTCTTCCATTCTTCTTCCTTCTCGATTAGAAAGTTCTTGGCTTTGACTGTTGATTTGAAGGAAATAATAACCCTCAAACCCCAGAGTTATCTCAACTTGAATGATGATAACACGTAATTGTTCAGAAGCTCCATAAGGTTATCCAGGGTGATCAAATCTATCGTGACCCCTACCAGAGAGTAACTGAAACCGAATAAGGATAGATTAAGGTTTTTCGATATATTTACTTTGAAGACATCGTGAAGTTTGCGAGGGTCATCCTTAAAATTTAGAAGAACGCTTCTAAAACTGGCGCTCTGAGCATATGAGTGATCATTAGCATGGTGAAACGGGGGAGCTATGTGTTCCTTTGCGTTGTGACCCGAGTCTTAGAATTAACAGATAGTCCCGCGTAGTCAATCTCCTTACCATTCTTGTCGAACTTGGCTAAGTTAGTAGAGATCTTTAAGGAGCTGATTTTTAATTCGTTTAGAGCATGGGAGAGAGAATCCACGTTATGAACATTTCGGAACCTGACAAACCAAATCTGCTCTTATCTTTTTTCGCTTTCTTGTTTGGGATGAAAGCATCCACGATGTGTTCGAGATTCTTACATTCAAACCATAGCTCTTTGTTTGTGAGTTCCTGAGGTAGGTTGGCTAGAAAGAATGATACTAGACCATTGTTTAGATTTCTTGCTTTCTTCCGTTGATTCTCCATGGTTGTCCAAGCTCTGTTTTCTTCTTTGTCTAGATCAATGTCTCTTCGTCTCCCGTCTTCTCCCATGGCCTTTACCTTTAGAACCGTTTCAAGCGCTTAACTTCAAATTTTCATGGTGTTATCTGGGTTATAGAGTCTAGACTAAAAAACCGATATTGCAACACTTAACACTAATACAAATGTTACATATACATAGTTAATCATTCATTAAGGTGATGATCGAGATTACCCTCATATTCATCAACTTTTAATTACAATCATCATGCTTTGAGTGTTTAACGCCAAGTAGTTCTCTCATAATAGTGAACATAATTTCAACACTAAACACTAATACAACTATTACATATGCATAGTTAATCATTCAATGAGGTGATGATCGAGATTACACTCACGTTCATCACCTTTTAATTACAATCATCATGCTCTAAGTCTTTAACGCTGAGTAGTTCTCTCATAATAGTGAACTTTATTATGGCTAAAACTTTTGTTAATATATGTCTTTTGTAATTCTTGAGTAATGTGTTTAACGGTAATATGATATTTTCAATGTATTCTCTAATAAAATAAAAATGAGTGTTAATGTCTTTACTTCTTCCATGGAGATCTTTTATCAAGGTTATATTAGAGCATTTAGCTACATAAAATGTTATATTTTCATTCTCTTGTCCTGTCATTTCATTGAGTAATCATTTCAACCATAGTGTTTGATATTTTGCAACAGTTGCAACCATAAATTTAGATTCACAGGATAATAATGTAACGGTTGTTTGTTTCTGGGAGCTCCATTTTATAAGTGAATTTTCATTGTAAAACACCAATCATGTAGTTTTTTTCCGCCTTCTGTATCGACGCCTGTAGGTACTATCATTATATCCAATAATCTACATAAAATGTTACATTTTCATTTATTTCAGTTTTCTTGTAGATTATTCTAAAGTCACTCGTTCCTTTGATATACCACAATACTTGCTTACACGTTTCGATTAATGTGTAGCTTGGACCAAAGGATATCAAGTGCGTAGAAGACAACTCTGATACAAGTTGTGCATTCCTATATAAAGTGGAATATGAGTCAATACAATCAAAGGAACTAACAAGTTATAGTGATGTAACTAATTATAACTAAGTGAAAACCAATGACTCAATATCCTTTATTAAGCCCCCTTAATTTAGATGTTTTCCTATCAACATAAAAACTGAACCTAAGAGTGTTAAAACAAATAGATACAAATCCGTTAATCAATATGTCAGTCCAATGTTAGTTGAGCAACAGTACACACATACCAAACAGAGAGCTACTTAGCTAGAACTATATCTCATATAAAAGGCAAATTAATATCAAGATGCTTCGTGCGTTTATGAAACATTACTTAATAGAAGATAATTATATGCCACATACAAGTCCTGACACACTCAAGTCATTAAGTATATTTGTTTATCTAAGATCAATGTCACTTAGTATAAAAGAATGTGTTAAGCTTTATAGAGATTTAAAAGAATGGATTTAACAATATTCAACATTCATAGAACAAAAGGACAAGAAAACCTCATCCAGGCAAACTAAGGTTTCTACATCAACCTTTGCATAAAACTCAGATGATCAGGTAAAAACTATTTTCTTATTTTTTGTGGTGTGCCTATATATAGGCGTCTGCCTAACCATTTTCACCACCCTTTTTACTAAAAACACTTTAATATACTTATCAAATAGATCTTTCTCCTATTCATTTTATATTATCATTCATTTGAGATGATCGGAGATCCAAGATTAAAAAGAACAAGAAAGGTAAGAAGAGTGTGTTCTAAAAGTTTCTGTCATCATCCACTCTTGTATTTCATATTAAGTATCTTGTTAGTGATTCTTGTTTGTACAATACGAGTGATAACTATAAGGTTTATAGTTAAAGGCTGATGCAATCAAAGCGTTCTCACCATGCATGCATGAAGTACAAAGTAAAGTTACTTCGGAAGTTTTACACAACTCAAAGAAAATATGCTAAGTGTAAAATCTTCCGAAGCCAAGTGACCAAATCTTCTAAAGCCAAAGATGAAGTCTTTCGAAACTTCAGAGACAAGGTCTTCCGAAGCTTCAGAGACAAGGTCTTCCGAAGCTTCAGAGACAAAGTCTTCCGAGGCCAAAGACTGATTTCTTCCAAAGACAGAGAAGACATGCTTTCTCTGATCACCTTTTGATAAAAGCTGAACAACTTTTCGCTGCCAGCTCTGGAGACTCGATGACTTAGATAAGTTGGTGAAAAGATCCATACTTTTGTCAACTGTAGATTAAGGTCATTGGTCTGTAACTTTCTACTTTTGTACCTTTTATCCTTTTTGTAATATATTAGGATATGAGATGTGGCATGTCATAGTCACAAGTCAAAAGACAATCTGCTTTTTGACTATACATTGATCTTGTTGTCTAGATTAGTGTTTCCAGTTGGCTTTCAAAGTATAACCGGCTGTAGGATGTAGTATAAAGTGTCTCAAGTACTTGTATTTATCTTTATGCTTTGTAACATTTGTAATAGAACTTGAGAGCAATATACAACATTATTGAAAACCAAATACTATCTTGTTCTTGTTCTTGTTCTTGTTCTGTCTCATATTTACATGTGTTCATAGTATCATAAACAAAACCCAATTTCCTATTTGACCTGTTAAGTGTTCTAAGTCTCTCCTCATTATGAAACTGATTGTATTGACTCCCTTCAACAGTCCTATAACAACACTACCTAATCATAATGTTAAGTTGTGCCAAGAAATATTATCTTGATGTAGTGTATAACCTTGGGAGATTACAATCTTGACATAATGAATTAACGATAGGTGTAAAGACCACTATCTTGACATGGTGTGTTAAAGAAGGTGACCACTACATTTAACTACTTAGACTTTGAAGAAGGTGATCACTAAATTTGACTAGTGATACATCATAAAAGGTGATCATTTTCTTTATTTAGTGAGTGCACATATACTGATAATCCCTACCATTTTAGGGAAACAGTTAGTGGAGCAAAACTCTTGCTTGCAGATGGGGATATGAAAAGAAATCTTCTATACTTAAGTTTTCAAACATCAAATTATAAATTAATGGAAGAAGCTTTTAAAAGAAAATTATTCACCCCTTTAGTTTTCTACACAAACAAATCTCTACATCAATATGAGCAAAAGCAGGATACTAGGCCTTTATACTAGGTCGAGGAACTGTATCACGCTTCTTGAAACTCCAAATGATAAAGCTAGGTACAAGGAAAGCATAATATCTTACAGTAGATTAGGACATCTAGTGCTAACGACATCAAAAGAAGTATGATGGTCCTAGCATGTTTAGGACTTTGTAACGATCAGTAAGTTTATATAAGAACCTAGTAACCTTGCTAACCACATATTATCTCAAGTTGTGTAAGGATAAGATTATATACCCTATAATGCTCTAGTATACAAAAGGACCATTAAAGTGATGTCAATTTAAAAACAATTATCCTCCATAAGATATATGACTAGATAAAGGCCAATACTTAGTAAGACCAACACGTCATGATAAATAATCCCATTACATGTAGTAGATTGGTGATAAGGTTAGGTTCAAGACAAGCACAATAACATGTAGTAATTGGTGATCATGAAAACATCTAGCAAAATTGACATTAGAAAAAACATGATGGTCAAGCTAGCAGGTCTCTGACTAGTCAACCTAAGAAAGACATTCCTCATAACGTACTATAATATACACTTAGTAAGTACCTAGTGACAGCAAGTTTATATAAGAACTAATAAACCTTGTCGACTAAATAAGTTATCTTAAGTTGTGTAAGGATAAGATATTATGAAGCCCTCACAATGCTTGGATATATAAAAGGACAATCGAAACGGCGTCAATATAAAGAGAATTTCCCTTCATAAGATGCATGATTTGATAAAGGCCAATACATGATAAGGATCTAGTGATGATTAATGGGTTCTATAAGAGCTAAGAAACCTTGCTGACCACACAAATCATCTCAAGTTGCTTAAGGATAACATACCATGAACCCCCTACAATGCTCTGATGACCTGCCTGACCCCTATTAACCTCCGCCATTGAGTGAGACCAAGATGCTATAATAAATTATGCAAATACCTTCGTTGAAAAAGTTGTGGATTATCATTTTAGAAGGTATTATGCACGAGCAAGAAATAAGAAAATGTTCATAAATTCCTAAGTTCAAATGAGAGTTAAGCATCCAATCAAATCTAAAATAAAATAGGATAATTCCCACAAATGATAATATCATCCATATAAACTAAAACATAGCAAGTAAAATAATCCCTATAAAAATATCTTAATGTATCTGCAATACAATAAGAAAAGCCACAAACAATAAGAGTAAAAGACTACTTTGGAACCAAGCTAGAGACACCTACTTAGTACATGAAGAGCCTTTGACAACAAACTTACAGCATGTGGCAAGGTTGAGTCAACAAAACCTAAAGGCTAGGCAATGTGCACACTATTTGATAAGTCACCATGAAAAAAATGTATTTTTACATCAACTTGTTAGATATTCCATCTGTGAGAAAAAGCAACAATACCAGTCAAATAGTAGTAGGTTTAACCACATGGCAAAACGTCTTATTATAATCAACAACCCAAGTCTGGTTAAAGCCCTTAGCAACAAACTAGGCTTTATATAGACTAATGGATCGATCAGAACTACACTTAAATTGTATACCCACTTACAACTAATGTTGGTGTTAGTGGGAGCCAATACTATACCCAGTTCTAGTTTAAGTGTAAAACAACAAGCTCTAAACACATCACATTAACCATACTATTTTTGAGCCCGATAAAATGTAGTAGGCTCAATAATAAGAGTGGTAAAGACATTAAAATAATATGATCAAGAATCGATCTAGGTTGTATAATCATGAGAATGTGTGGTAACAATATGAGCAAGAACATAAGGAGGTAGATCGACTATTAAATTACACCATTAATATTGTGACATCATAATCTTATATACGTACTAAATCTATGAAAATTATGAATCTAATCTCATACTCGGTTTCACATTTAAATCTTGTGTCATTACCTTCTCAAATGTATTAGATTTTTTACAGAGTTCTATGTATTATATGCTTTTAATAATAAAAATGAGTATCTATTTACTAGAACAATTCAAAAGTCATTAAATATTAATAATTTTCTTTCATATGCCACTAATCTTTTTATGAGTAAAATCATTATAAAAAATAAATTCACTTTTTGATCAATGAAATCATAAAAAAAAACTTAAATTAAGCATCAAAATAAGAAAACTTGATAATCAAACCTTAATCAACTCAAAACAAAATTAAGAAAAAAGACATGGTTGGGGTTTCATCAATTTGAGCATTCGTAAACAAAACCCATTATCCCATCCCTAAAATTCAAGAAAAAACTTAAATTTGGGGTTCCCCTGTTCATCAACCGCATATTGGTTCGTGGAATTCTCGATTTCTCATCTGGGGTTTGCGATTCTAGGTCTGTTCTTTGCTCCTGATTTCATTCAGTCGATTGATGAATGAATTCATTTATATTCAAGAATTCGTTTGTGTTAGCACAAAAAGAATTGAAGAACAGAGAAAGAACAATTCAACTCATGCATGCATTCTCCTTTCCCCAATTTGGTAGTTATAGGTCGTTAAGACCGTTACACAGATTCAACCACAATGTTACACAATACCCCCCTATACTTCTAACACTTATTCACTTATGACTTATTAACAAAATTACAAAAGTGACCCTTGCACTCTTACAAGAATTACAACACATAACAATGCTCCCCTCCTCTAACATCCTTGACCCAAGGATCAAACAGCAGACAATGAAAAATTAGGGAAACGCAACTGGAACTCATCTTTAAACTCCCATGTGGCCTCACTAATAGGCTGATTGCACCATTGAACCAGTATTTGAGCTGCTGCCCGGTTCCTTCTTTTAACCACCCTAGAAGCCAAAACTTTTAGTGGCTGCAGAGTGAAGCGAGGGAATGCCGGAAAAGAAGGTGGTTGAGAGGGTGGACCATCAGCTTTCTTCAACAAAGAGACATGAAAAACAGGATGGATTTGAGCAGATGGTGGCAAATCCAACCTGTAGGCTACAGCACCCACTTTTTCAATGATGAGAAAAGGTCCATAATACTTGGGACCCAGTTTTGAATAAGCTTCCTTCCTTAAAGATGATTGAACATACGGCTGCAACTTCAAATAAACCCATGAACCAGGCAAAAAATTGCGTTCAGTCCTATGGGCATCTGCAAACTGCTTCATACGATTTTGTGCAGTCACCAAAGCAGCCTTTAAGACCTTAATAGTCTCCTCCCTCAAACAAGAATCCTCATCCACAGCAGCCACAGTGGTATCCCGAGGAATATAAGGCACATGGAAGGGAGGGGCATACCCATATAATGCCTGAAAAGGTGTGGTATGAATGGCTGTATGGAAATTGGTGTTATACCAATATTCAGCCAAAGATAACCATCTTGCCCAAGTGTTTGGCCTTTCAAAAACCATTGATCTCAAATAAGCTTCCAAACATTTGTTTACCACCTCTGTTTGACCATCTGATTGAGGATGGTAAGCAGTGGAAAACTTGACAGAAATACCCTGCAATCGTGTGAACTCCTTCCAAAAAGAACTAAGGAATATGGAATCCCTATCAGAAATAATTGAAGAAGGCCAACCATGCAACTTATAAACATTGTCAATGAAAACTTGGGCCACAACTTGAGTAGAAAAAGGATGTTGTAGAGGCATAAAATGGGCATATTTAGTAAGTCTGTCCACTACCACAAATATCACCTCAAACCCTTTGGATTTTGGTAAGCCAGTCACAAAATCCATACTTATATCAGCAAAGACATAAGTAGGAATGGGTATTGGCTGCAAAAGACCCGGAGAAGGAATGGTTTCATGCTTCACTTGCTGACAAACAACACAATGCCGCACAAACTCCCTAACATCTTTGGACAAGCCTTTCCAATAGAATAAAGCTTTGACTCTTTGATAAGTGGCATGCATACCAGAATGTCCTCCCATAGGTGAAGCATGAAACTGTTGGATGATAGAAATCCTCAATGAGGAGTTCCTACCCACAACCAGCTTAGACTTCCTTCTTAAGAAAGTACCATCCCAAGTGAACAAGGAAGAGGAATTACCTTGTTTCAAAGAAGCAATCAATTGTTGAATATCCACATCATGCTCCCAAGATTGCTGAATATCTTTGAATAAAGCAGGGTGAGAAGTGAGTATAGTCATATTGAACAAGGTTGACCCTAAAACTCTAGAAAGAGCATCAGCAGCCATATTGTCACTGCCCTTCTTGTACACAATTTCAAAATCATAGCCCATTAGCTTGACTAACCATGAATGTTGCAGAGGTGTGGTAACTCTTTGATCAATCAAGAATTTAAGACTTTTCTGATCAGTCTTTATAATGAAATGGCCACTAATAAGGTAGTAATGCCATTGCTTAGTAGCCAACAAAATAGCAAGCAACTCTTTCTCATAGACAGATAAGACCTGCTGTTTTGGTAATAAAGCTCTACTAATAAAAGCCAAAGGATGGTGGTCTTGCATCAACACAGCACCAATACCAAGACTGCAAGCATCAGTCTCAACTACAAATGTTTTAGACAAATCAGGAACCCCTAATACTGGTGCAGAAGTCAAAGCATTCTTTAATTGAACAAAAGAATGTTGGGCTGCACTAGACCATTTGAAAGAATCTTTTTTAAGAAGATCAGTCAAAGGTTTAGCAATTACACCAAAAGATCGAATAAATCTTCTATAATAACCACATAGACCCAAGAAACCCCTTAATTGCTTGATATTAGAAGGACTAGGCCATTGAACAATTGCCTCTATTACTTGGCCCCCAAAAACACACTTTGATTGTTTGGCAAACAATGTATGTTGTCTCATAAGCTGCAAGACCTCCTCCAAATGAATTAAGTGTTGAGACAATGAAGTGCTGTAAACCAATATATCATCAAAGAATACAAGGACACACTTCCTTAAGAGAGGCTTGAAGGTAAGATTCATCAGAGATTGGAAGGTGGCTGGTGCATTTGTAAGGCCAAATGGCATAACCAAGAACTCAAACAACCCTTGATGAGTTCTAAATGCAGTCTTTGGAATATCAGGCTCAAACATCCTGATTTGATGGTAGCCAGACCTCAAATCAAGCTTAGAAAAAACTGTTGCTCCACCTAACTCTTCAAGCAACTCATCAATCAATGGAATAGGAAACCTGTTCTTGACTGTGGCAGCATTCAACTGTCTATAATCTACGCACATACGCCAAGTAGCATCTTTCTTTTTGACCAAAACCACAGGTGAAGCATAAGGGCTTTGACTGTGTCTGACCACACCAGCATCTAATAACTCTTGAGTCATTTTCTCAATAACATCCTTTTGAGTAGCTTGATATCTATAAGGTTTAAGATTGATTGGTGAAGTGCCCTCTTTAAGGACAATTTTATGATCACAATCCCTTTGAGGGGGTAAAGAGTTGGGCACAGCAAACACATCCGCATAGGCTTTCAACAAAGCTGTTAAGAGTGGGTCTTGAATAACTTGACTCACTTTAGACCCAAAAGATCCTTCTTCACTTGGCTGTTGTAATTGCAGACCAAATAACTGAGATTGCCCTTTAGGAACAACAGCATACATCACTTGAGACCTCAAATCCAAAGAATTTAAAGTCATCTTATTTGATTCCATCCCTTTTAAGGTATAAGAGACCCCCTCCACTTCAAATTTCATAGTCATGTTGGCAAAATTCCAAACAATATCCCCTAATGGAGATAACCATTGAACCCCCAAGACCATATCATAGTTTTCAAGGGGTATAGCCAACACATCAGCCTTAAACCAGACTCCCTGCATCATCCACTTAAAATCATTGGACATATGGCCACAATGCAACTGATTCCCATTAGCTACAGTTACCTTCATTGGCCTCACAGCAGTCATAGTAATGTTCAATTTGTTTGCCAATTTATCATCCAAAAATTATGAGTGGATCCTGAATCAATCAATATATGCAACTTCCTAGTGCCCACTGACCCAGTAATTTGCATAGTAGAGTAAGAATGTATGCCAGTTAGTGCATGAATAGAAAGGTGTGGTTCATCAGGTATGATTTCTTCAATTACAGGTGCTGGTATAGGTACTTCTTCTTCCTCATCATCACAGAGTTCAATGACATATAATTGTCTATTCTTACACTTATGGCCAGGTGTGAATTTATCATTGCACCAAAAACATTCACCCTTGGATCTTTTAATTTCAACTTCTTTAGGACTCAGCCTCTTAGTAATTTTAGTACTAGCAGGTGGTGTGGGTAACAAGGGCAATTTTGCTGCATTAGTTAACCCTACTCCTTTGGAATTATCCTTAGAACTATCCCAAGAAGAGTAAAAATTTTTACCTGCAGTAGTAGGGAATAAGGTAGAGTGAGCCACCACTTGTTTCTTGGCTATACCATAAGCATCCCTAAGTGAGGAAGGACTGAACAACTTCACCATACACCTAATCTCCGGCTTCAATCCCCCCACATACAAAACTCACAGCATAAGCCTCAGATACATTCACCTTATTCAACAATCGATCAAAAGCATCATTATAATCATTCAGATCACCCGTTTGATGCAACAACTTGAGTTCTTCCATTGCATCTTCCATAGATGAAACTGAAAATCTGGTTACAATAGATCTCACATAATCTTCCCATGGCAATTCATTTTCATTTGTTTCTCTTGCCTTCATATATGCTTGATGCCACTCCAATGCCTTCCCTTCCAAATTCACTACTGCTAATCGAACCCTAGCACCATCAGGAGTCTTATCCATCTTAAAGAAGTGATTACACCTATACACCCAACCTTCTACATTTGTTCCATCAAATTTAGGGAAATCAATCCTCCTGAATCTGGTGCATTTGTACTCCCCAGCCTTGCCTTGATCATCTTCATTTTGAGGCATTCTTCCTCCACCTCTATTCTGCTGGAATTTCTCCAACAGCTGTTGTTGCTGAAGGATCATCTGCTCCATCCTTTTCTCCATACTACTGTCAATATTAGCCTGCAATTCCGCCATTGCTGCCTGCGAATCAATTTTCATCTGTGCCATATTCTTCTCATGATCCTTCAATATCCTTTCTACCTCCTTAATTGTGGTCGCCATAGTAGCACAAAATTGAACTCGAATCAATACCTCAAGACTCAAATTGACTCAATATCAATAACCGCAATCGGTTGATTGATCACAAACGAAGACTATTATTGAAATCGTAATCGATTTTCAACAAACAAAGAACACGTAATTGACTGGAATTCGAATCGGAACGGAGTAATTGATGATCGGAGCTCCGAGAGGACCGGAGGCTCTGATACCAATTGTTAGCACAAAAAGAATTGAAGAACAGAGAAAGAACAATTCAACTCATGCATGCATTCTCCTTTCCCCAATTTGGTAGTTATAGGTCGTTAAGACCGTTACACAGATTCAACCACAATGTTACACAATACCCCCTATACTTCTAACACTTATTCACTTATGACTTATTAACAAAATTACAAAAGTGACCCTTGCACTCTTACAAGAATTACAACACATAACAATGAATTGTTAGCACAAAAAGAATTGAAGAACAGAGAAAGAACAATTCAACTCATGCATGCATTCTCCTTTCCCCAATTTGGTAGTTATAGGTCGTTAAGACCGTTACACAGATTCAACCACAATGTTACACAATACCCCCCTATACTTCTAACACTTATTCACTTATGACTTATTAACAAAATTACAAAAGTGACCCTTGCACTCTTACAAGAATTACAACACATAACAGTTTGTTGGTGTGTTATCTTTGATTCAGTTGTTTTATGTGGATTTTACAACCCCTGTGCAGCAATGCATAGAGCATGGATCAAACTAACATTCTACTCAACATTATGTAAGTTAAATGCCTTGCTGCTACATACAGTTAAGTGGCTTACAACTGGTTGATCATTATACCATGAACGATATTAATATACTGATTATTGAAGATAACTTAGCAGTTATAATTGAGTTTGGTTGCCTCAGAAATACTTTGATTTTAGTAGTTTAAAGATTAGTTATTCACTTATTCTTTCAGATGTTGATGTTTTAAACCATCAGTTTTAGCTTTTTGTTGCAAAGTACCAATTAGATATGTCATGATTCCTTCGTTTGGTAAAAATGAACAACTTTATTGGATGTTTAGTCTAAAACCTATTGCAGCATTTGCATTTGATCATTTGTGCTTCTTTTTATTCACTGTTTTGTTAGGATCAAAGAGCTCAAACACACGAACACAATCACGAAAATAATAATCAAAAGCAATAAACGAGACACGAGATTTATAGTGATTTGGTTACGGTGTGTAACCTACGTCCACTTGGGGCAACTAGGGTTTTTTTTATTGAGGTGTTAAATGTTTACAAGTTACAAGAGATATATTTATACTAACTAGACAAATTAGGGTTAACACTCTTTGCCTAAAATAGCAAACTGGGCTTTAGGGCGGCCGTCCCTTAATCTCCTAATTCTGTCTTCAGTTAATACCGGGCCCACCCGAGATGGGTCGGAGCCCACAACTTAACAATCTCCCACTTGGGCTTCGAGACATCTTCTCTAACCCACCACTTGAATGCGTCAAACACTTCAACCTGCTTCAACCTGGATGCGTAAAATGTATTCAACTGCATTGTCTTGTACTTATAAATAAACCCGAACTGGTTTAGCTCCTCCTAGTTACCCCCACCTTCTCAACTATTCCTGAAGGCCAGCTGAAGCCCTGCAAAGCTTCAGCTTATCCAGTGTGACAGACTTAGTAAACATGTCTGCTGGATTCTTGTTCCCCTTGATGTTGTTCAACTGAATAGTACCTTTGCTGATTAGCCCTCTGATGAAATGATATCTGATATGAATGTGCTTCGTCTTCCTATGATGATAGGGATTCTTTGCTAGTTTAACAGCACTTTCATTATCACAGTACAACGGATACTTTGCCTGTTTTCTGCCTAACTCACCCAGAAAATTCTTCAACCAAACGAGCTCTTTACTAGCCTCAGCAGCTGCCATGTACTCAGCCTCTGTAGTAGAAAGTGTCACGCTCTTTTGGAGCCTAGACATCCAACAAATTGCTGTATCACCCATAGTAAACACATACCCTGTAGTACTCTTGTAGGTCTCATTACATCCACCCAAATCAGCATCTGAATAACCTTTAAGAATTGCATCTCTACCCTTGAAACATAATGTCATCTTTGAAGTACCCTTCAAATATCTAAGCAGCCACTTAACTGCTTCCCAGTGTTCTCTCCCTGGATTAGACATATACCTGCTGACAACTCCCACTACGTGAGCAATATCGGGCCTTGTGCATACCATTGCATACATAAGACTGCCCACAGCTGATGCATAAGGAACCTTCGCCATCTCGGCATTGTCTTTCTCTGTCTTTGGAGACTGATCTTTAGAAAGCTTAATATGACTAGCCAATGGTGTACTTCGAGTAGTAGTCTTCTCATCATTCATTCTGAACTTCTCTAATATCTTTTGAATGTACTTCTCCAGAGATAAAGTTAGAGAACCGTTCTTGTGATCTCTGGTGATGCTCATACCAAGTATCTTCTTAGCTGGACCCAAATCTTTCATTTCAAACTCTGTAGACAATTGTTTCTTCAACTTGTTAATCTCTGCGATATCTGAACCTGCTATCAGCATATCATCAACATAAAGGAGAAGAATGATATTGGAACTTTTAAACTTCTTGAGGTAGCAACAGTGATCCATCTCACATCTCCTATACCCGTTTCTGCCCATAAAGCCATCAAACTTCAAATACCACTGTCTGGGCGCCTGTTTTAAACCATACAAACTTTTCTGTAGCTTACACACCAAGTTTTCTTTTCCTTTAACCTGAAAACCCTCTGGTTGTGCCATATAAATAGTCTCATCAAGATCACCATGCAAAAACACAGTCTTCACATCTAACTGCTCCAAATGTAACTTCTCTGCTGCAACAATACTAAGCACCAATCTGATTGTAGTCATCTTGACCTCAGGAGCAAATATCTCACTGTAGTCAACCCCGTGTTTCTATTGAAACCCCTTAGCGACTAATCTTGCTTTGTATCGTTTGTTACCATTGTGATCTTCCTTAACTCTATAGAGTCATTTATTCTGTAGAACTCTTTTATCTGGCGGAAGCTTAGTTAAGACCCATGTATTATTCTTCATTAAAGAGTTCATCTCACCCTGCATTGCATGCTCCCACTAAAGCGAATCTTTCAACTCAACTGCTTCTGAGTAACTTTCTGGTTCACCATCCTCAGTCAAAAGAAGATAATTGACTGAAGGACTGTACCTGGTAGGTTGCTTAGAAACTCTGGTGGACCTCCTGACCCAATGAGATTGGTCTGGAGTCTGTGGATGTTGTTTATCTTTAGAATGTGAACTCCCACTATCAGAAGCTTCCACTGCCTCTTCACCTCCACCCATATCACCATCTTCAAACTCAGGAACTGTATCATCTTCAGTTTCCATCTCTGGTTCATTAACTGGATCTGGTTGTTTCTGAGCATCAACATCAAACTCAACTTGCTCTTTCTGAACCTCTGAAGTGGTTGTGTTTCTATCTTTGTATAACTCAGCCTCATTAAAAGTAGCATGCTTACTTTTGACTAATTTTCTGCTTTCAAAATCCCAAAGCCTGTAGCCCATACTGTCAAACCCATAACCAATGAAAGTGTACTTCTTGGCTTTAGCATCAAGCTTGTCACCATCTTTCACTAGATCATAAGCACTGCACCCGAATACTTTCAAATGCCCAAATTTAACAGCTTCACCTTTCCACTCTTCTTCTGGTATCTTGAAACCCAACGAAACAGATGGTCCCCGATTAATTAAGTAGGCAGCAGTATTAATTGCATCTGCCCAGAATGTTAGGAATCAAGCGGCGCAGCGGAACCAACACACGAACACGCACAAACGAATATCACGCAGAAGAAATAGAACAATAAACGACATAAGGATTTAACGTGGTTCGGTCGGTGTGACCTACGTCCACGGGCTGCAACTAGGGTTTTCTTTATTTGCTCAGTACAAAAGATTACAATACATGACATGGGTATATATAGAGACTAATTAGGGTTAACTATTTAATTAACAAGAAAACTAAACATGGGCCCAAGCCCAAAGCCTTCACAAACCCAACAATCTCCTACTTGAAGGCTTTGCGATAAATTCTAGCCCGCCATTCAAGTACAAAGCAACCCAGTCATCCAGTAACTTCAGTAATCTTTAAACAAGTCTTCCAAGCCTCCAGTTCCAGAGAACAAGCTAAGACTTTATCACATCTCCTAGTTGCAGCGCCCCCTCATCATCAAGTACCAGAAGGGTCAGTTGAAGCTCCCCCGAGCTCCAACTCAGTCGTGGCTAGTCCCGCCAACGACTCATCCTCCATCTTAACTGGTTTGGACATTCTACCGGATTCAAAGATAAACTGAGGATCACCATCACTCTCCAAATTCAGGAAACAATCATCAGGAGAGAATTTTTCAGTCGTAGTCTTTAAAACCCGATGGTTCTTTGTGACTGTACCCGGAACACGTCCCGTGCTCCCACTGTCATCGAATCCCCTGAATGGTTTAGACTTCTGAACTCGTTCACCTAACATCCCTGCTCCAGACTTCATGTTTGTAAAATGAACTCTCTTAGCACTAGATTTAGCGAACCGGATTTTGTCATGCTTAACCGGGACGGTCATACATCCCTCAGCAGGTACCTCAACCATATACAATGACCCACGCTTCATACCACGAGCAATAACCAGATTACCATTGATCACCCTCCATTTACTACTACCAAACCTCACTTCCATTCCTTGTTCATCCAGCTGACCAACTGAAATCAGTTTCTTCTTCAACCCCGGAATCACCCTGACATTCTTTAGGTTCCATGTAGCACCCAATGAAGTAACCAGATCAATATCACCCATTCCCGTTACCCCATTCCCGTTACCTTAAGTATCTCGTCATTGGCTAATCGTACCTTTCCAAAATCACCATATTTTAGATTCACCATTGTTTCCCCGTTGTCCATGGCGTGAAACGAAGCCCCTGAATCCATGACCCAAGAGTCCACACTGTTTTCCACACTGAGTATCAATACATCATCATCAAAAACATCCCCAGCAGTAGTATTCAATTCTTTCTTATTCGGACATTGACTCTTAACATGTCCCACCTCATTGCAGCTCCAGCACTTCACATTCTTCCTAGTTTTAGATGAACTTCTTCCCCGACTCCCACTGTTCCTGTTATTACCCCGACTCCCACTGTTCCTGTTATTACCCCGACCCCTGCCAATATTTAGTAGTTCACTATTGGATGATTCACCCGAGTTCTTTCTTCTGACTTCTTCACCCATAATCAGATCTCGAATACCATTAAGAGTGACACCTTAGTCCCCACAGAACTTGAAATTGCAGTCACAGTTCCAGACCAACTATCAGGCAGAGACGACAACAACAGTAGAGCCTGAACTTCATCATCAAACTTAATTCCAACAGATACAAGTCTTGTTAATATTGAATTTAGATTGTTAATGTGAGCAATCACTGAGCTTCTTTCTTTCATCCTTGTGTTCACCAGCTCCCGAATCAAGAACACCTTATTCGCTGCAGACGGTTTCTCATACATATTTGACAAGGCAGTCATCATACCACGAGCCGTGGTTTCCTTAATGACATTAAAAGCAACATTCTTCGTCAAAGTCAATGTAATAACCGCACGAGCCTTCTTGTCATTTGATTCCCAATCAGCTTGTTCTATTTTCATAGGTTTTTCTTCTAGTACCATATCCAAGTCCTTTTGACATAACAATGCTTCTACTTACATTTTCCACCAACTAAAATCAAAACCGTTAAATTTCTCGATCACAACCTTTCCGTCTTCAGCCATCTTAAACAGCAAACAAAAAGCAAATCGAAACAGTGAACAAACACAACAATTGCACGGGCCTGAACTTGACGACTGTTCTACTGAACACTGTCAATGACTGATTTGCTCCTACAAAAAAAAACCTTTGCAGACAAATCTAAACCCGAATATACTTTTCTTTCACAAAACACGGTTCTCCAGAAAACGTTGATAATAATCGTCAGTTAAAAAATAACTTGAAACACAAAACCCTAACCTTTGCCCGACGAATCCAAGAGTTCTTTACCAAACCCTAATCGACGGCTTCAAAGAGCTTTAACCCGGTATTTGATCTCGATCAAAACCAATCAAACAATCATAAAAAAAACAATATTGTTTTCTTTCCTTTTTTTTCTTATTGATCGGAATAATCACCCAAAATAGAATGAGCCTTTCTTATCAACAAAGTCAACAAAAAAGCAATCTGATTTGCTTTCTTTCAAAACCCAATTGAAATCATTCTCCCTTTTTTTGTTTGTGCGTAGATCCCAAAAAAAAGACAACTTAACTTCTTTTTTTTTCTTCTTGTCGAATGTGAACACACAAAAAAAACGGCAGTCGAGCACGGGTAATCAAAATAGCTTCAAATAAGATCTTCGAGATAATTAACCAACAATCTGCGATCGTTCCTTCAGTGCCTTCCGTGTGTACAACGAGCCAAAGCTCTGATACCACTTGTTAGGAATCAAGCGGCGCAGCAGAACCAACACACGAACACGCACAAACGAATATCACGCAGAAGAAATAGAACAATAAACGACACAAGGATTTAACGTTGTTCGGTCGGTGTGACCTACGTCCACGGGCTGCAACTAGGGTTTTCTTTATTTGCTCAGTACAAAAGATTACAATACATGACATGGGTATATATAGAGAATAATTAGGGTTAACTATTTAATTAACAAGAAAACTAAACATGGGCCCAAGCCCAAAGCCTTCACAAACCCAACCCCGATTAATTAAGTAGGCAGCAATATTAATTGCATCTGCCCAGAACATGTATGGAAGCCCTGAATTGATTCTCATACTTCTGGCTCTTTCATTCAATGTTCTGTTCATACATTCTACGACTCCATTTTGTTGAGGAGTGCCCGGGACTGTATAAATCATTCGAATACCATTCTCTGCACAATAGTTCTGGAACTCTTTGCTGATGTATTCACCTTCGTTGTCTGACTTCAAGCATTTTACCTTCAAATCAGTTTCCAATTCAACAGCAGTTTTCCATTTCTTAAAAACATCAAAAACTTCAGATTTATTTTTAAGAAAGTAAACCCATATCTTACGTGTCGAATTGTCTATGAAAGTGACATAATAGTAAGCACCTCCCAAAGAAGCAACTGGAGTAGGTCCGAAAACATCCGTGTGAATAAGCTCCAATTTCTGAGCTTTCAGTGGCTTTCTTGTCTTCACAAAAGACACCTTCTTCTTTTTCCGAATACACACGGCTCACAAAATTCAGATTCGACCTTCTTTAACTTTGGAAGCTTTCCACTAGAAACGAGCATTTTCATATCTTTTTCACTCATGTGACCAAGTCGTTGGTGCCACAGATTAGATTGACTCAGGCCACTGGTCACTGCATTTACCCCATCTACAGGAACTTCAACCATGTACAATGTGCCCCTCTTTGTACCTCTGGCAATCACAAGATTTCCTTTCACGACCTTCCATTGGCCCCCACCAAACATGACATCATATCCTTCACTATCCAACTGCACAATAGAAATTAACTTCTTTCTGAGACTTGGAATGACCCAAACATCTTTCAAGGTCCATGTGGTGCCCAATGGAGTCTTCAACACAACGTCCCCCATCCCTGTGATATCAAGAGCATGATCATTAGGTAAATGAACTTTACAAAAGTTACCTGTTCGTAGATTCTTCATCGACTTCGTGCTAGATGTAGCATGAAATGATGCTCCTGAATCCATGACCCATGACTCTGTAGAATCTTCAACACAGTAGATAAGAACATCATTTGAATTATCTTCAGCCAGATTAACTTCCTTTTTGTCTTTAGAAGCAGATGGTTTAGGGCATTGGCTTCTGAAATGCCCATGTTCTTTGCAGTTCCAACACTGGATGTCTTTCCTAGGCTTTGACTGACTTCTTCTTCTAGACTTTGAACGACCCCTACTACTACCCCTTTCTTTTCCCCTACCTCTTCCTTCGGTACTCAACAGAGAACTAGATGATTCACCAGAATTTCTCCTTCTAATGTCTTCCCTAAAAATCAAATCATGGACCCCTTCAAAGGTAAGCTTAGTAGTACCACATGAACTACTAACTGCAGTAACTGTCCCTGACCAACTTTCAGGCAATGAAGATAACAATAACAAAGCTAAAACTTCATCATCAAACTTGATCTCAACAGATAACAAGCGAGAAATAATGGTATTGAAATCATTGATATGAGAGGAAACTGAACCACCCTCTTTCAATCTGGTGTTAACTAATTGTCTGATTAGAAATACCTTATTAGATCCAGACGGCTTCTCGTACATATTCGATAAGGCTTTCATCAAACCATGAGTAGTAGTTTCCTTCACGATATTGAACGCAACATTCTTTGCCAGTGAGAGTCTAATAACAGCAATTGCTTTCCTGTCCAAAGTCTTCCAATCTTTATCAGTCATATCTGTCGGTTTATCCTCATCCAAGGTTCCCATCAAATCCTTTTGACACATCAGATCCTCAATTTGCATCTTCCAAAACCCAAAATCATGTCCATCAAATTTATCAATCTTTGTTCTCCTGTCATCAGCCATTATTCCAAACTAAGTGCTCAACAATTGAGTCAAAACTGAAAACAATGCCAAACACAACTTTGGCCGGCTGCCTGAACTTGAGTGTTGTTCCATTGAGCACTGTTTTATGGAATCAGTTTCAAAAAATTGCAAGCACTCGTTTGATAACGCACCTTCAATCGAAGAAAATCAGCAACAAGAAGCAGCAGCAGCTGTTTTCGGCGACGGTAGAGAAGATTTCAGGCAGCAATGGTGCCGGAAACCTAATACGGCGGCGGCGGCGGCGGTTGACGGCGGCGGCGGCTTAACTCTAATCGGGGTTAGGCAGTGGCGGCGGCGGCGGCGGTTGACGGCGGCTGTACTGAACGGCGACGGAACCCTAGTTCGGTGTTCATATGGGAGCTTAACCCTAATCGGGGTTAGGCAGGGGGGAAGATTTTAACAATAAACAAGAGCCTGAACCTGGCTCTGATACCAGTTGTTAGGATCAAAGAGCTCAAACACACGAACACAATCACGAGAATAATAATCAAAAGCAATAAACGAGACACGAGATTTATAGTGGTTCGGTTACGGTGTGTAACCTACGTCCACTTGGGGCAACTAGGTTTTTTTTTATTGAGGTGTTAAATGTTTACAAGTACAAGAGATATATTTATACTAACTAGACAAATTAAGGTTAACACTCGTTGCCTAAAATAGCAAACTAGGTTTTTTTTTATGGGAAAAGTATGCTGATTTTGAGAAAGGTGATTGGTTGAGTTGTGATTTCAGTTGGCATCCAAGAATTCTGATCGTTGTTCACTCAAGTGTTGTTTTTCTTGTTGATTCAAGATCTGAAGATTACAATATTACCCCTTTGTTAAAACTTGATACTGGACATGCAACGAATGATAGATTTCTTGCATTCTTCATTGCTCGGCCTGACCGATTCAACTTTGTTTTAGCTTCAAATCACATGGTTTTCCTTTGTGATATAAGAAAACCGATTATTCCAGTTCTACGTTGGCCCGATAATGTTGTTAACCCGAGTTTCATTATTGCTTCTAGTTTATCTGAATTAAGGTCACTATCTAAGGTTGTACTTATGGTTGGGCTTCTACCGCGGGTTATGGTATAATATTAAACTCGTTTTGGAACTGTGAATTTAGTCTTTTTTGCTATGGCCCACGGCCTGGTTCTTCTTCTTTTTATGCATGGGGACTCCCTTCTAATATTTCATTGGTTACCCGTGAATGTCGTTGTGATGGTTGTCTTGTGAAAGAAGATTTTTCTAAAGACCAGCTTCCTATTTGGGTCAATTGGCAGCAAAAGAAAGGTTTTGTTTTGGGTTTTGCCATTCTTGATAAGAAAATCTCTTCTCAATTGTTTGAACCTGATGAATTTGGTGGTTTTACGGTCATTACATTGACTTCTTTTGGGAGTCTTGAATTACATAGATATTGTGCTTCGTGGGATTATTCACGAGCTTCAGAAGAAGGCCGCATTGATTAAGCTTTTGATCTTGAGGACTCTTTTTTCTATGAAACAGGTGAAGAAGGAGTTAAGTATAAAAAGGTTTTTCAGTACTTGAAACTTGATTGGCTAGATGGCTACTTAAGTTCGGATCTCAACCGAATCCTTACTATAAAATTATATGAAAACCATGATAATGAAATTCCAGGAAAGGCTTCTTTCGGCAGGGATTTTCATGAAGCAATATGCCAAAACTTGAACAAGTACCCAGGTGGTTCCGATGGTTCTATGAATATTAATGATGTGTTTAAAGACATTAAATTGCCAACCAGTGTACATGAAATTGCTTTAAGAAGTATGTGGGCAAATCTACCTAAAAAGGTTTTACGACTTGGATTCTCAACATATTTATATCTACTAAACGTCCCTGCAAAGTTAAAGAGCGTACCTTTTGAGTTCTTGGAAGTGTCATGTCAGCGACCTCACTTGCCTCCTTTCTTCTTTTGTCTTCCTTCATCCCGTAGTAGTAAGCGGTCAGGAAAACATAAGCTGAGTGATCATTTATTGGGACCTATTACTCCAGTCCCATTTTTTATGGCTTATCATAAATCACTAATGTTAAAAGCAGATAACCGACCTGCTGACTCAGAAATTGATCTTGAATGTGTTAAAGTAATGAGGGTAGCTAATGAAGTTATTGAATCAGAGGCTAAAAGTTGTAATGACCATACGGTTTCCCTCGCTGATGATAATGAAGATGTGCTTCATAGTTCTCCGACTTTACAAAATTTATCTTTATATAAGACTTCTGCAGTGGTAGATGATTCTATTTTTGAGGATGAGAAACATACAAATGTAATTTTCGATGTTGGTCAAAAGAAAAAGAAAGAGTTTTTTGACTTGCATTGCCCTGTGAGGTTTAACTTTAAGGAACAAGACTTAAGTTTTGGGCCAAAAGAAATGAAGTGGTATAAATTATTTAAGAGGCAATATTCCAAATTCAGACAAGAATTTCAAAGCTACCAAGAGTTCATAACCAAGTCCAACATCAAGTAAGCTTTCATTGTTAGTGTGAATTAGATTAGTATATTAGCTGTTTATTTCTTCTTTTAGTTTCATGTTTTAATGATCACTTTGTATGGCTAGATAATGAATAGGCGATTTAAATATTATGATGGAAAAAATCAAACAATTAATTACTAGCATTGACTCGTGTATGTTTATAATTCATTTTTTACTTGAGTAATTTTCTAGAGAGAAATCTTAAGTTTGTTGTTTTTATATAATATCAAGTATGGTTCATTGTTTTTTAGGTTGAAAAGTTTTGTATAGTGAACCCAAAAGGCTGTAGAAAGAGATGAGTTTTGAAGCAAAGATGCTTGAAGTATTATCATCTTCTTTACTTTAGGAAATTCAATCTGTTATGGTGATCTTCACCAAGTATGTTTTTTAGCATCTTTTTGGTAATTTCTTTTCTTCTAATTTGATCATTTTCATTGACATTGTTGATTGTATAGGAAAAAAGGGTGCATTTTGTGACAACCCGTATTTTCAGGTTAACACCATTCACCGCCTCTACTCATTCTACGCTATTACTATAACTGATGCGCGATGAGAAATTATTATAGTAAATGGTATATTGCGTGTTTAAACGCTAAACTCACGAAGTGCAAATAAATTATAAATACTCATGAAATTATAAAATAAAATTGTTAAATTTCAAGTTGGGTGCTAAGGAGACATTCTCCAAAAGATGAGGGGTTCAAAGTGGAAAAAATATATATATACATGGATATATATATATTTGTGGATCTGTGGAGTGGATCGATGGGGTGGAATTGCATGTATGTTAGTGGGTTAGGTAGAGATGGTGGATCTATGAAGAGGATGGCATATATGTTAACATATATTATATATCTCTCCAACCCAACCCACCGATTATCCCATTCTCAAACTCCCGAAACTAACTTCCGAAACTCTACCCCCTCTCCCTTCGATCTCCATCCCGACGACTCAAGCTCCATCATTGGCAGCCCCTTCCGCCTGCAATCGTGCGTGCACAAAGACGATCGCCGTCCCTACGTGATGATACTATCGACCCGATTAAGCACCGCACTCGTTTTCATCTTTGGTAGATTCGATCTACATCCTAACAACGACCCACATCCGAATTGGTATGTTCCCTTTAATGGTTCCATGTATCCTTCATGTATAGCGTCAGTTTCGGTTTCGTCTCGGTTAACATCGCACAACTCTAGCCGTGTTTCGCTGTTCCGGTTGTTGTGGTGTTCTTTTCCAATGGTCTGCGATGTGTATGTATGTATAAGTATGCTTCTGCGAATCATATATGTAAGTGTATGTATATGTGTGTTTTGCGGCGTGAATATATATATGTATGCATGTACAGCCCGTGTATGTATATTTATGTGTGCGTGTATGTATATGGCTGTATGCGTGTATGTATAATTCTGTATGCGTGTATGTATAATTCTGTATGCGTATATGAAAATAAACATATATACATGTATGTATGACAGCCCGTAAGTATATATATATATGTATCCTGTGTGTATATAATGTATCTAAAGGGTGTGTGTGTAAGTGTTTTGTGTATGTATGGCAGAGTATATGTGCTGCGTATGTATGTATCGGTATGTATATGTGCTACGTATGTATGTATCGGTATGTATATGTGCTGCGTATGTATGTATGTGTGTTGCGTGTGTATGTATGTATGTGTACTGCATATGTATGTATGTATATATTCTGCGTATGTATGTATCTGTATGTATTCTGCGTATGTTTTGTAATGAATAGCCTTGTGGTGATAAAACATTAGAAATTGGTAGAGCTGATTGTAAATATATGCATGAAGAAAATGTTTCTTACTCTGTACATTGAGTTTCATTATTTGTCTGTTTGGTTATGGAGAATATGTGTTTCAATCATAGAAGTTAGACAGAAGGGTCCCATTTTTCTTTAAAATCAATAATTGGTTATTGTTTTAAGAACCTGCTTGTGGCTTGAATAAAATTAATCATTGGAGGTTGGATGCTTGTGGTATAGATATTGGCAATAGAGTAATGATAATTGTGGGCACACTAATATTCTTTAATAGTTCCTAGTGGTTTCCAACTAAGCCGTTTCTTTGAGAGAATAATGTAGTTGGGTAGGTTCAAAAGTTGGTTTAGTGGAAACATGAATTGTGTGTGTTTTCTTTTGTTTAAAAGTTGTAGTTGGGTAGGTTCAAACTAATAATAATAATAATAATAATAACAATAATAATAATAATAATATAATAATAATAATGATGATGATGTGGCATGCGTTTATAATATCATTCATGTAATGTTAACGCATGGTTGAGTGCTTTAACTATGTTATAAAATACGTATGGGTAATATGTATGGATGTCTATAATATATTACGTGGGAGTGCATGAATGTATAGTTATATAAATTACCATAAGAGTGTTACATTTGGTCATTATGCATTAAAGGTGAACTGGTATATATATACTTGTGCTTGATTAGGAAAAGGGGGAAATATCGATAACGACACCACAACCGAGTCGTGAAACGCGAAACCGTACGACCACATTATTAGTATTTAATATTAATTAAATATTAAATGAAAATTCAGGTTAATCGGAAAACCAGATCTTTTGTTATTTCAATTGCTTGTTACTCTTCATTCGAGGTGAGTTTATAGCCCCACTTTTACTTATATACTCTTTTAGGGGAGAGAAACATGTTGTTTTCATAAATGTTACATTACATTGGATTTTTGTAATACTGCATATACTTGATACTATGGTGTTATACTTTACCCTTCGGACCGTTAATATGGACTTAGCGAGGTGATTGTTAGTAGTACTACCGGGATTGACATACCCCACCCGGGCTAGTCGCGCTAGCACAACGTTCGTCAAATGGGTGAAAGGTTAGCCTAATTACAAGTGTTGTGGTGTGTGATCCACAACCGGGCCTACTTTATTATTTGATTACATGTCAGCTCGGTCGCGACTTCATACACATAGTGATCATTATGGATTAGCTACCCACTATATGCTTTGATTACATAATCCGGGAATTTCATTACTGATACTTATTGGATTACATAATCCGGGAACTTTCATTACTGATACTTATTGGATTACATAATCCGGGAATTTCATTACTGATACTTATTGGATTATATAATCCGGGAATTTCATTACTGATACTTATTGGATTACATAATCCGGGAATTTCATTACTGATACTTATTGGATTACATAATCCGGGAATTTCATTACTGATACTTATTGGATTACAAAATCCGGGAATTTCAATACTGATACTTACTGTTTTCTGATAAACCTGTGAACTCACCAGTCTTGTACTGAGATTTTGCATGTTTTCTCTCAGGACATTGATATGGCACGTTTAGGAGCACAGCATCTACCGCACGTCATTCCGCATTCACCACAAACTGTTTTCAAGATTTGATTTGCATTTACTTTACATAAATTTGATTGGACGCGTGTTTGCGTGTTCCAAAACTATTGTTAAATGTTTTACTGTATTCGCTTCCGCAATACTTAAACATAATTGGTTTGTTTCATTATTATTAAGCAATCTATATGTTTTGTAATTATCAAGTCGTTTGGTGTAACTGATGCTTATCTGAGATCCTGGTTATGTCACACGCCTGACGGTAAAACCCCGTTAGCGGATTTTGAGGGTGTGACAGATTGGTATCAGAGCATTAGTTATAGCGAACTAAAATGAATTTTGCATCTCATTTACATTCCATTTTAGACTATAGCTGGATTTGCATTAGTTACACACACACATAGATTACTAAGCTGTGCTTACTTAATTTGGTTGCCTAAGAACTTTTGCTTTAACATATCCCTATGAGCTTACTACTACAGGGATGGTGACTCCGAGTTGCTGTGAGTCACGGGAAGGGTTACTTAGGAATTTCCTGAACCTTACTGATCCTTTCGTATACTTTGATTGATCGACCCCGATATAATACTTACATATTTGGTGCTCCTATCGTTGATGACCACTGTACTGGACAAGATATGTTAGCTTGATAGGAGGAACCGGGGGTGATCATGCAAAGCAAATTACCATTACGGGTGCACACGTAATTGTAATTTGTTGTGCATGCTAAGTCCGGTGAATCTGGTCGGGTGGTAACATTGTAGTCAGTATAAGTCATCATTCCTACACCTTGAGCAAGAAAGTCTCGGTCTTCATAGAACATAGCCACTGATGTGGAAACTATCTATCAGTTCTACTTGTAGGAATGCTCACCCTTACCTTGAATTTGGACGAAATTCAAACCATGACACTTGTGTTAATCCCACGGATTCGGACTGATTCTCTAGCTTGTCTATTTCTTTAAATCCTTGAGTTTCTCTTCCTTTTCATTCCAAGACAAAAGGTCTATTTTCATATGACTGATAGCTTTTGATATTTGGTAATTTAAAGAATGTCTGGTAGATTCACTATTAATGGATGTTATGCCTCTATTCTATTTGACTCTAGTGCTGATAAGAATTATGTGTCCACCAAGTTTAGTAAAGTACTAGGAATGATACCTACTGACTTGAGTTCTATGTATGCCATAGAAATAGCTGATGGTAGGACGATAACGGCAACCTAAGTGCTTAGGAACTGTGAGCTAGGTTTGTCTGGTCACACTTTCCACATAGACCTTATTCCGGTTACACTAGGAAGCTTCGATGTAGTAGTCGGGATGGATTGGTTATCCCAGAACAGTGCTGAGATCGTTGCAAGGAGAAGCTGATCAAGTTACCTATTTCGGACGACGAAATTCTTACAGTGGAAGGTGAAAAGGTGGGTGCGGTGGTCGGCATCATATCATATTTGAAGGCTCAGAAATGTCTCAGAAAAGGACACCTTGCCTTGTTGGCACTTGTTACTGAAACGAAGACGGATGAAAGGCGAGTCGAAGATATTCCAGCTGTGAGAGACTTTCCTGAAGTATTTCCCGAAGACCTACCTGGCCTTCCTCCACACCGACAGGTGGAATTTCAGATTGAATTAGCACGTGGAGCAGCTCCGATCGCTCGGGCACCGTACCGTCTGGCACCGAACGAACTACAAGAGTTGTCTAAGCAATTGCAAGAATTCTTAGACAATGGATTCATATGTCCCAGCTCTTCACCCTGGGGAACTCCAGTGCTTTTCGTTTAAAAGAAGATGGAACCTTCAGGATGTGTATTGACTACCGTGAATTGAACAAGGTGACGATCAAGAACAAGTATCCACTTCCACGTATCGATGACTTGTTCGACCAATTGTAGGGACCTAGCTACTATTCCAAGATCGACTTGAGGTCGGGTTATCATCAGTTGAGGGTTCGAGAGGAAGACATCTCCAAGACTGCGTTCCGGACTCGCTATGGGCACTACGAGTTCACTGTAATGCCTTTTGGGCTGACCAATGCCCCAGCAGTTTTCATGGACCTCATGAACCGTGTCTGCAAACCTTATTTGGATAAGTTTGTCATTGTCTTCATTGATGACATACTGATCTACTCCTGTAATAAGGAAGATCATGAGGAATATTTGAGGACCATACTGGAATTGTTGAGGAATGAACAGCTTTATGCGAAGTTCTCAAAATGCGACTTCTGGATGCGTGAAGTGCAATTCCTTGGGCATGTGGTGAATGAAAAGGGTATACATGTTGATCCTTCAAAGATTAAAGCAACCAAGGATTGGCCGGCACCAAAGACGCCTACTGAGGTGCGACAATTCCTTGGTTTGGCAGGCTATTATCGAAGGTTCATCGAAGGATTTTCGAAATTTGGCGCAACCTTTGACTGCCCTAACTCGTAAGGGAGTAATTTACAAGTGGGGCAGTAAAGAGGAAACAACGTTTCAAGCGCTTAAAGACAAACTCTGCAGCACACCAATCCTAGCCTTACCAGAAGGGACTGATGACTTTGTTGTTTACTGTGATGCATCCATCCAAGGTTTGGGATGTGTACTGATGTAACACGACAAAGTCATAGCTTATGCATCCAGACAGCTCAAGGTGCATGAGAAGAACTACACCACGCATGATCTGGAACTAGGAGCTGTAGCGTTTGACTTGAAGATCTGGAGGCACTACTTATATGGAACCAGGTGCACGATCTATACAGATCATAAGTGCCTCCAGCACATATTTGACCAGAAAGAATTGAATATGCGGTAACGACGGTGGTTAGAGTTACTCAATGATTATGACTGTGCGATCAAGTATCATCGGGTAAGGCTAATGTGGTAGCCGATGCCCTTAGTCGTAAAGAAACTTTAAAGTCTCGTCGGGTGCGCGCATTGCAAATGACTATCCACTCCGATCTGCCACTGCAAATCAAAGCTGCTCAATCTGAGGCCTTGAAGAAGGAGAACCTGAAAGCAGAATCCATGCGAGGCATGGAGAAACAGTTGGAGATTAAAGCTGATGGAATCCGTTATTTTATGAAATGGATCTGGGTACCACAGTACGGGAATTTGCGAGAGCTGATAATGGATGAAGCTCATAAGTCACGTTACTCGATTCATCCAGGTTCAGACAAGATGTATCAGGACCTGAAAGAATTTTACTGGTGGCCGAAAATGACAGCGGAGATAGCCACATACGTAAGCAGATGCCTAACTTGTTCCAAGGTTAAGGTAGAACACCAGAAACCATCCGGTTTACTCCAACAACCGGAAATACCAGTGTGGAAATGGGAGCAGATCTCAATGGACTTCATCGCGAAGTTACCTAGGACTCCCAGCGGATGCGATACCATTTGGGTTATAGTAGATCGCTTAACGAAATCCGCACACTTTCGGGCAATTCGAGAGACTGATCGAATGGAGAAGCTAACACGTATCTATTTAAGGGAAATAGTCTCTCGGCATGGCGTGCCGATATCTATCATTTCTGATCGTGACGCTCGGTTCACTTCTTACTTCTGGCAATCATTACAACGATCATTGGGAACGCGGCTGGATATGAGTACTGCGTATCACCCGCAGACCGATGGTCAAAGTGAGCGTACAATCCAGACACTGGAAGACATGTTGCGTGCCTGTGTGATCGACTTTGGCAGCAGCTGGGAAACTCATTTACCATTGGTTGAGTTCTCCAATAATAACAGTTATCACACCTCGATCAAGGCAGCTCCATTTGAGGCACTGTATGGACGTAAGTGCCGATCTCCTATCTCTTGGGCAGAAGTAAGAAAAAGCCAACTTACAGGACCTGAACTTGTGCACGAAACGACTGAGAAGATCGTGCAAGTTCGTAACCGTATGGCAGCAGCACGTGATCGACAAAAGAGTTACGTCGACAAGCGTCGTAGCCATTGGAGTTTCAGATTGGTGACAAAGTACTGTTGAAAGTCTCACTCTGGAAGGGTGTAATACGCTTGGGAAAATGGGGGAAACTAAACCCTAGGTACGTGGGGTCGATTGAGATTGTCAAACGGGTTGGCCCCGTAGTCTATCAGTTGAATATACCTGAAGAACTCAGTGGAGTACATGATGTGTTCCATGTTTCAAACCTAGGGAAATGCTTTGCAGGCGAGACTCTCGTCATTCCTCTAGACAAGATACATGTAGACGAACAGCTACGTTTCATCGAGGAACCAGTGGAAGTTGTGGACTGAGAGGTCAAAACACTCAAACACAGTCGTATCCCTATTGTCAAAGTCCGATGAAACACAAAGTGTGGACCAGAGTTTACCTGGGAACGCGAAGACCAGATGAAGAAGAAGTACCCACAACTGTTCAACGATCAGACAACTATTTCTTAAGGTATCATTCTAAGATACCTTTCTTTTAGTTTCGAGACGAAACTCCGTTCAACAAGGGGATGATGTCACAACTCGCACGAAACCCTACATTGCTTTGTTTCAGATTTATTTCAGAGACTCTCAGAAACCCTGGCGCGTCTAGTTCCGAACAACTGACAAGTTGCTCACTATGTTCGTTGAATCCATGTTCTAATTTTCGGGACAAAAATTTCTTCAACAAGGGGATAATGTGACAACCCGTATTTTCAGGTTAACACCATTCACCGCCTCTACTCATTCTACGCTATTACTATAACTGATGCGCGATGTGAAATTATTATAGTAAATGGTATATTGCGTGTTTAAACGCTAAACTCACGAAGTGCAAATAAATTATAAATACTCATGAAATTATAAAATAAAATTGTTAAATTTCAAGTTGGGTGCTAAGGAGACATTCTCCAAAAGATGAGGGGTTCAAAGTGGAAAAAAAATATATACATGGATATATATATATATATGTGGATCTGTGGAGTGGATCGATGGGGTGGAATTGCACATGTATGTTAGTGGGTTAGGTAGAGATGGTGGATCTATGAAGAGGATGGCATATATGTTAACATATATTATATATCTCTCCAACCCAACCTACCGATTATCCCATTCTCAAACTCCCAAACTAACTTCCAAAACTCTATCCCCTCTCCCTTCGATCTCCAGCCCGACGACTCAAGCTCCATCATTGGCAGCCCCTTCCGCCTGCAATCGTGCGTGCACAAAGACGATCGCCGTCCCTATGTGATGATGCTATCGACCCGATTAAGCACCGCACTCGTTTTCATCTTTGGTAGATTCGATCAACATCCTAACAGCAACCCACATCCGAATTGGTATGTTCCCTTTAATGGTTCCATGTATCCTTCATGTATAGCGTCGGTTTCGGTTTCGTCTCGGTTAACATCGCACAACTCTAGCCGTGTTTTGCCGTTCCGGTTGTTGTGGTGTTCTTTTCCAATGGCCTGCGATGTGTATGTATGTATACATATGCTTCTGCAAATCATATATGTAAGTGTATATATATGTGTGTTTTGCAGCGTGAATATATATATATGTATGCATGTGCAGCCCGTGTATGTATATTTATGTGTGCGTGTATGTATATGGCTGTATGCGTGTATGTATAATTCTGTAATTGTGTATGAAAATGAACATATATACATGTATGTATGACAGCCCGTAAGTATATATATATATATATATGTATCCTGTGCGTATATAATGTATCTAAAGGGTGTGTGTGTAAGTGTTTTGTGTATGTATGGGCAGAGTATATGTGCTGCGTATGTATGTATCGGTATGTATATATGCTACGTATGTATGTATCGGTATGTATATGTGTTGCGTATGTATGTATGTGTGGTGCGTGTGTATGTATGTATGTGTACTGCGTATGTATGTATGTATGTATTCTGCGTATGTATGTATCTGTATGTGTTCTGCGTATGTTTTGTAATGAATAGCCTTATGGTGATAAAACATTAGAAATTGGTAGAGCTGATTGTAAATATATGCATAAAGAAAATGTTTCTTACTCTGTACATTGAGTTTCATTATTTGTCTGTTTGGTTATGGAGAATATGTGTTTCAATCATAGAAGTTAGACAGAAGGGTCCCATTTTTTTTTAAAATCAATAATTGGTTATTGTTTTAAGAACCTGCTTGTGGCTTGAATAAAATTAATCATTGGAGGTTGGATGCTTGTGGTATAGATATTGGCAATAGAGTAATGATAATTGTGGGCACACTAATATTCTTTAATAGTTCCTAGTGGTTTCCAACTAAGCCGTTTCTGTGAGAGAATAATGTAGTTGGGTAGGTTCAAAAGTTGGTTTAGCGGAAACATGAATTGTGTGTGTTTTCTTTTGTTTAAAAGTTGTAGTTGGATAGGTTCAAACTAATAATAATAATAACAATAATAATAATAATAATAATGATGATGATGATGATGATGATGATGATGTGGCATGCGTTTATAATATCACTCCTGTACCTGTAATGTTAACGCATGGTTGAGTGCTTTAACTATGTTATAAAATACGTATGGGTAATATGTATGGATGTCTATAATATATTACGTGGGAGTGCATGAATGTATAGTTATATAAATTTCCATAAGAGTGTTACATTTGGTCATTATGCATTAAAAGGTGAACTGGTATATATATACTTGTGCTTGATTAGGAAAAGAGGGAAATATCGATAACGACACCACAACCGAGTCGTGAAACGCGAAACCGTACGATCACATTATTAGTATTTAATATTAATTAAATATTAAATGAAAATTCAGGTTAATCGGAAAACCAGATCTTTTGTTATTTCAATTGCTTGTTACTCTTCATTCGAGGTGAGTTTACAACCCCACTTTTACTTATATACTCTTTTGGGGGAGAGAAACATGTTGTTTTCATAAATGTTACATTACATTGGATTTTTGTAATACTGCATATACTTGATACTATGGTGTTATACTTTGCCCTTCGGACCGTTAATATGGACTTAGCGAGGTGATTGTTAGTAGTATTACTGGGATTGACATACCCCACCCGGGCTAGTCGCGCTTGCACAACGTTCGTCAAACGGGTGAACGGTTAGCCTAATTACAAGTGTTGTGGTGTGTGATCCACAACCGGGCCTACTTTATTATTTGATTACATGTCAGCTCGGTCGTGACTTCATACACATAGTGATCATTATGGATTAGCTACCCACTATATGCTTTGATTACATAGTCCGGGAATTTCATTACTGATACTTATTGGATTACATAATCCGGGAATTTTCGTTACTGATACTTATTAAATTACATAATCCGGGAATTTCATTACTGATACTTATTGGATTACATAATCCGGGAATTTCATTACTGATACTTATTGGATTACAAAATCCGGGAATTTCATTACTGATACTTATTGGATTACATAATCCGGGAATTTCATTACTGATACTTATTGGATTACAAAGTCCGGGAATTTCAATACTGATACTTACTGTTTCTGATAAACCTGTGAACTCACCAGTCTTGTACTGAGATTTTGCATGTTTTCTCTCAGGACATTGATATGGCACGTTTAGGAGCACAGCATCTATCGCATGTCATTCCGCATTCACCACAAACTGTTTTCAAGATTTGATTTGCATTTACTTTACATAAATTGGATTGGACGCGTGTTAGCGTGTTCCAAAACTATTGTTAAATGTTTTACTGTATTCGCTTCCGCAATACTTAAACATAATTGGTTTGTTTCATTATTATTAATCAATCTATATGTTTTGTAATTATCGAGTCGTTTGGTGTAACTGATGCTTATCTGAGATCCTGGTTATGTCACACGCCTGACGGTAAAACCCCGTTAGCGGATTTTGAGGGTGTGACACATTTGCTTTATGGAATTATTTGAAGGATTTGGAATTTGTGATCAATTTGGTTGACAAAGTCATAAATCCATATCCAATTCCATTATTCTCCAAAACGTGTTATCATTTGAACTCATATTTCAATTCCAACAAATTTTGCAAACTAAAGTGGTTAAGAACGTAATACAAATTTCCATTCTTCAAACGCCGTTAAATTCGAACGAACCAAACACCCCTAAAGGTTTAAATATTAAGTTTTTATCCTGTGTTGGAACAGAAGAAGGATTCAAGATGCAAGTCATAAATAATTAAGCATTCAAAACAAAAAAGCTGAAGTCAATCCATATAACACTATTATATTGCCTATAAAAATGCTTCTATTGATGAAGTCAAATTGTTTTACTAAAATTTACACAACACCACCCAAAACATGATTGATTATAGGCCAAACTGTAAGCAAGTAATCAGAACACAATTGAATAACAATACTTCTATTTTTCTGTTATCACTTCTCAAAATTTTTAGGTGTTGTTACCTCTGATTCAATCAGAGGTCATGCCTGTTTGGTAAAACAAGAACGACCTCCGAACCAAATGTAATTATCATTTATTTTTTCGCCTGCGTCTTACACATTTGTTCTGTATGTTGTAGATTTCATTAACTTAGATTTGTTTATCTTGATGGATTCTTGAAAATATCATACGGGTCATCGATAATGCTTGTTTTGTTTCTTTTGGGTTTGGCTATGTTGTTTCTGTTTCTTTGTTAGTTCACACTTGCATATTTTCTTGGTTTGATTTCACAGCTCTATAAGTTGCTGGAGAAGCGGAAAATGCTGAAGATTCTGAAACCAATAAAAGTGTCAAGATGACAAAAGGTTGAGCTGGTAGGGAGATTGGCCAAATCAAGTGGATCAAAAGGTATAGTATTACTCTATACTACAATCACCAAATCAAGTAACCTCACCTTTGTGTTTATATCTTATTTTGAACAGCAGGCACTACTTTTATTACACCAAACTGAAACCATTACACCAGATACGATAGAGATGCTAGCAAGTTACTAGACTAATTCCACCCTAACTACCTGTTGCTCCAAATTTCTCACCTAGAGGAGAGTCAAATAAGAAGCAGTGCAACAAAGTGACTCCTCTTGTTCAGATCCGTCCATAGGTGGTAATAAGCATTTCTCTTCTTCTTAGACATATGAGCTGCAACCACAGAAAACTCGTTAGAGGGCCCTGGAGCTTGAGCTCCGAGAGCACTCTGACGCTCAAGTCAGTTGTGTATAAGATGTATCAAACATAAGCATAGATGTATAAGAGGGATATAAAGATGATAGGCACGAGGTATTAAAGCTGAAGAAGATAGATATATGGTGAAATTATAAGATAGCATAGAGTTTTAGATGATTGTATGCATAGGTCTTTACCTGGTACTAAAGACGGATTTATAGTGCCTGTGGTGGTAAGTCTCTGGATAATGATTCTATTTTAGGTAACTTGTGGTTAAACATCTTGACAGAACTCTCTTGGTTAGAGAGTTCATGTCTTTTTGGTGCAAAGGGTTTATACATGAGTTTAATGATTTTTGTCTCCTATAGTTGACTTTACTTTTGGTTGTTACCGACCTTATTTGATCAGAGATGTCATTATCAATCTAAGGTACTTTGGTTCTTTGGTTCTTTGGCTCTTGTTGTTTTGTGACCTGACCATATTCCTTCTATCGCCAATGAACACTTTGCTTTGTTATTAAGTTTCTTATTCATCACACTAAAACCTCTAAGTATTATCGTTGAGGTTTCTTCTTAAGCCGCGGTTTAGGAGTGTTGTTTTATGCCAGCGGCGATGTATGAGGTCCTTTCTTTGACCAGTTCCTTTGAAATTTCTAAGTGTAGAACTCCAAACTACTCCCTCTATATCAAGCTGCCGTTGGGGTCCTCCCCTTGTGTCAGCCGAGGCTAAGGGTCTTCCCCCTGTGTCAACTGAGGATAAGGGTCTTCCCCCTGTGTCAACTGAGGATAAGGGTCTTCCCCTTGTGTCAGTTGGGGCTAAGGGTCTTCCCCTTGTGTTAGTCATGGCTAAAATACACCCTCTTGAGCTGCGGTTGAGATTGCTCTATTTCACCTAGTTTCTTTTTCTCAGTTTATTCACGTTATCATTACCACTTTAATATTTTTTTAATAATGATTTGTGTTGTATATGGGGTGGTACCCCATCACGGATAGCAAGTTAGTAGACTAATTCCACCCTAGCTATCTGTTTCCATACTCCAGGCATAAATTGGTTTAATGGTATAATTTTCTGAACCGTATTAATCCTTTAGATTGCACCTATAAATTTTTCCCATAAATGATCCTGACTCCACTTTCCATCTCAACCATCGTTTCGTCCGTGTTGACTAAGCTGAATAGTAGGTGGCTCGTGAGGCTCATAATGTATGCATGTTGCTCGGCCTTTGTCCTTTATGATCATGTTATGTAAAATTATACAAGTATACATTGAGGTTTGAAACTTTTTTCTTTTCTTAAGCGCATGATGGATTAGCAATAATGTCCTATTTTTCCTTAGGAACATCAAATGCATGCTCAACATACTTTCTCGTCGGCTCTTGAGCTTTTTTTTTAAAGAGTACGTTTGAGATCACTTTTGTCAAGATATGTGAATGATTACATAATTGTGGTGTATTCCAACTAATAAAATTTGCAAGATAATAACTATACTTGTACTCGTTCCCATTTACGATAAAGAACAGGCTAGTGGAGGTCGTTGAAAACTAACGATTGATCAAAAACTTGTATATCGTTGTCTGACCCGCAACACCGAAGAAAGCATGCCAAATACAAAGACCATGGCGGGATGGTCAACTCGTTAGTGCAAACCTTGCTAACCAACATGATAGTTTGCCTACTCAACCACTCATAATGTGTACAAGTAATGCCCCCTAACTTTCATGGAAACCGTGTACATCCTTGTGTGTCTGCTATAGTTGTTGAATATCACAACACGTCAGTTTCTTCAAATACTTGCTACCATATTTTGGAATATAGAGTTATTATAGATTGTAGAGTATGAATTGTGTTTGTATTTATAGATTTAAGTTAAAAAAAAGTTCGTCAAAGTATTCATTTGTAAATAAACACATCCCAATATTGTAACATCTCGTATATTTACGGCGTGTTAATACATTTTAAATGTTAAACAATAATAATAATAATAATAATAATAATAATAATAATAATAATAATAATAATAATAATAATAATAATAATAATAATACAATAATAATAATGTTAAATAATAATAATAATAAATAATAATAATGATAATAATAATAATAATAATAATAATAATAATAATAATAATAATATTAGTAATAACATTAATAATAATAAATAATAATAATAATAATAATAATAATAAAGTCCAGGGGTGATTCTTGTAAATTCTGAAACTTTAAAGGAAGTTTTACACATAAAATGTCAAAAGTGAAACCGTAGGGACCATTTGTGTAAATATTTAAAACAAACTGCTTTCTCTCTCCCCGCAAATCCGGCGACCGTCCGGCGAAGCTCCGGCGGTCCTCCGGCGAGTTCAAACGTCCAAATGCACGCGGTTTTAACTAAAATTAAAGGTCCTGACACCCTCGCGACCAAGATTCGAACCCTATGCACCCCAAAACGCGTTTAATCATTGAATAATTCGGATCCAAAGCTCACCACCTCGAATCTACTTTATTCCCGACCGTTCAACGGTCGGTTAACCCACTCAAACACTCATAATAAACAAATTGAATGCTACCAAAACGATCATTTCACTATCTGTAACCTATTCCTAGTTTCAATTTCATCCGAAAAATCCCACAGCACCTCCATCGAACACCACCTTCCTCTCGACCTGCAACTTGATCGAAATCAACCTTCGGAGCTCTCTTAATCCAAATTGATTGAGGGCTTTGAACCTTAAACGTTATTAGAAACTACTGGTGCGAGGAATTCGATTATAATCAACTCCAACCTATTGAATTCAAAGCTCCACAGCCGTGACCTCACTCGAACCTGTATCCATCGAATTCCACGTCCATAACAGGTAATCAAACACTCTTTGGGTTCGGTTTTATGTGGGGATCAAAAGCCCCAAACATCCTTTGATTAACAGATTCACTTGAATGTTTAATTGGATCGAAATCATTCTAGGGTTCGTATGAATTGGGGGTGATTCGATGTTTAAGTTTAAAAGATTTAAAAACCGTGAAGTAATGCGGCTGTGTGCCTTTGGTTTACTGGTATGTGTGTGGGAGTGTGGGATGGAGGTCACGGGTTCGAACCCGTGCACCTACCATATTTTTTTAAAGGCTTATTCAGCCTTAAATTAATTATAATAAATTTCTAAAAATTATAAAAATTCGTTTTGTAGACTATGTTTATTTTTAAAATTATCTATGTATCTTTTTATAAATTATAACCTTAAATACTTTAATATTTTTTATAAAATATTAAATTACAAATATTATACTTAGTTTATTTTTATAAAAATATACTTTAAATAATAGTTTAAAGGATTAAATTATTATTGGTCAAGGTGTAAACGTAATTATGAATTTCTCGTAGAAATTATATGTATTTCATAGTTAAATTTCACAAATTATTATAAAGGATTAAATTTCCTTAAAAATTGTATGAATGATACATCCGTTATCAAACAAAGTATAAATAACCGTTTATTAACTTTATTTATAAAAATAACCCCAAACTCCTACCGAAACCCTAGTTCGAGTTAAAACGTTAAAACTTAATATAATTAAACTTAAATCTCGTCAATATATATATATTCTTAGGTATCTCGTGAAGGTTTACATTGGAACGTCGCTATTATCTTTATTAATCGTCATTCATATACTTAATCGCCATGTGAGTATTTCTATACCCATTTTAATACTTTCACACTTTTGGGTGAAACATGTTACATTATAAACGTAGCACTTATAAACACGTTTGATTCTTGTAAACTTATAGCAATTTACTTGTGTGTTGTAATTAGTTGAATCTTGTAGCTACCATGTAATGTCGAATACATGTACAATCATTAACTATTGCTAGCCTGGCGACGTCATAGATCTATGGGCCTGACAAACCTGCTTGGTTGATCCATGCACACTTAGCTAATCGTATATATTTATAAACGTTTGAGATTTGTAAAACTTTGTCAAGGTTTGATTGTGCATTCTGTATTACATCCCTAGTTATCTTGTTCTCTAATTTAAAACATGAATTGTCATCTTTTTATATACTTATGTATCCAAAACTATAGAATGCTCACCAACATCTTTATGTTGACCTTTTATTTTTAACATGTTTCAGGAAATAGCGTTATGTGGCTGTGAACAATCATAATTCTCACACTTCGACGATTCCGCCGTCAAGGTTGGGGTGTGACAGATTGGTATCAGAGCCCATAACTATTGGGATTTAGGTTATTAGAAATGGTGACCTAGACTATTGTTGCATGAACCTCATAGAAGGATCCTTATACTTTTGTGCTTACATGTTGTTTAAATGCTACATAATGCTACGCCTTTTGTGTAACTTGATGCCCTAGCATAGGATTGCCTTATGTATGCTTAAAACTTAGTTACTTGACTCCCTAAACTTAACTTTGACTTTTGACTCTCCTTGATAAATGAACTTCCTAAACCTATTCTTAACGCCATGTGGAATCTACGCTTATCGTCGTGGGTTCAATTCCTTAGACTCTATGTCTAATCTATGAAAATCTTATCAAGGTTTTGATTTCATAAACCAAAGAAATTTGTGTGGCACATAGACACCTGTATTCTGGATTTCCTGGCAAAAGGCCTTCGGGCTAAGGCAAGCATATCATATAAATCTCATTGCGAGACCAATTATGCTTACCTGGGGATTTCTGGGATGAGTGATAAACTATGGTCAACACACGTCTCTAAGGCAAATGGGTCAAATTACCTTGACGTGTCAACGATTCCAAATGGTAATGCGTTACCAAATGGAACCATCCTTTTTGCATTCTAAAAATCCTTGAATCCTTGAACGGGTTTATCATCAAAGTTTTAATATCTTCTCATTCTTAACCTACATAATGTTCCTGTTAATATTGAACTCATCCTACATTTCAACTCTTACGCTCAACGTGTAACGTGTAATGGTATTGAACTCAGCGTTTCATGTAACTATTTCTATACATTGATCAACGTGAACATGGATCTTAATATACCCAAAGATATTGGGAATCTAAACCATATGGTCTTTAAAACTTTAAACCGTTACTTATGGTTCTCAAATCTTCTTAAGGATGTGTCCCACAACTAAGAACATGTAATGCTGTAGGTGGAATTCCTACATCTAGGAATACCTTGCTAATTGAATGTTAACTTTGTTAATTTAAATATTATAAGTGGTCACTCACCTCAATAATCGAATAAACTACTTATAACTATGTTATCACTTAAAAATACGCGTGTCTTCAATTAAAACTATGGTTGAGCTCATATACTGAGAAGTCCATGTATTTCCTTTTGATCGAATGTTCACATCTCATTGTGGTGTTGAATAATTACTGTCCTTGATTTCGTCTTCCCGATTTAAACCACCTAGATTTGAACACCACAACAAATTCTGTTATCTTGAACTTTGATCTTAAGCTTGTAATCATGATTTTCCCTTTTGTTACATTGTTGTAACTTGAAATTTCTTGAATTTCTAAGTTGATATTCTGTTCTTTTCGTTGTTTTGTCAAACTTCGTACCGTTTGCATCGTGGGGGATAAAAGGGTTTGTAAGTCAATCTATGGCTAAGAACGCTCGTACCTCCTAAATAATTCTAACTCATCAAAACAGGGGTGATTCCCTTACTTTGATGGTTCTCTATTCGTTTCGATAAATGGTTTCCAATTGTGTGTTTATGAAATTTCATCCTCTGAATAAAGGCAATTTCCTCATCCTGAGGATTGACTTCAATTATTCTCATTGTAACTTGTACTTCACCAATGACATGATCTCACCAAAATAGGATTGAAACCCGTACTTTGGTGGCAAATGTTAATCCTCGATTGTTTTCTTGTTATTATGGAACTCAATCATCAAGATAGGCATAATTCCATATCTTGATGATAATTTCATTTCTATGGATTGTATTTTCTCAAATGAAACAACCTCGTCAAAGTAGGAGTGAATTCTGGATTTTGATGAAGAAGTTCATTTTGTTATATTTTATTTTTGTAAGAACTTCACCGTTAAGATAGGAGTGATTTTTCTTACCTTAATGGTGAGTTACCACGTCTTATTTATGTGGATCCCCAACAACTAGTTGGGATCGAACTTTTGATTGGTAAGTTAGTGGTCATATCTTGGGAATACACCATCAAGTTAGGAGTGAAAACCACACCTTGATGACTACTCTCATTTCTTGATCTTCAACTTACCATGGTTGTAACCAAGTGACGAGAAGCATGTAGTAACTTGATGGGTGAAACAATGTTAGTGTTTTGACCTATCAAGCCAAAGCATGATCTCTGAACTTGAAAGAAGACCCGATCGTTTTAGGTTGATTTTGACTCCAACCTTGGAGCACTTAAATTCTTAAATCAATTTCTTCCCCTTTATTTTTATTTACTCGATCTAGCTACATCGAACCATTTATTCCTTACTTATTAACTTTCATCTTGAGATATCATCAAACCCATAAGTATAATCTTCCTAAACAATCTTTTGTCAAATAAAGATATTATCAAATACTTATCTTATTGGTTGATGAATTACGTATGCAAATCTGCATTTAGAGATTTGTTACCTTGCAAAACATGGTTACAAATACCTTTCTTATTGTTTGCGTCATTTCTTGAATCGTTTTTGAATCTTTAATCTTGAAAATCATTGAAATTCTAACTTGGTTTTGAACAACAAGACTCGTTATTATCCTCACTGCGATGTGGATATAATGGTTCATAAACCTTCGTAACTTGTAGTCATGGGTTTGGCATAAAGGAAAAGACGTAACTTGGTATGTGTCCAAATGTTTCACCTTCATTTATGACAAAACCTAACCTCCGTGTTCCCGTAAATCTCCTGTTTAACTTTTCATCCACTAGGTGCCTCTTATTTTAAATGTCATGATGACAATTGGTGCATTATAGACCGAATGGCTAAAAATTCAATTCGACCCATTATCTCACAATGTCGAGAAATTGACCTGTATCTGTTTCAAATATTCGTATACCATGGTATGGCGCTAAAACATCGATCGTTATCTTGAATGATTGATTCATTTTCTGTTCTTAATAAAATTCTTAACCATAGTTGTGAACTTATTCCAAGATCTTCGCATAACGTAATATTCTTAGACCGATGGTTGGTCAAAGGAGAAATACATATTCACAAGATATGCGTTAAGGTCGTTTCATATGGTGACGTTTGGAATTTTTAAATTCCGACGATTAACCTTTCTTATCATTGTTGGCCTCTTATTGATTTCTAGGCATCACCTTACCATGAAATCATATTCTGGAAGTTGTGATTTATAAGTCTAACATACCATGGTAACTCGTCATCATTTCCACTGTTTCCTCTCAAAACATCTCGTATTTCACTGGAAGAGTCAAGTTGGCATATATTATGTCAAAGAGACTTGAAGGATTCCCTAAAGTGAAACATCTCATCTGTAATCAAACGTCTATCACTGTCCGTTCGTACACCTACCCGTATTTGTTTGCTTGGTTCATTCTTAATTTCGGAACGAAATTCTTTAAAGTAGAGGAGACGGTAACATCTTGTATTAACGATCATTCGTAATCCATGTGAAAGCTTATAATGTTAACTAGAAGCCACATACTTTAGGCTCTCTTTTTACCTCTAATGGCTCTGCCATTGCACATAAAGCAAACACTATAGCGGTCAGCTTAATCGATGATGAATTTTCTTCTTTTGATACCTTATCAAAACCCGAAAGTTCTCCAAAGTATATCTCAGAAAATGAAAACACAAACTGCATCAAGAAAGAAAAAAAAGAATCACTATGATCTATCTGTGGTTTCATGCTCATTTTCTGATTCATCTGGGAACGTGAGGATCAAATGAAATCCAAGCGTCCTCATCTTTTCGTCTCAGCCTCCTCATGAACAAATTTCGGGACGAAATTTCCTAAAGTAGGGGAGACTGTAATATCTCGTATATTTACGGCGTGTTAATACCTTTTAAATGTTAAATAATAATAATAATAATAATAATAATAATAATAATAATAATAATAATAATAATAATACAATAATAATAATGTTAAATAATAATAATAATAATAATAATAATAATGATAATAATAATAATAATAATAATAATAATAATAATAATAATAATATTAGTAATAACATTAATAATAATAAAAAATAATGATAATAATAATAAAGTCCAGGGGTGATTCTTGTAAATTTTGAAACTTTAAAGGAAGTTTTATACATAAAATGTCAAAAGTGAAACCGCAGGGACCATTTGTGTAAATATTTAAAACAAACTGCTTTCTCTCCCCGCAAATCCGGCGACCGTCCGGCGAAGCTCCGGCGGTCCTCCGGCGGTCCTCCGGCGAGTTCAAACGTCCAAATGCACGCGGTTTTAACTCAAATTAAAGGTCCCGACACCCTCGCGACCAAGATTCGAACCCTATGCACCCCAAAACGCGTTTAATCATTGAATAATTCGGATCCAAAGCTCACCACCTCGAATCCACTTTATTCCCGACCGCTCAACGGTCGGTTAACCCACTCAAACACTCATAATAAACAAATTGAATGCTACCAAAACGATCATTTCACTATCTGTAACCTATTCCTAGTTTCAATTTCATCCGAAAAATCCCACAGCACCTCCATCGAACACCACCTTCCTCTCGACCTGCAACTTGATCGAAATCAACCTTCGGAGCTCTCTTAATCCAAATTGATTGAGGGCTTTGAACCTTAAACGTTATTAGAAACTACTGGTGCGAGGAATTCGATTATAATCAACTCCAACCTATTGAATTCAAAGCTCCACAGCCGTGACCTCACTCGAACCCGTATCCATCGAATTCCACATCCATAACAGGTAATCAAACACTCTTTGGGTTCGGTTTTATGTGGGGATCAAAAGCCCCAAACATCCTTTGATTAACAGATTCACTTGAATGTTCAATTGGATCGAAATCATTCTAGGGTTCGTATGAATTGGGGGTGATTCGATGTTTAAGTTTAAAAGATTTAAAAACCGTGAAGTAATGCGGTTGTGTGCCTTTGGTATACTGGTATGTGTGTGGGAGTGTGGGATGGAGGTCACACCTGCCATATTTTTTTAAAGGCTTATTCAGCCTTAAATTAATTATAATAAATTTCTAAAAATTATAAAAATTCGTTTTGTAAACTTTGTTTATTTTTAAAATTATCTATATATCTTTTTATAAATTATAACCTTAAATACTTTAATATTTTTTATAAAATATTAAGTTACAAATATTATACTTAGTTTATTTTTATAAAAATAGACTTTAAATAATAGTTTAAAAGATTAAATTATTATTGGTCACGGTGTAAACGTAATTATGAATTTCTCGTAGAAATTATATGTATTTCATAGTTAAATTTCACAAATTATTATAAAGGATTAAATTTCCTTAAAAATTGTATAAATGATACATCCGTTACCAAACAAAGTATAAATAATCGTTTATTAACTTTATTTATAAAAGTAACCCCAAACTCCTACCGAAACCCTAGTTCGCGTTAAAACGTTAAAACTTAATATAATTAAACTTAAATCTCGTCAATATATATATATTCTTAGGTATCTCGTGAAGGTTTACATTGGAACGTCGCTATTATCTTTATTAATCGTCATTCATATACTTAATCGCCATGTGAGTATTTCTATACCCATTTTAATACTTTCACACTTTTGGGTGAAACATGTTACATTATAAATGTAGCACTTGTAAACACGTTTGATTCTTGTAAACTTATAGCAATTTACTTGTGTGTTGTGATTAGTTGAATCTTGTAGCTACCATGTAATATCGAATACATGTACAATCATTAACTATTGCTAGCCTGGCAACGTCATAGATCTATGGGCCTGACAAGCCTGCTTGGTTGATCCAAGTACACTTAGCTAATCGTATATACTTGTAAACGTTTGAGACTTGTAAAACTTTGTCAAGGTTTGATTGTGCATTCTGTCTTATATCCCTAGTTACCTTGTTCTCTAATTTACAACATGAATTGCCATCTTTTATATACTTATGTATCCAAAACTATAGAATGCTCACCAACATCTTTATGTTGACCTTTTATTTTTAACATGTTTCAGGAAATAGCGTTATGTGGCTGTGAACAATCGTAACTCTCACACTTCGACGATTCCGTCGTCAAGGTTGGGGTGTGACAAATATGCCTTCCTTTATGACAACCTCATTGAGACCACCCACACCCCAACCATGTACCATTGGCTCGATGTTCCTCATGCCCTCACCCAATGTGACAGGGCCACACCCTCCTTCACGCTACCATTACACACACCCGAGTTGTTAATTATTACTTGAAGGCTACCGTAGTTAAAATACGTTAGACTAAATTGAAAAGGAAGATAAAATACCTACCCTACATTTTGATCCTCCAACAGTGTAATCGAAGTCCGGGCACTACATTAGCTTGTTATTTCTACCTTGCGTGTTTGGGTTATGTAATACTTATGATAAGTGGCTTTTTAGGCTGACTGCAGGTTGGATGTTTTAGTTAATGGTTCAAAATAGTGTTAGCTTTGTGACATCGTTACCTCCCCAATCCATAGTTGTTTGAGCCATCTATTTTTACGTCTCAACCAATTAGGCAAAGGTGAATTTGTATTTTAGATTAGATTGACCGTTAGATAGGTACTATAATTGTTACGCAAAATTGTTCTTTAAGAAAACGTGAACGGAAAATTGTTCTTTAAGAAAATGTGAAGACATAAATTTATGAATAATCGTAAAAATTCCTTGGTTATGAAAAGCTTCCAGCCTCCCATGATATATATATATATACACTCAATAGTAAGCGTCGGTGGAATTGTTTTCAATGTTTTTCATTTTAACGTATTTTACTACTACATAAATACGTTTATCGGTGGATTTTGAACACATCCACTGCTTTGGCCTTGGTGGCAAGGGCTTCAAATCCTCTGGTGACAACTCGGGCTTGATTCCCAGCCCCAACCCCCAGTCGTAGATTTTTTCCTCTTTTCTTGGTTTTTTTTCTTTTGCTTTTTTATATTCTTTTTCAAATTACCTTTTTTTGTTTTCCAAAAACATTTTATTTTCCTTGTTATGAACTATTTTAACGAGTTCACTGTTTTAATGTTGGTTATTGTGTATGTCGTAATGTGTGAGACATAACCACAATATTCTCACAGAGGCAATGAGCATAACTAATTTCGACGTTAGTAACGACATTTGTAAACATAACCTTTACCATGTTATTAACATGTGATCGTAAGGTGTTAGAAAAATTTGTTGCTACTCAAATTCCAATGAGCCATTCTTGTTCTCTTATTGGAAAAATGTTTCTAGTCCACCACTAGAAACACTTATCCTCATCCTCAGGAGTGGAGCTCCTTTTGAAGTAATGGGTGAAATGATATCAATTTATTGATTGATTTATTTATTTATTTATTTATTTATTTGTTTGTTTTTTTGTTTATTTATTTATTTATTTATGTTTTACATAGAGTGATGGAAATTTAAGTGACCCCATTATATTTTCAAATATAAACTTCAACTATAAATAAAGTGTCTCACTGATTTTTTATGAATTATATCACCTAGAAAAGCGCAACAATCAAAGTGTGAGGTTCATAGAAAACCTTTTATATTGATATATATTGTGAATTATATCACCTAGACATCTATTGAAGTAACTATACAAGGAATTAAATAACTGAAGTTATGAAAATGTTTTCTCATTCCATTCCACATAATATTAAACACAAAAAGACTAGTGCTATTCTCGTAAGAATAAGTTCATCTTTGTTGAAATATATTAAAATATATTATATTTCACATGGGTTTTAAATTAAATTTATATCAAAACATAAATAAAAATAGACAAATCACAACAACGTAGTCTAAATAATACAAACATCATTTTTATATGTTAATCGTAACTTTTAGCAGTTATATCTTGTGTTTTTTAAACTTGTACTATGGTTACTATTCATTACAACATGGTAAATGTTATATATAAAAACAAAGTGCGGCTCATGCTATACGTCAAGAGACGTACATGCTACAAATAAAAACGTCAAAGCAAAAGATAAAGAAGTAAAACTCCAAAGAAATAACGTTATGTGTTGACATCAATGGCAACCACAAATAAAGTCTCATGTATAGCCTGTGTATGTCGTATTGGTGATGCCTATGTGTAGCATATAACACTATGTGCGTTGTGTATAGGCGCCATTAAATGTGTCGTATAGGCGCCACTCTTATATAAAGCGAATGACTGGTGTGACTACTATCAGTTGTCATTGAAAAAACTATACACGACTTATGAGGCTATATACGTCATATAAAATTGTACGCGACGTATAAGAAGGCCTGAACGACTGATGTGATGACTAGAATGTTGTCTTGAAAATTATAAAACTAGAAATGCAAACGAGCCGAGCCGCTCTTGAGCTACTCGAGATCGGATCGATAAAAAACTCGAAAGTGAGTCGACCTTTATCGAGCCTGAACCGAGCTTGAGCTTGAAAAAGAAACTCATTTAATTATCGAGATCAAGCTCGCGCCTAAGCCCGAGCTTAACGTATCGAGCTCGAGCCAGCTCGCGAGCCTAAACGAGCTTTTTTATTTATATATTTTTATTTAATTTATTAAATATATTATATAAATAATATCTATTATATATAAAGTTATGATAAAAAACATATAAATAATATAAATAATATTATATATAAAATATATAATTATAAATATATATCAAAATTAAATATAAAAGTCTTAAAAATTGTATTTAAATAAATAAATGAGTCCAGCCTGAGCCGAGCTCGAGCTTGAGCTTGAGTATTTGTTGAGCCGAGCTCGAACTGTAACATCCGACCCATTTGAAATTGTAACCGAACTCGTTTATATCAGTAAATGAAATCTATTCATTTAAAACGTATTGATGTGTCATTTAATTCACATTACATATAGTTATTAATATGATTTTATAAAAAAATATATATATTATAAAATTATATTAGTAATTATGAAGTTTAAACAAAAATAATAATAATAATAATAATAACAATAATAATAATAATAAAAATAATACTGCTATTAATAATTAGTGAGATTTAAAAAAAATATACATATAAATAAACATGTATAAAACAAATAGGGTTTATAAGTCCAGGGGTGAATATGCAATTTATGAAACTTAAAACCAAAGTTTAAGACATAAAATATTAACTTTGAAACCGCAGGGACCGAATCTGTAAAATTTTAAAACCCACGGCTCCTTCCCCGTTTTTCCGGCGAGTCGCCGGCGAGGCTCCGGCCGGTCTCCGGCAAGCCAAATTAGCCAAAATTACGCATTTTCAAGCCACAAAACCGGTTCCAATGCGTTCGTGAATGTGTTTCGAACCCACGACACCCATTAAACACGATTAATAGCCGGTAAATTCGAATCCAAAGTCTCCACATCGAAATCGCAAAATACCCGACCAAAATCAGTCAAATTATTCCAAATTGAACCCCACAATCACACCGAAAGTTTCTTGGATCCAATTTGGGTTGAATTCCAACACAAAAACGTGTTGAATTAGTCAAATAAACGGCTATAATTGTCACTTTAACTTCGGATTCTAATCCAACTAATAAACCCACTTAAACACTTTCAATAATCAAATTGATGTCATATTATTAACCATTTCTCAGTCCCGAACCTACCCATACTCTCAAAATCATCTGAAACACACACAATCATCGAATTTGATTCTTCTAAAGCCGTGGAACTATCTCGAACTCAAACTCATCGAATACAATACCTCAACAGGTAATTAATACCTCTATGAACTCGTTGTTACATGAGGAATGAAAGCCCCATGGTTTCAATCACTATTGAAATCGAATCGAGGTTCAATTTGAAGAAATTCGAACCTAGGGTTCTTCGGGTTTTGGGGGTTTTGTTTGGGTTGGTTTAAAAGAAATAAAAACCGGATCATAACCGCGGCTTAGGCCTTGGTTCACCGGTTCCCATGCTTCATCTCAAACAGGAGGTCCCGGGTTCGACCCCGGGCCACCTCAACCATTTTTTTGGGGCTTTTTAAGCCTCTAAAAATTATAAAAAAATTGTAAAAATTATAAAAATATTTTTACAAACATTAGAAATTTTTAAAACAATCTAATTATTTTCTGAAATTTATTGTATTCATTTATTTTATTTGTTTTAAATAAATAAAATAACTATTTATTTTTCTACCAATTTATAATTAGTGTATAATACATAATTATACAATAAATAGATTGAATCCAATATATATACATAGGTATATATTATCCAATTATCAAAACATTTTTATTTGATTAAATTACATGTATATAATTTTATATAATCGTATACAATTTATAACTCGTCAACCAACAGTAAATGACCAACCACCGATGAAAAAGCCATACACCGGACCCCATCCACTATGTAACATCTGCAATTACCATCATCCCGCTAACACTCAGTGTCGTCAATGCACAAACTGTGGTCGTTTGGGACATACATTCAACGTGTGCAGGAGTGCTGCTAAAGCTCCGACCAATGCACCAGTTCACCAACATCTTCCTGCAAATACCCAGGGTCGTGCATGCTATCAATGTGGTGATCCGAACCATTTCCGCAATCGATGCCCTCAACTTGTCATCCCAGTTCCTACGGCTCAAGGACGTGCTTTCAACATTAATGCTCAACAAGCTCAAGCCACCAATGATGTGGTGTTGAATAATTCTTGTCCTTGATTTCGTCTTCATGATGTAATTCAAGATTTGTAATCGTGATTTTCCTTTTGTTACATTGATGTAATTTGAAAATTTCTAAATTTCTAATTGAGATATTTTTCCTTTCGTTGTTAAGTCTAACTTTGAACCGTTTGCACCGTGGGAGATGCAAGAGTTTGCAAGTCAACCTATGACTAAGGACACTCGAATCTCCTAAATGATTTTAACTCATCAAAACAGGGGTGATTCCCTTAATTTGGTGATGATTCATTATTCATTTCAATAAATGGTTTCCAATTGTGTATTTTATGAAATTTCATCATCTGGATTAGGATGATTTCCTTATCTCGAGGACTGACTTCAATTATTCACTTTGGAACTTACATTTCACAAATGACATGATCTCACCAAAATAGGATTGAAACCCGTACTTTGGTGACAAATGTCAATCTTTGATTGTTTTCTTGTTATTATCAAGCTCAATCATCAAGATACGCGTGAAATTCATACCTTGATGATAATTTCATTTTTATGGATTGTATTTCTCAAATGAAACGACCTCGTCAAAGTAGGAGTGAATTCTGGATTTTGATGAGGAAGTCTATCTTATTATATTTTGTTTTTGTAAAAATTCATCGTTAAGATAGGAGTGAATCCCTCACCTTAATGATGAGTTATCTCGTCTTATTTCTGTAGATTCTCAGATTGAACTTTTGATCGGTAAGTTAGTGGCCATACCTTGAAAGTACACCATCAAGTTAGGGGTGAAAACCATACCTTGATGACTATTCTCATTTCTTGATCATCAATTTACCATGGTTGTAATCAAGTGACGAGACGCATGTAGTAACTTGAGGGGTGAAATAATGTTAGTGTTTCGACCTATCAAGCCAAAGCATGATCTCTGAACTTGAACAGAGACCTGATCGTTTTAGGTTGATTTTGAATCCTAACTTGGAACATTTAAATTCTTAAATCGATTTCTTTTATCTTCATGTTTTGACTCGATCTAGCTACATCAAACCATTTATCAACTTTCATTGTGAGTTATCATCAAAACCTGTTTACGTGATGGTAGTTTTCCTAAACAATCTATTGTCAAGTAAAGATATTATCTCTGATCGTGATGGTCGCTTCATCTCTCGTTTTCTGGAAAAGTCTCCAATCAGCTCTCGAAACTCAACCGAATCTTAACACAGCTTATCAACCGCAAACCGACGGTTAGACTGAAAGAATGATACAAACCCTCGAGGATATGCTCCGGGCTTGCGTCAGTGATTTCAGTGGGTCGTGGAATTCTTATTTTCCGTCGATCGAATTCTCTTACAATAACAATCACCATACCAACATTTAGATGGCACCATTTGAGGCCTTGTATGGCCGAAAATGTCGATCTCCCATCTATTGGTCTTAAAATAGTAAAACACTTTAGACTCTCTTTTTACCTCTAATGGCTCTGCCATTGCACATAAAGTAAACACTAAAGAGGTCAGCTTAATCGATGACGAGTTTTCTTCTTTTGATACCTCATCAGAACCCGAAAAGTTCTTGAAAGTATACCTCGGAAACATAAAAACACAAACTGTATCAAGAAAGAAGAAGAAAATCACTATGATCTATCTCTGATGAACAAAGTTCTAGAAACATACAAGATATTCCCAAATCAGAAAGGAAACCTAAGATTCCTCTTGTTGAAAATCATGGGTCGTGATAAGATCCATGATAACTTGGTCGCTGCTAGGAATCGTCAAAAGCATTATGCCGGCAAAACATGTAAGCCCATGGAATACAATGTCGGTGATCTCGTACTTCTTAAGGTGTCACCTTGGAAGGGAGTGATTCGCTTTGGAAAGAAAGGGAAGCTAGCACCTCGTTACGTGGGTCCATTCAAAGTACACGAGCGAATTGGGAAAGTAGCCTACAAGCTTGAACTATCCCAAGAGCACAGCAATATACATTTGACGTTTCATGTTTCAAACCTCAAAGAAATGTCTTGCCGATGAAAATCTCCACATTCCACTCAACGAAGTCCAGATTGATGAATCTATGCACTTTATTGAGAAACCTGTGGAAATTATGGATCGGGAAGTTAAACAACTCAAGCGTAGCCGGATACCTATTGTCAAAGTTCGTTGGGAGTCTAAACGTGGGCCAGAGTACACCTGGGAACGTGAGGACCAAATAAAATCCAAGTATCCTCACCTTTTCGTTTCAGCCTCCTCGTGATTAAAATTTCGGGACGAAATTTCCTAAAGCAGGGGAGACTGTAACATCCGACCCATTTGAAATTGTAACCGAACTCGTTTATATCAGTAAATGAAATCTATTCATTTAAAACGTATTGATGTGTCATTTAATTCACATTACATATAGTTATTAATATGATTTTATAAAAAAAATATATATTATAAAATTATATTAGTAATTATGAAGTTTAAACAAAAATAATAATAATAATAATAATAATAATAATAATAATAATAACAATAATAATAATAATAAAAATAATACTGCTATTAATAATTAGTGAGATTTAAAAAAAATATACATATAAATAAACATGTATAAAACAAATAGGGTTTATAAGTCCAGGGGGTGAATATGCAATTTATGAAACTTAAAACCAAAGTTTAAGACATAAAATATTAACTTTGAAACCGCAGGGACCGAATCTATAAAATTTTAAAACCCACGGCTCCTTCCCCGTTTTTCCGGCGAGTCGCCGACGAGGCTCCGGCCGGTCTCCGGCAAGCCAAATTAGCCAAAATTACGCATTTTCAAGCCACAAAACCGGTTCCAATGCGTTCGTGAATGTGTTTCGAACCCACGACACCCATTAAACACGATTAATAGCCGGTAAATTCGAATCCAAAGTCTCCACATCGAAATCGCAAAATACCCGACCAAAATCAGTCAAATTATTCCAAATTGAACCCCACAATCACACCGAAAGTTTCTTGGATCCAATTTGGGTTGAATTCCAACACAAAAACGTGTTGAATTAGTCAAATAAACGGCTATAATTGTCACTTTAACTTCGGATTCTAATCCAACTAATAAACCCACTTAAACACTTTCAATAATCAAATTGATGTCATATTATTAACCATTTCTCAGTCCCGAACCTACCCATACTCTCAAAATCATCTGAAACACACACAATCATCGAATTTGATTCTTCTAAAGCCGTGGAACTATCTCGAACTCAAACTCATCGAATACAATACCTCAACAGGTAATTAATACCTCTATGAACTCGTTGTTACATGAGGAATGAAAGCCCCATGGTTTCAATCACTATTGAAATCGAATCGAGGTTCAATTTGAAGAAATTCAAACCTAGGGTTCTTCGGGTTTTGGGGGTTTTGTTTGGGTTGGTTTAAAAGAAATAAAAACCGGATCATAACCGCGGCTTAGGCCTTGGTTCACCGGTTCCCATGCTTCATCTCAAACAGGAGGTCCCGGGTTCGACCCCGGGCCACCTCAACCATTTTTTTTGGGGCTTTTTAAGCCTCTAAAAATTATTAAAAAATTGTAAAAATTATAAAAATATTTTTACAAACATTAGAAATTTTTAAAACAATCTAATTATTTTCTGAAATTTATTTTATTCATTTATTTTATTTGTTTTAAATAAATAAAATAACTATTTATTTTTCTACCAATTTATAATTAGTGTATAATACATAATTATACAATAAATAGATTGAATCCAATATATATACATAGGTATATATTATCCAATTATCAAAACATTTTTATTTGATTAAATTACATGTATATAATTTTATATAATCGTATACAATTTATAACTCGTGTATATACTTAACATGCAATATATAGTTAAGTTCACTTATGTATAAATGTATTATATACATATAATCATGTATATAATTATACATATATTTACTTGATTATATATTGTCACACCCCAACCTTGACGGCGGAAACGTCGAGGTGCGAGGGTTAAGATTGTTCACAGCCACATAACGCTATGTTAAAGTATGAAATGCCATTAATCAATTGTTTTCAATCACCACATACATCAATGTCTCAAAATAAATCAAACAAAAACAAGAATTCAATCGTCTTTATTAAGCCTAGGTCCATGATCTAGGTTTATGCATTCCTTCAATCATTGCTAAGCTTGTACATTACCTGAAACATGTTGAAAATAAAGTCAACTAACTAGTTGGTGAATTCTCATGGTTTTAAATACAATAAGTATACAAAATGTGGCAATTCTAGTCAATGGTCACAAGATAGCAAGTATATAGAACATGCATAGTTACAATCAAGCCTCGACTGAATAATATGAATAAGCATGATTAGCTAAGTGTATTTGGTTCCCTAGTGCACAAGCATACGGCTCCTAGGAGTCGGCAATACATCGACTTTAGCACCAAATAGGCTTGTCAGGCCCAAAGATCTAAGACTTCGCTAGGCTAGCAATAGTTAATGATTGCACACGTATGTCACATCTCATATAATACTAAACATATCCAAACAACCACGACTATGTAAGAATTGCACGTGTGTAATAAGTATCAAAACGTGTATGTGTAAGTTTGTATAAGCAACATGTTTCACCCCGAAAGATGTGCAATAATCGTAAAGCGGGGCATAAGAACTCACTTGTTTAATAAAGAAGACTTGTAGGTGAAATAAGAATAACCACGAATAAGATTTCCAACACAAACGTCACAACGCACCTAAACGAAATAAAGTAGCGCGTTATAATTTGTTTGATGATTAATTGTAGGTCTAATATGATTTAATAATTATTCGTATTTATTACATGTTAATAACGTGATCGGTTAAATGGAACAAATGGATTATACTTGGTATAATCAATTGTTGGCGCGTAAAAGAAATAATAAATAAAACTTGATTAAATTGTACGTTAAACCGATTTTTAAGGATTGTATATAATAATTATAATGAGTGATTTAGCTATTATAAGGGACTATATACAAATATATATATATTTATAAGTATAAGTAATCAAACAATTTAATTGTTTGAATATACATATAAATATATATACTAAACAATTATAATGTTGTGTAAAATAATCAATATAAATGATTTAACTATTAAAAGAACTATGTATAAATATATATATATATATATAAGTAACTAAACAATTAAATTGTTTGAATGTATATATAAATATTTATATATACTAAACAATTATAATATTGTATAATCATAATCAATATAAATGATTTAGCTATTAAAAGAACTATGTATAAATATATATATATATATAAGTAACTAAACAATTAAATTGTTTAATTATATGTATAAATATATATACTAAACAATTATAACATTGTATAATCATAATAAGTGATTTAATTACTAAAAGAACAATATATAATATATATATATAGGTATAAATAACTAAACAATTTAATTGTTTAAAATATATATATATATTTACAAGTATTATGTTTACTCATTTCTTTCGTATTTTTAAGACTAAAATAATGTATTTATAAATACTAAAGTATTTTATAAAAACAAAATTAATTTAGTCATAAAATAAATTAAACAACAGAAAAATAATCTGCATTTTATAAAATAAATTTTAGAAATTTTCAGAATTTAAAAAGGTTTAATAAATAACAAGAAATAAAGAAAAGAAGAAAAATCAAAAAAAAGGAACAGGGGAGGGGGGCTGCCCGGGGTCGAACCCGGGGCCTCCCTGTGTACATGGGACGGGGGAACCAGTGAACCAGGGCCGTGGCCGTGGTTCATTCTGGTTTGTATTAGTTTTAAACCGAGATTCCCATGATTTCCCCAAATTCCACGAACCCTAGGTTCAACAGATCCTCAATTGGCCCTCGATTCGGTGTTAGACACCCAAATCATCATAGGGCTTCTGATCCTTGGATCAAAACGAGTGGAAAACAGGTTTCAATTACCTGTTTTGATTAAGCTTCGAGTGATTTCGAGATCGACTCAGCTTCGAGTGTTCGTGAATTGGGGCTTTTGATTCGAGAGGTTTTCTGTTGAAATTGAGAGTTTAGTGAGTTAGGGGACTTCAAAATGATTCAGAATCCCTTAACTTATAGCTTCGATTACAAGATTTCGGGCTTAACCAATTCGATTTGAAACCGCATTCGAATTTACCTAAATTATCAGATTCGCGCTGTTATGATGCATGATTGGTGGGTTGATTAATTTGTTAAACCGCGTAATAACTTGGGAATGATTTGATTCGATTCAATTTGTGATTTTGGTAAGGTTTTGATTTCGAATTTTGTTAAGGTTAGACACGGTTTCGTTTTGGAAGGAGGAACGAGCGGGAAACTCGATTTCGAGTGGGTTCGGGTTCGAAACCCATAGCCGAGAGTGTTGAACGGTTTAATTGGGTCAAAAATGAGGAAACGGTGGGGTTTTTGGGGTCGCCGGAGCTCGGCCGGAGCTCCGGCCGATGGTTACCGGAAAAACGGGGGGGGTGGGGGAATTGGTTTGGGATTTTACACAAATGGTCCCTGCCCTTTCCAACCTTTTTATTTCATGAAATGAACTATTATTTAAAGTTTACAAAATGACAAAATGGCCCCCTGCACTTTAATTCATTATTTTATTATTATTATTATTATTATTATTATTATTATTATTATTATTATTATTATTATTATTATTATTATTATTATTATTATTATTATTATTATTATTATTATTATTATTATTATTATTATTATTATCTATTATCATTATTATTATTATTATTATTATTAATATTATCTATTATTATTATTGTATAAAAAGAGATTTACTAAAGATGCTATACAATGGCATAATAAAATGAACACAAAAATACAGGATGTTACAGTCTCCCCAACTTAAAAGAATTTCGTCCCGAAATTAAGAATCAAAAAGGGTTACAAGAATAAGTAAGGGTAAGTCTTCTTCATATGTTCTTCACGCTCCCAAGTGAATTCCGCTCCTCGTTTATTCTCCCATCGAACCTTTACGATTGGGGTCGTAGAGGTCCTAGTCTTCTTCATAATGCGATCCATGATTTCGACGGGTTTTTCAACGAAGTGTAGTGACTCGTCGATCTGAATGTCTTCCAATGGCACATGCAAATTATCGTCGGCCAGACACTTCCTCAGATTCGAGACGTGGAAGACAGGGTGAATTCCACTAAGGTCGGAGGGTAGTTCTAGTTTGTAGGCCACTTTCCCGATCCTTTTCAAAACCTTGAAAGGCCATACAAACCTAGGAGCTAACTTGCCTTTCCTTCCAAAGCGAACCACACCCTTCCACGGTGAGACCTTGAGAAGGACCATCTCCCCAACTTGGAATTCCAGTGGCTTTCGACGTTTATCAGCGTAGCTTTTCTGTCGACTCCTTGCCACTTCCAGGTTCTTGCGGATGATAGCGACTTTATCGGTCGTCTCTTGTATGAGCTCGGGACCGGTAATAAGATTCTCGCCAACGTCGGTCCAGCAGATTGGTGAACGACACTTACGACCGTAAAGTGCTTCGAACGGTGCCATTTGGATGCTTGAGTGGTAACTGTTGTTGTAGGAGAATTCTGCGAGCGGTAGGTGCGTATCCCAGTCGCCCCCAAAATCAAGGACACAGAGACGTAACAGGTCTTCCAGGGTTTGGATCGTCCGCTCGGTTTGGCCATCGGTTTGGGGATGGTAAGCCGTGCTTAAATCCAATTGTGTACCCAGAAGTTCTTGCATAGTAGACCAAAAGTGAGAAGTGAATCGAGCGTCTCGGTCAGATATAATGTGAAGAGGCACACCATGACGGCTTACGATCTCGTCGATGTAAATCCGGGCTAACCTTGATGTCTTATATGTGTCACGTATGGGTATGAAATGTGCCGACTTAGTCAATCGGTCGACGATTACCCATATGCTATCGTGCCCGCGAGATGTCCGAGGTAACTTGGTTATGAAGTCCATGGATATATGTTCCCACTTCCACATGGGAATTTCGGGTTGTTCAAGTAATCCACTTGGACGTTGATGCTCCGCTTTAACCTTCGTGCATGTAAGGCACTTAGCAACATAGGTTGCTATGTCTCGTTTCATTCCGGGCCACCAATATTGACTTCGTAAGTCCATGTACATCTTATCGGAGCCCGGGTGAATTGAATAACGAGTCCGATGTGCTTCGTTCATGATAGAAGCCCGAAGGTTATTGCCTTTGGGGATCCAGATTCGGTTTGCGAAGTACATTAGCCCATTGGCTCTTGTTTCTAATTGGGCTAAGAGATTTGGCTCGAGCTCTTCCTTCATACCCCCTTCGGTTTGCACCGCTTGCTGTGCTTCTCGAATACTCGCCTCGATGTCACAATCGATCCTTAAGTTCTGCAATAACACCGTAGCATTGCTGACATCGAGTCGGACTTCAGTATCAAACTCTCCCAATGTATCGAACCATTGGCGTCGGTCGCGAATCTCTTGAACGGAAACCATCTTTTGATGCGTCTTTCGACTCAATGCATCGGCTACGACATTTGCCTTGCCGGGATGGTAGCGGATATCACAATCGTAGTCGCTAATTAGTTCCACCCAACGACGTTGCCTCATATTGAGGTCCTTCTGATTGAAAACGTGTTGGAGGCTCTTGTGGTCCGTGTAGACTATACATTGCGTGCCGTATAGATAGTGTCTCCAGATTTTCAAAGCAAAGACCACCGCTCCGAGCTCGAGATCGTGCGTCGTATAATTTACCTCGTGAACCTTCAATTGTCTCGAGGCATATGCGATGACCTTTCCCCGTTGCATGAGAACACAACCAAGGCCTTGTTTCGACGCATCGCAGTATACCGTGAAGTCGTCATTTCCATCCGGTAGCGTCAGAATAGGGGCATTGCACAACTTGTGCTTCAATGTCTCAAACGCCTCTTCTTGCTCGGCTTTCCACTCGAAAGGCTTGTTCTTCTGAGTCAAGGACGTGAGTGGCTTTGCGATTTTTGAGAAGTTGGCAATAAATCGCCGGTAATACCCGGCTAGGCCAAGAAACGATCGAACTTCCGTCGGAGTTGTGGGAGCACTCCAACTCTTTACGGCTTCGACCTTCGCAGGGTCGACGTGAATTCCTTGACTATTCACAACGTGCCCTAAGAACTGTACTTCTTCAAGCCAAAACTCACATTTCGAGAATTTCGCGTACAGTTGTTCCTTCTTCAACAGTTCGAGGATTTGACGGAGATGAAGTTCATGATCGGAGCGAGACTTGGAATAAATAAGAATGTCGTCAATGAAAACGATGACGAACTTGTCTAGGTATGGCTTGCACACCCGATTCATAAGATCCATGAAGACCGCTGGAGCATTGGTTAAGCCGAAAGGCATAACCATGAACTCGTAATGCCCATACCGGGTGCGGAATGCAGTCTTTGGGATATCGTCGTCGTGGACTCGCAGTTGATGATAACCCGATCGCAAGTCGATTTTTGAAAAGATTGCAGCTCCTTGAAGTTGGTCGAAAAGATCGTCGATACGAGGAAGAGGATACCGGTTCTTGATAGTCAACTTGTTGAGCTCCGGGTAATCGATACACATGCGGAAAGACCCATCTTTCTTCTTCACAAATAAGACAGGTGCACCCTAAGGAGAAGAACTAGGGCGGATAAACCCCTTCTCGGATAATTCCTGGAGTTGGCTAGAGAGTTCTTGCATTTCCGATGGTGCGAGTCGGTAAGGTGATTTAGCCGCGGGGCTTGCTCCCGGAATCAAGTCGATTTTAAATTCTACTTCGCGTACGGGAGGTAACCCGCTAAGATCATCGGGAAAGACCTCAGGGAATTCTCGTACAACTGGAACATCTTTGAGTTCCTTCTCCTTAGTTTTGGTGTTGACTACATAGGCCAAGAATGCCGGATAACTCTTACTTAGGCATTTCTGAGCCTTAGTACATGACATAAGCTTGAGTCCTTTGGAGGCCCGTTCACCGAACACCTTCAACGTGTCCCCGGAGGGTAAGGGCATGCGAATGCACTTCTCGAAACAAATGATCTCGGCATGGTTCTTAGATAACCAATCCATGCCAATAATGACGTCGAAACTCCCGAGTTTCATAGGAATAAGGTCGATAAGAAACTTATGGTCATCGAGATACAATAGACAATCGCGGATAACCACGTCGACTGTGATGGGTTCTCCATCAGCAACTTCGACGGTGAGAGGTCTCTCTAGATTTGAGCGAGGTTTAGAAAGTGTCAGCTCGAACTCTAAGGAAACGAAACTTCTATCGGCGCCCGAATCAAATAATACGTATGCATAGGTGTCATTAATAAGAAACATACCTGTATAGGTTTTAAAGGCACTTAAGGACACAAGTAAGGAATTTTAAGAGAAATTCTATAGGGATAGGGTTGCAATTTTTACGTACCGTTCACCACCTCGTTGTTCGCCTGGGCTTGGTTCGCGTTGATGTTGAAAGCACGTCCACGAGCTTGTGGAACATTGCCCACAAGACGAGGGCACTGGGGTCGGTAGTGACCTGGTTCTCCACAGTTGTAGCAGACCCGATTTGTTTCCGTCACTGCGTTCCCTAATGCTCGGCGACACGTTGCCACAAGGTGCCCGTACTTGCCACATAGTGTGCAGATGCGACATGGAAAATTGCCCGGGTGGTGATACCTACACGTGTTACACATAGGTAGAGGGCCCGCATAAGCCCTTGCCACGGGCACTTGTGCTGCTGGAGTAGCCCCGGTAGTACACTGTCTTTGGGGCGGTTTAGAAGCAGCCACGGTGTAGTTCCGTGCCGGTACAAACTTCCGTTTCTTGTTATCAGGCTTGACCTCCTTAACCTCCTCGGGGGTCGTCTTCTCAGTCTTCTTAGCACCCTTTGCAGACATGGTGCCCGCTCGGATGTGGTTCTCCGTCAATTGGGCAGTGATGGTGATAGCTTCTTCCAGAGTTGCGGGTCGGCTACCCACAACGGCATCCTGAATTTGAGGCGGCACACCCTTAATAAATTTTTCCACGTTTCGGGAAACAGTATCCACCATGTGTGGCAGCAGTATGCTTAGTTCATGATGACGGGTAGAATACGCCAGATGGTTCCCGCCATCCTGTTTCAAATTCCAGAATTCCTCCTCCAGTTTCTGGATTTCACTCCTCGGGCAAAACTTGGCTATGGCTATGTTTTTGAATTCCTCCCAAGTTAAAGCCAAGATTGCATCGGGGCCTCGGTTCCTCTTTTCACTGTTCCACCATGTTAAGGCCCGTTGTTGTAGCATACTGGTGGCATACCTCACTTTGAGTGCTTCGGGGCACTCACAGTTGACGAAGGTGTTCTCCATCCCTTCAAACCACTCTAAGAGACCGGTGGCACCTTCCTTGCCACTATAACTGGGAGGCTTACATGAACTGAAATGCTTGAAGGTGCAAGACTGGGTGTTACGCCGTTGGTTTGCACTATTCTCCCCTTGACCATTGCTATTGTTCGTGACGTTTGCGATCATAGTGCTGCTGAGTTCAGCCACCATGGTCGGGATGACCGCAGCCATTTGCCGAGCAATCATGGCAGCAAGCTTACGGCCGGATCTTCCTCGGTTTCTGTGGAAGCGAGACATGCTGGAAAAATACAAATTGGGTTAGGATCGGTTAAAGGATAATATGGGTAGGCAATTAAGGTAAGGATCATGAATTATACGGAATGATTCCATTTGGTGACGCATCACCATTTGGAAACGTTGACACGTCAAGATGAATTGACCCATTCACCTCAGAAACTCGTGTATGTTGGTCATAGTTTATCACTCATCCCAGAAATCCCCAGGTAGCGTAACGGTTCCCTCAATGAGATTTATACGTATACGCTTGCCTTAGCCCGAGGGCCTTTTTGCTAGAAAATCCAGAATACAGGTGTCTATGTACCACACTAGTTCTTTGGTTTATGAAATCAAAAATCTTGATGGGATATTTACAAGATTAGACATAAAGTCTAAAGAATTCCTATCAATAGATTCTACTTGGAGACGAGAATAAGTTTAAGAAATAGTAACTGTCGGGGAGAATTAACGTTTAAGATAAGTCTAGGGGAGACGGGTAACAATGTGTAATCATGTAGAAAGGCACCTATGCTAAGGCATCACATTGCACATAATAAGGCATAGCGTTAGGCAGCATGCAAACAATAAGTATGTATTCATAAGAATACTATTCTATAAGGATCATGCATGAACTATAGCCTAGGTCACCATTTCTAATAACCTAAATCCCTATAGTTATGGGCTCTGATACCAATCTGTCACACCCCAACCTTGACGGCGGAAACGTCGAGGTGCGAGGGTTAAGATTGTTCACAGCCACATAACGCTATGTTAAAGTATGAAATGCCATTAATCAATTGTTTTCAATCACCACATACATCAATGTCTCAAAATAAATCAAACAAAAACAAGAATTCAATCGTCTTTATTAAGCCTAGGTCCATGATCTAGGTTTATGCATTCCTTCAATCATTGCTAAGCTTGCACATTACCTGAAACATGTTGAAAATAAAGTCAACAAACTAGTTGGTGAATTCTCATGGTTTTAAATACAATAAGTATACAAAATGTGGCAATTCTAGTCAATGGTCACAAGATAGCAAGTATATAGAACATGCATAGTTACAATCAAGCCTCGACTGAATAATATGAATAAGCATGATTAGCTAAGTGTATTTGGTTCCCTAGTGCACAAGCATACGGCTCCTAGGAGTCGGCAATACATCGACTTTAGCACCAAATAGGCTTGTCAGGCCCAAAGATCTAAGACTTCGCTAGGCTAGCAATAGTTAATGATTGCACACGTATGTCACATCTCATATAATACTAAACATATCCAAACAACCACGACTATGTAAGAATTGCACGTGTGTAATAAGTATCAAAACGTGTATGTGTAAGTTTGTATAAGCAACATGTTTCACCCCGAAAGATGTGCAATAATCGTAAAGCGGGGCATAAGAACTCACTTGTTTAATAAAGAAGACTTGTAGGTGAAATAAGAATAACCACGAATAAGATTTCCAACACAAACATCACAACGCACCTAAACGAAATAAAGTAGCGCGTTATAATTTGTTTGATGATTAATTGTAGGTCTAATATGATTTAATAATTATTCGTATTTATTACATGTTAATAACGTGATCGGTTAAATGGAACAAATGGATTATACTTGGTATAATCAATTGTTGGCGCGTAAAAGAAATAATAAATAAAACTTGATTAAATTGTACGTTAAACCGATTTTTAAGGATTGTATATAATAATTATAATGAGTGATTTAGCTATTATAAGGGACTATATACAAATATATATATATTTATAAGTATAAGTAATCAAACAATTTAATTGTTTGAATATACATATAAATATATATACTAAACAATTATAATGTTGTGTAAAATAATCAATATAAATGATTTAACTATTAAAAGAACTATGTATAAATATATATATATATATATAAGTAACTAAACAATTAAATTGTTTGAATGTATATAAATATTTATATATACTAAACAATTATAATATTGTATAATCATAATCAATATAAATGATTTAGCTATTAAAAGAACTATGTATAAATATATATATATATATATATAAGTAACTAAACAATTAAATTGTTTAATTATATGTATATAAATATATATACTAAACAATTATAACATTGTATAATCATAATAAGTGATTTAATTACTAAAAGAACAATATATAAATATATATATATAGGTATAAATAACTAAACAATTTAATTATTTAAAAATATATATATATATATTTACAAGTATTATGTTTACTCATTTCTTTCGTATTTTTAAGACTAAAATAATGTATTTATAAATACTAAAGTATTTTATAAAAACAAAATTAATTTAGTCATAAAATAAATTAAACAACAGAAAAATAATCTGCATTTTATAAAATAAATTTTAGAAATTTTCAGAATTTAAAAAGGTTTAATAAATAACAAGAAATAAAGAAAAGAAGAAAAATCAAAAAAAAGGAACAGGGGAGGGGGGCTGCCCGGGGTCGAACCCGGGGCCTCCCTGTGTACATGGGACGGGGGAACCAGTGAACCAGGGCCGTGGCCGTGGTTCATTCTGGTTTGTATTAGTTTTAAACCGAGATTCCCATGATTTCCCCAAATTCCACGAACCCTAGGTTCAACAGATCCTCAATTGGCCCTCGATTCGGTGTTAGACACCCAAATCATCATAGGGCTTCTGATCCTTGGATCAAAACGAGTGGAAAACGGGTTTCAATTACCTGTTTTGATTAAGCTTCGAGTGATTTCGAGATCGACTCAGCTTCGAGTGTTCGTGAATTGGGGCTTTTGATTCGAGAGGTTTTCTGTTGAAATTGAGAGTTTAGTGAGTTAGGGGACTTCAAAATGATTCAGAATCCCTTAACTTATAGCTTCGATTACAAGATTTCGGGCTTAACCAATTCGATTTGAAACCGCATTCGAATTTACCTAAATTATCAGATTCGCGCTGATATGATGCATGATTGGTGGGTTGATTAATTTGTTAAACCGCGTAATAACTTGGGAATGATTTGATTCGATTCAATTTGTGATTTTGGTAAGGTTTTGATTTCGAATTTTGTTAAGGTTAGACACGGTTTCGTTTTGGAAGGAGGAACGAGCGGGAAACTCAATTTCGAGTGGGTTCGGGTTCGAAACCCATAGCCGAGAGTGTTGAACGGTTTAATTGGGTCAAAAATGAGGAAACGGTGGGGTTTTTGGGGTCGCCGGAGCTCGGCCGGAGCTCCGGCCGATGGTTACCGGAAAAACGGGGGGGGGGGGGGGGGGGGGGGGAATTGGTTTGGGATTTTACACAAATGGTCCCTGCCCTTTCCAACCTTTTTATTTCATGAAATGAACTTTTATTTAAAGTTTACAAAATGACAAAATGGCCCCCTGCACTTTAATTCATTATTTTTATTATTATTATTATTATTATTATTATTATTATTTATTATTATTATTATTATTATTATTATTATTATTATTATTATTATTATTATTATTATTATTATTATTATTATTATTATTATTATTATTATTATTATCTATTATCATTATTATTATTATTATTATTAATATTATCTATTATTATTATTGTATAAAAAGAGATTTACTAAAGATGCTATACAATGGCATAATAAAATGAACACAAAAATACAGGATGTTACATATATAATTATGAATACAATTATACATATACAATTTATTAATAAATTGTATAAATGTATAACTTACACGTATAAATTTTATTAAAGTTCTTGACATAATCACTTTCAATAAATTCGTTTATTTCAAGACCTTTCAAACCGAATAAAATTTATCAATTTAAACTACCATAGAAATCCTAATACATTCCCAAATTCCCAAATCGTTATTATTCTAACTCGAGACACCGTTCCTTAGGTTAATTATAAGGAAATCGTTGGTGTCTAAACTATCACGTCCAAATTCCAATCTCATCAATCAAGTGAGTATTCATATCCCCTTTTTATATCATTTCCTATTTGGGGGAAATCATGTGATACAATATATTCTATCATGATATTCTATTGTTATTTCATTTTCAATTCAATTCAAGACAGGTTATGTTATTACTTGCAATTACGTGAACATACTGTGATAAACTGGACGACAGTAAAACCCTAATTCAATCAATCAATCAATCCTGGCAACAATGTAGATCTACTGGTTTGGATAACCCACCCCATATGGCTTACGAGTGGTGATTGTGCCAGAGGCAATTAGTCAATCTATGGTGTTTGTGTGGAGTCTATTATATGCAAGTGTCAAGTCAAGGGGTTTATATTGTGTCGGTTTATCTATATGCTTCGCGGTTGCCATATAAGTCTTAATATTACCTTGTGAATTGAATTACAATCGATGGATCAATCAATCAATCTATATGTATATTCAAAACTGTGATTACTCACCAGCTAATTCGTTAGCTGACTTTATTTTCTCACATGATTTCAGGTTAAGCAAGCTAGTGGACTTCTACTTGATCATATAAGACCTGGACTTAGTCAAAACAAAAGACAATTATTATTTGTGATTTTAACTGTTGTATTTGTATCTGTAAAATTTATGATATCCTGTAATCTGATTTTAATATTATTTTCACTATTAGACAATCATGAGTTATGAACAATCAATCATTCCCTCGTCCGCTTCGATGATTCCGCCGTCGGTCGGGGTGTGACACGAACTTTAAACATAAAGCTTGAAATGAGCTGAGCTCGAGTTCCCCCAAGTCATCATGAGCCAAGCTCGAACCCATACGAGCTCGAACTCGGCTCTCCCTAGATAAAACTATACATCAAATATAACTCTATATGTGTGATGATAATAATAAATTTCAATTTATTCACTTGGGTTTTGTTAAAAATAAAATATTCTTTGAATCATACATGACATCATTTCCCACTTTAACCAAGATTGAGTCAATCCTAGACATCTTGCATGTTATATGGAAGAACTAAAAGTGGCAGACAAGCATGGATGTAATGATGGTGTACATGTTAGGTGGAAGAATTGGTAAGTTAAAGTTGGTGTTATTTTATATATATGTTGTCCGTTTCTTTTGTTTCCTTTTGTTTTCCTGAATGTAAGTTGAACTATATATAGCTTTGTATGTTATTGAATGAAAATATGAACTCACTGATTAATATTGAAACAAGTTTCATTTTCTTTCTCTATTTGAGTTAGAGTGTATAGTGAGGAATGAGGGTCATCAATTCTTAACATGGTATCAGAGCAGTATTCCTGATCCTTGGAACAATTTGCTCATCAAAGAAATTCCAAAAAAAACCCAAAATCCAAATTCCAAACTCAAACCAAGCAACCATGTCCGGAGACGACAACTCGGGTTCCGATTTATCAATCCAACTAGCCAACTTTTTCAAGAATGGCCTCAACATCCAACCCCAAAACCCAAAGTTATCCGACAACCTACAAATCAATCTCAAACTTAATGGTCAAATTTCGCTTTATGGACTCGAATGATTCGAGTCGCCATAGGCGGAAAATCAAAGAATCTATTGAAACACTTAACCTCTGACCCTCCAGATCCAAGCGATGAAAGTTTCAAGCAGTGGGAACAAGAAGACTTGATCGTGTTTTCATGGCTAATACAGAACATTGAACCAGAAATTACCGGCAACCTAACCGAGTTTCCCACGGCGAAATCACTATGGGATGCTCTGGTGGTCACCTACAGCAGTGGAAGAGACAAGTTGCAGACATTCAACCTTCACGTCAAAGCTAACAACATCAAACAGAATGAAGACTCTCTTGAAAACTTCTGGATTACACTACAGGGGATATGGGGTGAAATTGACCGAATCGATCCGAATCCCATGAAGTGTCAGGAAGACATTCAAACATACTCAAAAATCAGGTCAGAACAGAAACTTTTTCAATTCCTAAATGCCCTAGACCAAAAATATGATCCTATAAAGCGAGAAATCCTCCGGTGGGAGCCTTTACCATCAGTAGAGACGGCCTATGCTGCTGTTAGGAAAGAAACCGCCCAAGAGCGGCTCCTAGTGATACACAAGGCATTGGAGCTGGGTTATTAGCCACCGAATCTGACGGGTTAGGCCTCGCAACCAAAGGATATTGCAGGACAGAAAAGAAGAACGGAACACCAATTAGAAAAGATAAATCGCACCTCAAGTGCACCCACTGTGATATGAGGGGACACACCAAAGAGGGGTGCTTTAGAATCGTGGGGTTCCCTGACTAGTGGAGTGACAACCACAAAACTAAGAACCCTAATCAAGAAGGGAAGGTTGTCATTGCCATAGGCAACAATAGTGCTACTAGCAACGACAGCGCCGAGAAGGTTGGTGGTGGTGAAGCTTCCGAAGGAAATCTTTGGACCTGGCACTGAGTTCTGAGAGGCGAATCGCCTTAAAAAGAAAAAAACAATAAAAAAAACAAAATCCTTTTTAAAACATAATTAAAATTTTTTTCTAAAACCAAAAAAATCCAAAAAACCAAATTCTCAAAGCAAAACAGAACCTTTAAAAAAAATTTCCTCAAAACCAAATCCAAAACGAAAACCATTTTAACTTGAATTTTGGCGATCCCACTAAAAAATATAAAAAAAAACGTTTCCGCTAAAACAAAAAATCAAAGCTCAAAAAAAAAATCAAAACCCAAATCAAAACGAATGCCAAAACCCAAATGGCCAAGTTGAATTTTTCAACTTGAGGGGAAACCGAAACCAAAAACAAAACCAAAACCAATTCAAGTTAAACTCAAAACCCAAAATAGGCTGCCATGTCAAGGAGACGGTAGCCAAACCAAAAACCAAACAAAATCAAAACCAATTCAAGTTGAATCGTGGATATCCCACTATTCAACTTGAGGGGGAGTGTTAAAAATAAAATATTCTTTGAATCATGCATGACATCATTTCCCACTTTAACCAAGATTGAGTCAATCCTAGACATCTTGCATGTTATATGGAAGAACTAAAAGTGGCAAACAAGCATGGATGTAATGATGGTGTACATGTTAGGTGGAAGAATTGGTAAGTTAAAGTTGGTGTTATTTTATATATATGTTGTCCGTTTCTTTTGTTTCCTTTTGTTTTCCTGAATGTAAGTTGAACTATATATAGCTTTGTATGTTATTGAATGAAAAGATGAACTCACTGATTAATATTGAAACAAGTTTCATTTTCTTTCTCTATTTGAGTTAGAGTGTATAGTGAGGAATGAGGGTCATCAATTCTTAACAGGTTTCTTTATACTAGAAACCAAATTCAAACATCAAAATAAAAATGTAAGAAAAAAAAACTTGCTAATCAACAAAAAAAAAGAGTAAATTGTCATTTTCGTCCCTGTGATTTGGTGAAAATTGTCACTTTCATCCAATAGTTTATTTTTTCGCATCTGGGTCCCTGTGGTTTACAAATCTTGTCATATTCATCCAGTTCGTTACCTCCATCCAACATTCTCCGTTAAATGAAGGGCATATTGGTCATTTTACATATATGTTTTATTTTTATATTTTTTTAAACCCCATTTAATATATCCCCTTTAAACAAATTGCTATTTTAGTCCCTGTGGTTTGGACATGTTTGCCAATTCAGTCTAAAAATCCCACCACCTTGGCATAAAACACCATATCACCACCACCCGTGATGGAACCACCATGTAGATGTAGGGTACAAATAACCCACACAAGACCGAGTACCAGAACCCGAAAGCCCGGCCCATGCGGGCGGAATGGGTAAGCCAGCAGGACACGTGCCCCGCATTTAATTACATCAGAATCACCCCAATCATAACCGATAATTCAGTAACGGTCGGAGAACATAAAAGGTAATGGATTTGCCGGGGAATAATCCCTGTAAATCAGCACACGAGACGGGCACCACCACCTTAACTGGTGTTGTTTTCATTGTGCGTAGGTGTGAAGCTTCAGAGAGCATCGGTCGATTGAAGTTCAACAAGACCGGAACCATCCAGAGTTGGACCTCGTATTTACACACCACACCACCACCAAGCCACAAAACCACCACCACTCCATCAGAACCACCAAATCATCACCACCACCCTATCATAAAACCACCAACACCATACCAGACGGGCACCACCACCACACATTAGATCTCCACCACCACACATTAGATCTCCACCATCACATACTAGATCACCACCACCATGTGGACCCTAGAAACCAACCGTTAATCTCAAACTTATAACAAACCCCTTCGAAAACGTATATGGAACCCTTGAAAACGAGTATTGTAGAGGTATTAGTAGGGTTTGATATGCATTTTCGAAGTGGTATGTTACAAGTCCAATATTGATTATCGATTTTTAGGGTTTACATGGTAGCGGCGATCCGATGTGCGTGGTGGTGGTGGGTGCTCTGGTGTGGTGTTGGTGGCTTTGTGATGGGGTGGTGGCGGTGGTTCGGTGCTTCTTGTGACGGGTAGTGGTGTGGTGGTTATTTTTGGACTAAATTAGCAAATACGCTCAAACCACAGGGACTAAAATAGCAATATATTTAAAGAGTATATATTAAATCAGTTTTAAAAATAAAAATAAAAACATATGTGTAAAATGACCAATATACCCCTACATTTAACGGAAATTTTGGATGGAGTTAACGGACTGGATGAATATGACAAGATTTGTAAACCACGGGGACCCAGATGCGAAAAAACAAACTATTGAATTAAAGTGGCAATTTTCACCAAACCACAGGGACAAAAATGACAATTTACTAAAAAAAATGAAAATACACAAAATCAAAAGTCATGGTTAGGGTTACCAATTACCAACTTCAAACTCACAACAAACTTCGATAACCACATCACCAATCACCCACCACCACGTGTCCCAAAACCCCCTTAGAAACATCAAATGTACCCAAAACCAACGTATACATCTGTATAGAGACATAGTGGGACAGAGAGATCACCACTGTGTCTCACTCACACAAACACACACACACACAAAGAGAGGGAAAATAATCAATTACCCATTATTATATATTCAAGAGTGAACCTAACGAAAGCTATGGTGTCCGACCATGAATAGCACAACACCTTCATCTTCTCCTCGCTCAATCACCCCCAAAATCGTTCACATCGCTCACTGATGTTGTTAATCACCTCAGTCAAACCCTAGGGTTCGATTTGTCCCACAAAGCCCCTTTCATTCGCGACCAAATCAACCTACTACGGTTTCAATCACCACCGCCGTCGCAACCGCCGCCGGTTGGTGTCGGCGGGGTAGTTAATGATCAGTTTCGGTTTCAGCAGTCGCAGTTTTGTTTTGATCAACAGCAGCGTCAGATTTGTCAGAAGGATTTTGCGTTTCGGCATCCGGTTGAGGTTAATTTTGGTGATCCGGTGGTGTCGTCGCCAGTGACGGAGCTGGCGGTGCCGGAGGTGAAGTGTGAAGGAGTTTGTGTTGAGAATGCGGTGTGGAAGTCGTCGGAAAAGGTCAAAAAAGGGTACGGTTTTGAGTTGATGAGATTTTGGTTTGTGTGAATTAGGGTTTGGGTTGAATTTGGGGGGTGTGTTCTTAATTGAGTGTGTATACACAAATTTGGGTTGATTTGTTGATAGAACGTTACGTTTGATGTTCTTTAAATGATGAATTGCATCAATACTTGACTGCACTTTCTTTATTGGTGAAATTAAATGGGATGTAGGTTGGATGACATGAGAATTAATGGCTTCATGCCAATTCAAGATTTGCATTTGATAAAAGAATGGCTGCTGTTAATATATTTAGGTCTTAGTATACCTAAATGGCTAAATCACCAAGTTATGGGGAGATGACCCATGAATTAGACGCCAACATGAAATGTTATGCATATGTTTGTAATGGATCTTTTTTGGTAGTAAAGGGAAATTAGATGTAATTTTCGTTAGGAAGCAGATTTGGTAATTAGTCAGTAGTTAGATTCTTAAATTTGTCAGATGCGTTTGGATTTTTATTGCATTCTTTTTTTGCATCTGTTGATACAGGAGTTCTGCCAACAAAAGAAGGGGTGGACCAGGAGGGCTAAATAAGCTCTGTGGTATTTCACCTGAGCTTCAAGTTATTGTTGGTGAATCATCATTATCAAGAACTGATGTATGATTTCTAGTTTATAGTGTTCGATTTCTTACGATTTTTTAATCATAATGGGAAGTGTGTAATGTGCAGAATTGTATGCACACTAGCATGTCATCATCCAAGTTGCAATAGTCTGTTATTTTAACATTTGGATTAATAGATTTTTTTTCCCAGTTATCTGTGTCTGATTATGTAAGAGACCTAATTATTGGATAAATATAAAAGGGTATAATAAAGTACTTACTTCCCCCCTTTTTAACCTTATTTAGGGGACTTTTACTCATGTATCTCTATTTATAAGAAAATGTTCTTTCTGGTCCTATCAATTTTCATGTATTAATTCTAAAATAGTTAGAACTTGTCAAGATCATAATGTTATATACTTCTATAATTACTTTCAAAAGCATTTCCAAACATTATCCCACACACCCATTAATGTTTTGATGTTATTAAACATTTAAAATGTTTATCTTGGTCAGGTCTGTAAGCAACTGTGGGCCTACATAAAGAAAAACAACCTCCAAGATCCAGGAAACAAGAGAAAGATAATTTGTGATGATGCTTTGCGTGTGGTATTTGAAACTGATTGCACTGATATGTTCAAAATGAATAAGTTGCTTGCCAAACACATCATTCCACTTGAACCTACAAGTATGTTAATTTTTAAGTGAAGATTAATATATCAATCATTATATGTCTAAATTGATTAACCTCATGATAACCTAATTTTCCGAAATGTGAATTTTGCAGAGGAATCTTCTCGTAAGAAACCAAAGATCAATGTTGAGCCTAAAGTTGAAAGTAAAGAATTTGTTCCATCACAAGTTATAATATCTGAAGTACTTGCTAATTGCCTGGATATGCAAGAAAGAGAAATGTCCGAATCAGAGGCGCTTAGACTTGTTTGGGAGTACATAAAAGCTAATAATCTTGAGGTATGTACCAACTTTTTTTCCCTATGTGCAAGCATTAAAATTTATGATCATGTTGTCTTTATCTTGTTGGTGTATGGCCCATGGGTTACAATTTTGAGTTTTTGACCCATTTCATTTGCTTCCAAAGGGGTCATTTCAATTATGTATTATCTAAAACAGTTGAAAAGGAAAATATAATTAAAAACAGATTGGGTTGAACAGGTTGAAACCCAAGATGCATTTTTAATGCATACTTGCATAGTATTTGTTAGTGTAGATTATTATAATAATAACATGATATTTGTACACTACACCACCACCAAAATTAACATGCACACCACAAAACATGCAATAGCATGTTTTTACCGTGTGCAATATATGTTATATGTATAAGTCACATCCCCTCCTTAATCATATTTAAAGCACTAATTCGTGAAAATCTCAGAAAACTAAAATATTTTGTTCAATTTCCCCTAATGATCAAAACTCGTAAATATATAGACCTAGCAAGTCAATCTTTACTGCCATTTAGATCCTATTCTATCGTAATCTCAGTTTACCTCAATCTAATAATATAATCATACAATTTAAACTAAGGCCCCGTTTGATAGCTGCTGACCGGGCTGACCCTGACCCGCTGACTCGGTCAGCCCGGTCAGCCCGTTTGTTTTGCAATCAAAATGTTACTGACCCGGTCTCCCTCCACTGACCCGGTCCTTTTCCTTTTAATGTCTGACCGGGTCTCCTTTCCTCTTCATCGACCTCCGCCAAGTGACCCCGACCTCCGCCCCTCCCCTCCCGGTCATCTTCATCTTCTTCATCTTCTTTATCGCCCTCCCGGTCCTCTTCCTCCGCCCCTTCCCTGCCTTTCATCGCGAGTCGTACTAGTGTTGATTTAGGGCTTTATGTTGATGGTTCGGTCGACAGAGATGATTGGATGAAGATGATGATGGTTGCGGTTGATGGGTGTGGTGTTAAGGTCGAAGATTTGACCAAGGAGGATGATGGTCGATGGTGTTACGGGACGATGATGGGTGTCGGTCGTTTGATTTGGGGGTGGTGATGGTTGCTTCGGTGATGATGATGATGAAGGTCGCGATCGACAGAGATGAAGGTCGCGTTTGATTTGGGGGTGGTGATGGTTGCTTTGATTTGCTCAGATATGTATATGTATATGGGTATGTAGATGTGTATGTATATGGGTATGTATATGAGTATGTAGATGTGTATGTATATGGGTATGTATATGTGTATGTATATGGGTATAGATGTGTATGTATATGGGTATGTAGATGTGTATGTATATGGGTATGTATATGTATATGTATATGGGTATGTATATGTATATGTATATAGGTATGTAGATGTGTATGTAGATGGGTATGTATATGTGTATGTATATTCAGCAGAGTCAGTCAGATACAAAATCAAACAGCCAAGTTTCAGTCAGATGCAGACTCAGTCAGAACTTCTTACTGGGTCAGCTTCTGACTCAGTCAGATCTTACCCAGTCAGTTTTATCAAACAGCCCCTAATAATGATCTAGGAATCATTATTTTTATAATTAAGCACCCATTCCCTTCCTTGAACCACAATCATGCTGAACATGTATCAACAACTTCAGCATGCCTTGCTGGAATGAAGAGCATGGAGAGATGTGCACCTCATTATGAGTGTTGTAAGACTTACTTTTTACAGCCAAGATTCACAGGACAGAGGCGGTTCCTCCCCCTCAAGCAAAATGGGATGAAAGTGGGGGAAGAACGGGACTAGAGTACGCTCCCTCAAAACACTTCCCTTTTCTTTTCCTTGTTTTCAATAGTAAATCAAAGTTCTTGCCCATGAGGTCTGTAGTGTCACTATCTGGGGTGTTGGGTGTAACCTAAGGTTTGCTTTTTACAAAAAAACAACAAGATGTACTCTGCAAAATATACAAGGGCTGGTAAGCAAGTTCCCTGTTCCAAGTGGAGTCATTACGAAAGGAGTAAGAGAAAGATGAGTGGTCATGTGATCAAGTCTGAGCCTTAAAATACTTCCCTCACAAACAGAGACTAAGATGACAAATGGTTATAGTGGAGCAAGGCACACCGCCTTAAGCAACGCATCAAACTGCTGACTGCAAAACGAAAGGTAATGGCATAAGAGCATCTACTCAAAATGCATCCCTACCCGAGTACCCAGACACACCCTTGGAACGAAGCATAGAACAAATAACATGGCAGGACTCAGGAGATAGAGTTAAATCTCAAAGCGGTTATCACTTTGATTGAGGGACTTGATGAGGTACCATGTACCTCAGGCTTCTATTGGGCTAGCGAATTCTCCTAACCTCTAGGCCCGTTAGTGATCCTCCCCAAGAGGACTAAATAGTCCAAGTTCTCCGGAAGCCAAACTCATAGAAACGTATCTGGGAAGCTCCGCCTACATGGTGTCCCTTGAGGTTTTGGGTAAGCCAGGACACTCCCGAAGAGTGTATGCTTAACAGCTAATAAACATGATATTCCAGTATACTGTTACACTCAAAGCCTCACTTTGGATGCATCAAGTCAACTCCAAGTCAAAAAGAGAGGTTCTGTAACGGTGTAACCATTCTACTGCACCTGTCTCAACATCCTATATATGGGTGCATTAGAAGCATAGGCGTCTTCTCAGCTATAAATAGAACCCTTATTAAAAGAGATAATGATATCCCAAAAACCTCTGTAAGTCACTCTCTACGTGTTTTATACTTACACTACCACAATATTTACCATCTATGGACTTCTGATCTGTGTTTGAATTGCTAAGGCACACCTTCCATCTTTTGCTAAGCTCCTCTTGGTCACAGATGGATGTGATGCTTCACCTTTCTTCTGCACCCAAAATCATGTTCATCACTTGTCTGCACTTTACCACCGATCGTGAGCGCCATCACCTCCTTTCAATCTAAAGTCGCTAGATAGGACAGCTCCCTCGAGCATCTCGCACAAGGATTGGGTCCTAACAGCTTATTTTTGCGATCAGGCTGACCCCTCACCAAGGATGGCAACATGTCTGTCAAACCAACCTCTGAAGACACCCCAAAGATGCGTGCATCATTATGAACTCGATCTCAATTGCTATCAAACTTTATTTATTCTAATTCAAGTTTATCTCAAACTTATAATTTAATCATAAAACTTATCCTAATATTTATTTACAAGTCAAGATGCGTAAACACCAATGAATTTCTTCAAATATACTATAGAAGTAGTTACTTAATCCGAGCTAACTTGACCTGTTATCACCCACACTAAAACATCAACCGTTCTGCATCTGGCCTCATGTTTTATTTCTATTGTTTTTCTTATATGTTGATATGTATATAAATTGGTCATTATGTGTTTGCTGATAGGATCCTCAGAATCAAGTGATGGTTATATGTGACGAAAAGCTTAAGGAGCTTTTTGGATGTGAAACCATTTCTTCAATGGAAATACCTCAGTTTTTAATCAGGCACCATTTACATAAGCGATGATCTTAACAAATGACGTCGACTGGTATGCCTTTCAGACTTCTTTTTTGTCTTTTTTTAACAACCCCAGATAAATCTACCGACATAAATATCATTTTATCAAAAAATTATGGATTCAAATATCAAAACCTTGTTCATTGACTATTGATATACACTTTTCTGTTTCCTCTTTTTTCAGGTATACAACTAATCATAGAAGGCAACTCAGGCTTATAGTCTCTTGTGAAGAAACTCAGTAGTCAGTATGTTAATGTGTTGATTTTTTTTTTTTTTGTGTGTGTTTTTTCCTTGTGGTTGACATGGTTAGAGAGGTGTTATATTGTTTTGTAAATCAAATCTGAAGTTTTAATTGCGAGGTTGGCAGTTCTTGATCCAAATCTTGTAGAATCTTTGTGGTTTGTTAACTTTCATTTTAGTTGCTTTCTCCCTGCTATCCATTGGTATCTATGTCTGGGTACAGTCTGTGTAGGTTCAGCTCATTGGTCTGATCCAGCCCAATCTCTCCTCTCTCACTGCAACTCACATGATCTCTCTCCACTCTACTATCTCTTCTCATGTTACGCTCGCATATCAAGGTGCAAAAAAAGGGTTCCGGAACTGGTACCGGTTTTGAACCCAAAAAGGATATGATTTTGAAACTGGTTCCGGTCGGGAACCAACCCGATTTGTAAGGATGAAATCAGTTTGTAATCCAATTAAACCCAAACCAAACTAGTCAATATTCAGTTCTCAAACTGGTCAAAGCCATTCAAACCCCCCTTAAGAACTGGTTCGAAGCGTGAACCTGGTTGGTCAAAATCCGGTTTTTACTTTTATTTATCGAATTTAACCGGTTTAGGACAAAAACCTGATTTGTGCACCTCTATTGGGTTTATCTATACTATACATCTGATCGTCAAATGATGTTTCTTGAGGCTTAGACCTGTAAATGAACTGAACGTTCGTGAATTGTTCGGCGGAAATTTTGTTTATTTTCGTTTAATTAATTAAATGAACGAACTCGAATAAAAATTTTTGTTCATTTAATTAAACGAATGAACATGAACACACGTTTTAACCCCCTCTTTTTTTACGTTCCTGAACGTTGGTTATGTTCGTTCATATATATTCGTTTATGTCCGTTTCTTTACTTTTGTTTATATTTGTTTGCATACGTTTGTTCGGTTATGCATTGAAGAAAAATTTCATGTACAGTTTTTTTCTGTTTTTTTAAATGAGTCATTATGAATGATTTTGTATGAATCATTATGGACTTTTTGATAGAATCGTTTTTCTTAATAAATCATGAATATTTTAATTTATAAATTTACATGTATTTTTGGATGAATTATGATTTGTTAGACTTGTTTGTTTGTATTCATTAATGTTTGTTTGTGTACACTGATGTTTGTCAATTATGTTCGTTTACATTCGTGTATTTTTCATTTAGTTTTTTAACGAAAGAACATGAATGGACACGAACATTTTTATTTCGTAATGAACGAACATGAACAAAAAATTATGTTCGATTAGTGTTCATGTTCGTGTTCATGTTCGGTTAAAGTTAAATGAAGAAACACGAACATGCCAGTGTTTATGTTGTTCGGTTCATTTACAAGCCTAAACAAGGCTTCATCATTAGGCGACTTTTCATGGGTTTATCTATATCTTGCAACCTGTATTTAAAATTTAAGCTAACAAGACCTGGATGGAAAATGTATCAACAATTAAAAAAAAAAAACATGTCGATCGGTTAACTTGTACAAGTCATTACAATAATGAATAATATTATCATGAAAACAACTAGGCTGCACAAAACATAAGCAGCTTTTCTCCTTTCACCATTGGATATTGCTTGGGAAGCCATTAGTCCAAAAATGCTCGCAACAACTCCCAACATTTTCTACCAAAACACAATGAAAAGTTGTCGTCAATCAATATCTTATATATCACAATTGAGTTATATGACAGTAAAACGTGTATCAGTTGGGTGTATTAATTACAAAACTCTCTATTGAAATTGTAGTTTTGTTCCCTTGCATGTCTAGCTTCTTGCTAATCAGTGGTTGTATTTATATATCTTGCCGTTTCATAAAAAAAATAATAAATAAAAATATTACCTTCTATGTAGTACATTAATATATTGTCTTAATATCAGAATCTAAGACGGTGCTTAACGAGAGATTAGAACAGTGGAGAGCGGCACTAGAACGCAGGGGCTTAAGAATAAATCGCTCTAAGACAGAATACATGCATTGTAACTTTAGTGGTGAGGCCGAAGAGGACACCCAAATAAGTATACAGGGCATGGCGGTCCCCCGGACGGGTAGGTTCAAATACCTTGGCTCGTATATACAGGAAGACGGAGAGATACACAGCGATGTAGCACACCGTGTGCAATCAGGATGGTGCAAGTGGAGAGCAGCATCAGGGATTCTGTGTGATAAGAGGTTCCCACCAAAACTAAAGGGAAAACTATACAGAATGGCAGTACGTCCAGCTATGCTATACGGCACAGACTGTTGGGCCATAAAGAAATCGCACGAGAGACAAATGGAGGTCGCAAAAATGCGAATGCTGAGGTGGATGTGTGGACACACAAGATTGGATAGGATCAGAAACGACGTCTTTCGCCAGAGGCTAGAGGTGGCATGTATCACATATAAAATACGAGAGGGAAGACTAAGATGGTTTGGGCACATGAAGAGGATAATGATGGCAGCACCTGTTAGAGCAGTAGAGAACATCAGCGTAGAGGGTAGGAGGAGTAGAGGTAGACCTAGGTTGACTTGGGATGAGATTATTAGGCGAGATATGATAGACTTGCACCCTCTGAGCACATGATCGAGGATAGGAGTGAGTGGAGGCGTCGAATAAAAATTAAGGACTTTTAGTGGGATTTGTGGGTGGGACGGGTTACGGTTACATGTGTCGGGACCTCCCGCGCCAGGTGTAGTTTTTCGTTCATCTACCCTTTTTGGGTGTTACACGTCGCTTTTTATGATGTGCGCACTATCTAATTCTGTATGTGTTATCTGTATGTGTTGTATTTGTATGTGTTATTTACCTATGTGGTGTATGATATGTATTATGATTGTTATGGGTGTTGCCTTTGTTAACGAGTCGGGGGTCTCTTTGGAAGCGGTCTCTCTATCTCTCAGGATAGAGGAAAGACTTGCCACCACATACCCCTCCCAGACCCTGCTTTTCAGCGAGATACGCTGGGTATGTTTGTTTATGTAGTACATTAATAATTTAATGAGATAGAGTAGTAGGCAGTTATCTGACCGTATTTTATATCACAATCAAAGTAAAAGGGATAACTGCATTATATATGCGGTTCTAGCAGTTCTTAACTTATGCTTGGTTCTTAAATGAACGACATTAGTTTAACTTTAGAATTAATTATATTGAACGACCTTTTAATAACAAACCACATTTACGATATATGTTTGAAAAATAATTTTTACCAATCCAATAGGTTCAATATGTGGCTCCAAAAACATCTCTACATTCCTGTAAAAAGAAAAAATGATTTTTTTTAAAAAAAAATTGGTATTATAACGGGGGGTTGTACAGTACAAGCACTAGAAGCAGTGAAGTTACCTTATTAGCACCTTGCCTTGGTAGATATGACACATATGGAAACTAAAGCCTGTTCCAACTGGTTTATGGGTCTTTCTACATTCTACACAATTAGCAAAACAAGAAATAACCTAGGTTAATAGCGTTTTGACTTGTCGTTAGATGGTTAAAAAGAAGTTCGACAAGGGATCGAATCGGACCTAGTTTCCAAGAAATCCCGACTGTCATTCCATCATGCAACGTTGGTTGTACAACGAACTCAAAACTATTTCCTAAAGTGCCCATTAGAGAAGAGAAGAATTTCATCACTTGCTGTCATAAAAGAAACATGAGTTAGTATGACAACAATATAAATGTTTAGTTCATAAGTCATTGTTGGATGTCACATGACGTTTAGTTCATAATATTTACAATTTAACGTATGTTTAGTTCATAATATTTAAAATATAACGTGACAATACTAATCACACTATTGGGACCCATCAAGAGATTAATATAAGGACTTAGATTTAGATCTAACCTTCTTTCCATCAAAGGTTTTGAAAGTGTAGAGAAAGTTGCATACACAACGACAATCATGTCCAATGATATCAGACACTTCATCCAAATTCTTATTCTTAAGCGCCTCATAAAACCTAAGAACTGTGTCCACAACTCTATTATCTCCGTCATTTGATCCACTTGAAGCCAATATCAGTGGTAATCTTGCTCGTTTCCCATGGCGGTTTCTTTCGACACCAAAATTCAAAAGATTAATGGGTGTGTGTAACTTGTGTAGATGGTAACATATATTTGGAATCTTGGTATGGAAGATGAGATGGGGTTTGTAATTGTGTAGGGGACTTGTTATTGAAGTGCAAGATTTTGAAATCATTTTAGAAGGTTTGTACGAAGAAAAAAGAAAAAAAAATGGAACATATTTTAATATGTTAAAAGTGGATGGTGAAAGAGGCGTAGGATCTAATGTTCAAAGGGTAGAAGCTAGGAATATTTGATAATCAAGTTAAGAATATTTTGGTTAACGAGTATTTATCAAGAAAAAAAAAGTAAATTACAAATTATGTCCTTTATTAATATATAAAATTACATGTTATGTCTTTTAAATTTAATAATTACATGGAATGTCTTTTTTTTAATAATTTGCACATCTATCGTCCTTTAAACTAGCCTCAATTCAAAATCACGATTAAGTCAACAATGCGTTACTCACATGAGAGCATTTATATATATTACATGCCTACAATGAGTTAAAAATAGTTTTACGTTGCTTCATTCCCATCGTCTTCATGTTAGAGTGTTTAAAGTTGAATATCTGAAATTTTCAGATAGTTGAAATCACTATCCATATCCGTATATGAAATTTCGGATATCTAAAAGTTAGATATCCAAAAACTATAACAAAAGATATTCTTAAAATTATCAAAAACTTAAAATTCTTTTGTTATTTTTTAAAATGTTAAACATTTTTTTTGTTGGGACTTGTTAGTGTATATTATGATTTTCTCTAAATGCGTGTTGTTTTTCCATTATTTTTATAGTAACATATATCTAATTATTATAAAAAGAAAAAAAAAGTTCAAATATTCAAATCGCTATCTGTATGTATATCTGAAATTTCGATTATCTAAATTTCAAACATCCGAATACTGATTGTGATTTCTACTATCCGAAATTTTCAAACATCAAACTTTGAACACCTAACATGAAGGCGACAGGAATGAAGAGACGTAAAAATATTTTGACTCATTGTAAGCATGTAAAATACTTAAATGCCCCTCATGTGAGGGGCACATGGATGGCTTAACGGTAAATTTTAACGAATGTTAGTGTAAAGGACGTTATGTATGCAACTTTTATATAAAAAGGACATTTGAAACTAAAGGACACATAGTGTAATTTCATGTATTAATAAAGGACACAATTTGTAATTTACTAAAAAAAAATGAAACATATTTTAATATGTTAAAATTTTTGATCTTCCTGTGCATATATCAAATGTTTACATATGATGTTAGTGTGATTGGGATTGGCCAATTAATAATAATTTGGAATAGTCTCTTACGAAACATATCATTTAACCATTTGTTCTCAAACATATAAAATTCACCATTTAGCTTCTTCTAACATTTCTCGATCAACATATGAGATATATGTGTTCCAAATTAACTTACTAATACATTTCTTGAAATTAATATTTGCTAAAATATCACCAGATATCTATTACCATTGTCATCAACACAGTGGCAGAGTTTGAACTAATTTATAGGAGGCGGGGGTGAAAGTAATTTTTCTAAGGCGCAATGATTTCGAAACCGGACCGGACCGGCCGGTCCGACCGGTTCGACCGGGAACCGGTGATGAAGCCGGTTCGGTTCGGTGGTTTTGGACCGTTTTCGGTTGAACCGGCCGGTTCGTGCGGTCGACCGGTCCGACCGGAACCAGCAAACCGGGTTGAACCGGTTTTTGGAATTTTTTTTTTAATTTTAATAGAAAAATATTATTGGATATGGATTAAGGAACACCGGTTCGTTAATTTGGACTATGTTTACTTGAATGGTATGTATTTTGGATGTTGTTTTGGATTAAGGAACACCGGTTCGTTAATATAAATATTTGGAATTTTTTTATATTTTTCTAAATATTTATGACGTCATCCGGTTCGTAATCCGGTCCGACCGGTCCGACCAGTGAACCTCTAGGCCGTCCGGTTCGCTTTCCGGTCCGGTTTTGAAAACATTGCTAAGGCGTGTTAACACTACCGACAAAAAAAAGATGGAGAGCGGTGGCAGTGGCAGATCTAGAAAACAAGTTCATGGTTAACATAAATTTGTTTTTCCGTACATGCAGTGCCGGAACCAGGAATTATTTCCTACAGGGTAATTATTTTTTATAATTAGCTTCTAATAAAACAACAGAAAAAATTTTTTGGTTGTTCGATTGAGGCGAGTCGGATCGGGTCGGAATAGACGTAATTACATTGCATTGAATTGTTGACAAAAATACAATACCAAAAGAAACAAAAAAAAAACTTACATTTTATAATGTTCCGTATATGTATTCATCTTTTAATACTTTCTTTTTACAACAAAACTATTCATGTTCTTTTAATTTCATGTTTAGATAATAACTAAAATCATTGAATTAAACATAAAATGTTCGTAATAAACAAATAATTATATAAGAGCATTCATAGTATATTAATACACGCTTTACATTATCTATTTTTATTTTATTATCATTTACTTTTAAAATTGAGTTTTAATACATTTTTATAGAAGTTTAAATATGAGCTATACTCTCGTCATATTAACAACATTCCTAAGATTTCTATACAAAGTGTCAAGGTTTTTAAATAAGAAACAACAGAAATATCAATTATTTCATTTTCATTTTTCTTTTTCCTTTTTTTACATACAATAATAAATAAAACGTGTATGACCATTAAAAAAAATATATTGTTTTATTATGTTATATACTAGTATTAATGGCACACCACCGTCAGTGATCACCAATGCCGAAGAAACCAATAAACAGAAAAAAATCAATCGAATGAAAAATAGACGTAAAAAACATTAAACCATAAACTTACGCAAGCAAAAAATAAAACAATAAGTGAATTGATCTAGGACCAACGCGTTATGATGTGACCGTTAAAACGGAAAAACTAAGTGAAAAAACGTTGAACCACACACACATGTTGCACCGTGTTAACTCGTAAAATTTAGACAGAAACATGTAACGGAAAATTTGTAAAATTTTAAAAGGTATAGAGGACCAAAGTTGAAAGTAAAAAAAATATTGAGGTTAAATTATAAAATATGTAAAAGTATTGGGTTAAAATAAAAATATTAAAGTTAAAAAAAATGGGTACATCCCATAAAGCACATAATACAACTTATAATGCATACAAATAATTAGTGCATATATAATTTTTATTTTTGGGCATATTATTGTATTGGGTTAGGTGATAGGTATTTGGGTTTTTATGTTATTTGTTAATGGGTAATGGTAATGGTTATTTATGTTTTTATAGAATGTATTATTTTTTATAAATTATTAGACTTATAGTTATAAATTTAAAACTTTTTATGAAGTGTTGAGTTTAAACTTTTTCTAGAGGTAACGTAATTTCTTCTCAGGGGTAACGTAGAACCAAAACTTTCTTTTTACATAAAACTGTAAAAAAAATTATACTACTCGTAACAGGTTGAGGGGTAGCGGAGGCTACTTCTCAAGTGTATATATGTCCGCTGGTGGCGGTGGCCCCTCCAGCCCTTGTGGAGCTCCGCCCATGCATCAACATATTTACACAAATAATCATATACAAAATGCAAGAAAAAACCTTTTCAATAACATTATAACTAAAATTACATATATTTATACCTTCATATGTAACCTATAGGGCTGTAAATTACCAAACCAACACATTCAGCGAATCGTTCGTGAACAGTTCGACTTGAAGTTCTTTTATTTTTGTTTGTTTAATAAATAAGCGAACATATATAAACAAGAAATTATGTTTATTTGGTTAAACGATAGAACATGAACAGAGATCGCGCTTGTTCATTTGTGTTCGTATACATGGGGTAAGATGTTCGTTTATGTTTGTTCGTGTTTGTTCGTTTATGTTCGTTTATGTTCGTTCATTAAACCTTTATATATTTTGTAACTTTTAATTTTAAATAATCTACCTGATATTTATCTACTTTGTGATTTTTATTTTTTAACCAACTTAACATTTGTACTTTATAATTGTTTTATAATTGTTTATGTTTATGAACGTTCGGTAATTATTTCGTTCATAATCATTTAGATGATCATAATAATAAGTGCTTAGTTTCATATATTTATTTAAGACGCCCATGTTTAAGTATGTGATTAAGAATGTTGAATTGTATTTTTCAAAATAATATATATTTGTTTGTATTCGTGAATCATTCGGTTACATGTCCGTGTACCCCATGGTTATGCGTTCACTAACCGTTCATAAACAAGTTTAATACCTTAATGAAAGAATGTGAATAAGAATTTCCATTATGTATCTGTGAACGATACATAAGTACATTAAAAAAATAACTAGAAGAAGCATTGTACAATTTAGTCATTTCCGATTCCATTAAAGGTCCACCAAAAGTAATACGTTTCTTATGATGATAGACCTCCATACAAGGAACAATAATTAACGTTTACATCTTATTCTTTATATATTTATTAGCGTGTTTTCTATATGATAGAGAATGATTGCCACTGGTTGTGTCGTAAAGATGTTACTATTCATCTATTTAGTAACACACCTAGAGGATGTTTGTTTTTTCAGAAAAACTCTTCCTGACCTTTTTTATTTGCGCTGCACAGACCAAGCGCAGACGTTGAGGTTTGCAAAGTATTTGTTTTTTGAAATACTTTTCATTAAAAAAGTTGGCGCGGAGTCTGCATAGTGCAGACTTAACACAATCACTTCTAAACTCTTTTAGAGTCTGCAGAGGATTAAACACCATCACTCACCACCACCCATGTCCACCATCACCGTCAACCTCCAGCACCACCGTCCCCCACCACCACCGTCCGCCTCCACTACCACCCACCGTCCGCCTCCACTACCACCCACCGTCCACCACCACCCACCATCTACCATCACATCACCGTCCAGCACCGTCGTATACCACCACCAGTTGATTTTAACTGTCTGCAGACGTTAAAAAACAGACACTCTATTTGTTGCAGACTACAGAACTTTGGTCCAGCTATTCTCCTGCAGATATTTGTAGATGCAATCTACAGACTATAGATATTTTGTTATAAAAAAAACAAACAATACCTTAGTGATCATTTTATTAGCTTCTTCTTGATCATTTTATCAAGCAGCATTTAAACATCTCTCAAACCCATAAAAAGAAATTATCTCCCTCTTGAAGTTCCTAAAGTCATCAACGGTCCCACATACCTGACTGTGACCACCACTGAATAAAGTTCATACTAGATAAGAAGTACTTGAACCAATATTGGAAGTTTACTATCTATGAATGTTTCTTTTCCCAATATATTATAACTTTCATCTAGCTTTACTAAAATCCTTATTTTCATCCTCCAATAATGTGCGATTATAAGTCTCGACAAAATTATAAAAACGGTAACTTAGAGTACCTTCAAGAGTTGCTAACCTTAACATTATTCACTTGTCTCGAAAATCCATCACCAAAAACTTCAAGAGCATCCAATGACATAGTTCTAGACTTACCAACTTTATTGTGAATTCTATAACAATGTTTAATCTCACCTTTCTTCCACTTAATGGTTGATAATATGGTGGAAAAACCAGTCAAGGGCGGACCCAGGAATATGTTCCTATAGGGTCGGTTTTCGTTTCTGTAAGTGTACTTTAACATGATGTTGGAATTTTCCGGTCAGGCCACATAAATAAAAGACTATTGGTTTACGGTCGGATAACTTTCTTTTCTAAAATCTTTTCATAAGTCCTAAATATAAAATCAACTAATATGTTTCAATATATATATATAATCAATTATTTTTGTTATTCATTTTGAAAAACTAAATTAAAAGACAAAAAACCTTAATTAGTTAAATCAAAACACATGCTATAAATGTGAGTATATAGAACAAAAATGATCGGATCGTATGATAACACTTCGATTTGAATACGTGAACATACAAAAATAATCAATTGGAATCCACAACAAACACATTTCAAAAAAACTTGAGGTCATGATTCATAGCCACATGAAGCACCAAAGTAGGAATTGCAATTTGTTAATTTTCAACTAAAGTCGCTAATACTCTCTTCTTAAACGACAATTCGTAAGTAGCGCCTCTTTAATTAGGATAACTTTTAAGTGAACTTTTAGACTTATGGAATGGAAGATTGGTGAGGGAGTGATAGAATATAAAATTAGCTTTTGATTAACTAAACATGCTCAGTAGATTTAATATAAAAATAAACTTAATAGGTTATTAGATTATTAGTTTTAGGGAAAACTAACTCTTAGTCTACTTGTTAAAGGGTTAAAAAAATTAAAAAAAAAAATTATTTGAGTTCAGGGGTTTTAAAGTTTTTCATAAGGGTTGGCATCCAAAAAATCACGGGGGTGGTCATATTAAAAACCATTGAAACATATCTATATATAATAATAAAAATAAAATAATAACTTAAGGGACACTTGTCACATTCCTAGGCCCCCTAAGTTTATTTTTCTCGCATCTCTCTCATCTTAAATAGTTATTTAAATTAAAGATTAAATAATTTTAATTCTTTTAAGATTAAAAATATTTCTTAATAAATTAAGAAAATATGTCTTTTTATTAATGTTATTTCTAGAAAACAATTTTTTATTCAATAAGAGTTTTTCTAAAACATCAAACATTTTAAAAAATATGAAATATCTTAAAATTGATGTTTTTAAAAAATAAACTTCTTTATAAACTAAAAATAATTAAAATTAGGAGTTATAATAAGAAACTTTTAAAAATGATATTTTTAATACGGTTTGTTTAAAAAAAAGGATAATTTTTTTTGGAAATAAAAATTAAAATTGTTACTTATAATTATTACTTATATGTAATTTTAATCATATCTTATTTTAAAATATCATTTTATACTTCATAAATTTTCATCATAATTAATATTTTATTTTTTAACTTGTGTAATAAATGGGTTTACTAAAGTTATTATTATATAAATAACAATCAACAACTAATCAATTTTATTTTTTCAAATCGTGTAATACATTTAGTTTTATTTATGTTTTTGTGTTATTTTAATAATTAACTCTTACTTTCCGTGTAATACACGGGTAACCAAAGCTAGTTATATATAAAAAAAATTATGTGGGGTCAATTAACCCCTCCCCCTCTATGCTAAGTCCGTCCTTGAAACCAATATTATCTGCATAGCATTCGTACATCCTCTTGGCATTTCAAGTAATGAATAACAACGCCATGTGCTAGCCTTTCATCAAAGGGTACATCTAGTGTTGTAAACGAACCGAACATTCAACGAACAATTCATGAACCGTTCGGAGGGAAGTTTGTTTAATAATGAACAAAAACGAACAAGAAAATTTCGTACGCTTAGTTAAACGAACAAACATGAACAGAGGTTTTGTTCGTTCATTTATGTTTGTAAACATTCGATAATATGTTCGTTTACATTCGTTCATTTAAAAGTTATATTTGAGATAATTATGTTAAGTACTTACTTATCTTTGATGGATATTACTTAATGTTTGTGAATTTAATTTTAAAATCAATATATGAAGGTCCGTATTTGTTTGTTTTAGAAAATTTCGTTTGTATCCATTAATGTTCATGAATGTTTGTATGCGTTCTCTTGCCTTCGATTGCGTTCGTTTATCTTCATCATGAACAGATTAATTTTCTTAATTAACAAACACGAACAATGTGCTCAAGAAATAATAACAATAAGCATTACAACACACTGTACATATTGTAAATCTTAAACACATCGATGTAGACTAAGATGTTATTTGAAGACAACCATTTACTAAAACAGCGTTTATGTTTAAACATCTGATGCACATTATTAAATTATTATACTTGATTGAATTTGAAAACTTAATATCAGATTTAACAAAAACATAAGCGCCACTTATGTCATCCCAAATCATTAAATCCTCATATAATCCTCATATGTTTCAAAATCAACATTGTAATCTGGCTCTTCTTCAAACTCACACACCATGTGCTTAATCTCAATCTATTAGATATCCTTATAACATCTTGAATCCAACAACCACCAACCTAAGTCAGCGGATACATGCTTATATAATTTCATAACATCTTGATGTTGAATACAGAATTCATCCAATAGATTGAACTGAATAACTACACAATTTCTGTTTTTATCATCCTAATTGGATTCTATAGATTCCTTCATACAGTTCACAGCATACTGATCTAGATTAAGTTCATCAAATTCAACAAGCACAATACGTATATTTATATCTAGGTTTTCAATAGAACATTTCTCTACAGACATACATGTGTGTGTATATGAAGTATATATATGTACATATGCAAGTATATTACCATCTTTACCATTGCATTCAATTACTTGTGCACCATAAATAACTAAAGATAAAATTATCCGTCTTTATTCATATACACATATACCTATTTTTAATTGCACCATACACTACCAACATTAGCGAAACAAAAGCATTCTTTCTTACTCGTCTAAATATAAAATAAAAAGCAAAATAAGCCTACCTTATTGCCTGCACAAGTTGAGCACAAACTGCATCTGGCATGTTCAATGGATGCCTCTGTCACAAAGTTACTATTTTTTCAATGGATAATCACCATGTTCCAAAGCTGCATCCAACATGATCTTGAGTGATGATGTTAAGTCGTTGTCGCATCACCTCCATTGATGGGTAAGAAGGAAAACATATTCTGTAGAAGCATGTGTGAGAAGAAGGCAGAAGGTCTGTGGAATCATTGGTTTTGTAGATGTAAAGCTTTGAAGATAAACCACCAAACCCGTCTATAGGTAAATGCTTCAGGGACGTCCAAAAGAAAAGAAGAACCTTTTGCTGCTCGGCTGTCATTTCCTCAACAATCTGCTAAGAAGGTGTTTGTCCATATGGAATTCCATACGGTTTTAGTTTTACTCTCAATTAATCTAGGATAAGTGAAATAACATAATTCCTTAAAGCTGCTTTGATTCTCTCTTTTCACAACAATTTGTACACTAAAGGTGGCAACATGGACAGGGTGGAAAATGGGTCAAAATACGTGCTTTTTTATACGGGTCGGGTTCGGTCAGCCCAAACACTTTTTGTTTTAATCTGTTCATATATATTTAGTATGTAAAACATGATTACAGAGACCATATAATTTTTTTAATAACCAAAACAGTTGAATAAAATTATTGGAAGGTTTTACGCATAAAGAATGCACTTTGACAGACTTTCAAAACGTTCGACCTGTTTCTTTTAACATAATCTATATGATACAGATAGGTGTTAAAACATAATCCGAACCGCCACATTTGCAACAAATACCTTGGGTGGAGAACATATAAGAAGAGTAGCAGACAAGAAATTACTAGAATTAAGTAGTAGCATGCCAAACTTATGTATGTAATTTCACACTTAATCTAGTACCACCTGCTTGCATGATTGATAAGGACTATGTTAGATTTTTGACACCACTAATCAACTGTATAATATTTTGATTATTTGTAGTGCTTCTAAATATATGTTATCAATTTCAAATTTTCTCTTTAAATGTTTAAAATTCAACACTGCAAGTACCTATTTGTATAAAACAAACAGCATACTATAGCAAAATGATGACTAAAATCCACAAAATGATGTATGTTTGCATCTGGCAAAATAATAATACTAATGATAGTAGTAGTAGTAGTACTGTAGTAGTAATAATAACAATAATATACTAATAAATAAAAATGAAAAAGACATACCTTCCAGAACCAGCATATCTGAGGATCAGTTTCCTCATACCCATTGTATTCAGTATGCACCTTCCAATCCTCAACAGAAATAATACTTTCACTCCCATGCAACATACCATCATGATCCTCAAACTCAATGGTCCTAAAAACTTGCTTTTGTATCTTTTCATCACCAACAATATCTGCAAATCCTTTAGCAAATTTGGCCACCTGTTTGGCGACTGATGTCACGTAACGATGCTGGATAAGAAGTTCAACATACTCCTTTCTATTTCTGCTATTCACAACAATATTTTTCCCATTAGCAAAAAGCTCCACAACTTTCATGGATCCTAATTCTTCGACTTCATGTACAAATGTTAGACCAAGGGCATCTTGATCTACTATATCTGGATCCATATCCAATATTTGTTTGCAGCTACTATAGAAATATGGATCTGCATCTTTCACATCTTCCAAAGATATATTCATCCCAGCGAGTTGCAAGTAAAATGTACGGTCAAACATAATGCCAACTTGTACTTTGTACATTAATGCCAAGGCGATTACCCTGCCTGCAAACTTGAAATATCTTAGGTGCAATGGGTCGACCTTTGATGCTGCAAATATATAAAAACAGACACTTATTTCCATGTCAAAAGAAAAAAAACATTTATATAAATATCTCATTGTGCAAATTTATCCAACTTCTAGTATATGAAAACATCAGACAAGATGAATTAAGTTTATCGAAATAATATGCTTCGCAACTGAAGGAAGATAAGTTGGTTAGTAATGAAATGAAATTACTTGTTCTTTTAGCAAGTGTAAATGGACAATGATTAAAACATGACAAAACCATAGTAGCAACTTCTATCAGAAAATATATATATACTTATGGTTAAAGAATCAAGTATTACAAGAGGCTTACCCGGATTAGGAAAGAATCTCCTACAGTCATTTGGGCAGGCAAGAAATAAAGCATTCTGAGGATTAAAGATTTCTTTACACACCAAGAAAAACCATTCGCGTAATACACCAGGACCTGTAGCTTCCTCGTTATTGAACTCCATAAACAATCCACTACGAAGATTCTCAGGTTTTGCCTTTGAAATATAGTTAAAAGATTCAGACAACAACTGAGACCTGTCAATAAGCATCTCATGAAGGTCCCCATCTTCATCCTTCATCTCAGGAAGCAACAACATTACCAAATGTCTCCTAGACTCGAAGTTCAAAAGATTCTTGTGCCCAATAATCCATTTATAATCCTCACCTCTTTTAGCATATCTAACAATTAGATACTGCAAGGAAATATTGACTAGCTTCATATTTGACCAAAACATATTTTCAGAACCTTGATAAAGCTTGGCAATACCACGCGTTTCCTTCAAGATAGCAAGGTATTGATCCCATTCACCGTCTTCCTTTTCTTCTTTTGCCATCTCATCCTTAACCTTTTCAAGACATTTTCTCATTTTCTCCAACAGTTCAAGCAATATCAAAAACAAATGTTTTATCTCATCATCATAACAAGGGAGGGTGTACATCAAGGGAACCGGTATGGTTCCCTTAAACTCTGGCAGATCTTTAAAAGCGGCTTTTACAGGCCGCAAGAATGCAGCAAAATCACGTACTTCGTTTGGAGAAAGATTAATACCCGAACCCTCAGTCAGCTTACCCGCAAGCTCAGTCACAAACGGGAAAATGTCCTTAACCGCAATCATACACATCCTGTTACTAAAACTATCACAACCCCTAAAACCCCTTCCAATCCTTAGGTCCTCCACCATCGATCCTAAACTACTTCGACACAAACTATACAAAGGATCATCTTGAGCAACAGACCTACTGAGCAAATTACAGAACTCTAAAGCTACAGGGGCACACTGCGAAATAAAAGGCTTCTGCAACCCATTTCTACACGAAGACATAAACGTTCGAATCGATTTCTCAGCAAGCTCTTTGTTACATCTATGCGGTGACATATAGAGCATCACCAACGCTGCAGGAGCACATAAAGACTGAAATATGTTCAAATGAGACGTGAGATGGCTTACATGAATATCCTTCTTCGTCGTCATGTCCAAAAAGTCTATCAACATCGCCTCAACAGACTTCAAATAAAACCCCGTCTCCCCTTTACACAATCTGTAAACCGTAGAAACGAAAAGATCAACAAGCTTCCATACCAGAGGATGATCAGTGCTCCGCATTCGACCAACCAAATGCAGACACGCGTCTTTCTTAATCATACACTCAGCTAAACTTTGTTCCCACTGAAGCTGCCTCCCTTGGTAGATCAACCGCTGCTCAATCATCGGAATTCCGGTGACCGATTGCACTTTCTCATGAATCACCTTCACTTTATCATCAGGCTTCGCGTATAGAACCAGCGTTTTACCGTGAGAGATCATTCGAACGAAGAATTGGATGCGATCAGGGTGCGGTAGAGACGACGGGGGCTGTGATGAGCCTGAGGTGGATGCTTTAGGCTGATGGTAGTGGTGGTCGCCGGAGATTTGATCGGAGAATGAGGGAGTCGAAGGGGTGGCCGGAGGGGAATTAGGGTTAGGGTTAGGGTTGTGTTTTCTCATAGTGGCGAATTCTAACTCCTCGAAGAAATCATCGTCGTAGATGTCTTCAAGCTTTCGTTTCATTATCTGTAGAAGAAATCGATGATCGGAGACGGTGGAATTGACGGTGATTGTCGCCGGAGATGATGGTTTTACGATCAGACCACCGAACAAACCCTTGAACAGTAAATGTGGTGTGGGTTTTACAGAATGATAGAATAACCCGGTTTGTATGCTTTTAGCGGGGGCCGAATGGTATATATATTAAAAAAGAAAAGATGATGTATGATTTTATATTATTTATTATATACATAGAGTTCTGAAACAATTCTGATAGCAAAATAATATGAGATTAAAGAGATGAGGGTTGTATACTTGTATATTGATTGGTGCGTTTGACGATAAGATATAAGAGTAGGAAATTTAAATATTTTATAAGTGTAACAACTTTTAAGATAATATGATTATATGATATGATATTCTCTAGTTTAAATATATGAAGTTTATCTATATAATTGTTGATAATTATAATAAATAATATTTATAATAGCTCCTTTTATTATCAATATAATATGTTTGAAGATGCTACCTTGTTAAAATCCTTGTCTGGAAAACCTAGCGGGACAAAATTATAGTTAAGAACAAAAAAGGAGTGCAACGCGTATTTCTTATCTAATACTTTTGCATCGGCTATATTGTTTTCATTAAAAACTTACTAAAAAACCTAATAGGATAAAACTTAATGAAGTAAAAAAGGGTGTAACTTGAATGAACTTAGGTTCTGACTGAGTCTGCATCTGACTGAAACTTGGCTGTTTGATTTAGTAGCTGACTGACTCTGCTGAATGATAAAAATAACATTATTGCCCCATATACATACATCTACATACACATATACATACCCATCTACATACCCATATACATATACATACACATCTACATACCCATATACATACACATATACATACCCATATGCATACACATCTACATACACATATACATATACATATACATACCCATATACATACACATATACATACACATATACATACCCATCTACATACACATCTACATACCCATATACATATACATATACATACCCATATAAATACACATCTACATACCCATATACATACACATCTATACCCATATACATACACATATACATACCCATATACATACCCATATACATACACATCTACATACCCATATACATATACATATCTGAGCAAATCAACAAACAAATCCAAAATCAACATCCAAAATCGTCAAACAAAATCAACAAATCTGAGCAAATCAAATCGACCGTGAACAATCGACCTCAAGGGTTTACCTTGAGAAGACGACCGAGGTGGTGAAGGTGAACAACGGAGGCGGTGAAGGTGAGCAACGGTGAAGGTGAGCAACGGTGAAGGTGAGCAACGGAGACGGGGAAGGGCTGCGGGTGGGCGACGGAGGCGGGGAAGGGCGGAGCGGCGGCGGGTGGGCGGGGGAAGGGCTGCGGGCGGGCGACGGAGGCAGGGAAGGGCAGAGCGTGGGCGGGGGGGGGAGGCGCCGATTGTTTGTGGAAAAGAGGGGGGAAGGGCTGGTTTGTGGAGAAGATGGGGAAGAATGAATGGGTCAGATGGGAAGAAAAAGAGGACTCGGTCAGTCCTTCCTTCCGGGTCAGATCTACCAGTCAGGCGAATCAAACGCACTGACTGGCTGACCGGTCAGACGTTGGGTCAGACCAATCAAACAGGACCTTAGCCTCATTTGAATATGCATCATTTAAGTTATGAGTGTTGATTCTCTATGAATTTGATAATTTATCGATTAATCCCTTAATGTGTAATTGCTAAAGCTGATCAATGATGTATAATCTTCAACGAAACTTTTGTTGTCTTTCTTGATACACAAATTTTACAAGATCCATATTTATGTTGTGTTAACTAAACTTGTTTCAATGGGTTAGCATATATAAACTTATATTTTTCATACTGCAAAGATATCAGAATATTTGATTTATTATATTATATTATCTCCTTGTTGGACACAAGATAAATAACGGATGTAATCATGTATAACTCATGTAATCATGTATGACTAGTAAGAAATAATAATGCATCAATTTCAATAAACTATGCTACATTTATATTAACTAGGAAATGAACCCGCACGTTGCCGCGGGGTTCTTTTATTCGGGTTATTTTTGTTATCTCTATAAAGTCGAATGGACAAAATAAACTTTTTCCAGTCTAAAGTGAGTCGGGTCAACCCAACCTGCTCATTTTCCCATATCAAACATCCAGTATAATGAGAAGAAATCAAGAAAATGCACGAACCTGCCATATATGTATTGGACCAAGAAATTCAGTCAACTCTTGAGGTGGTCGTTTATATAAATACTTTAGCCAGAAGATGATGCCTTTACCTTGGTGCTTCTTCTGGACATTAAGATCACTGATACTAAAACCCCAATTTGATACCTGCAGCACTGCTTCCTCTACAAATGGTTTTACATTACCCTGTCGAACCGACTCCCCTAAATCTCTCTTCCAAAACTCTTGATATCTCAATTCTTCTATAATAACTTTGTCCTGCCAAGTCAAGGAATTCTCCAATCAGACGTCTACAGAGAAAAAACATTCAAGTAAAAACCTTATATAAACAGAACTATGTAGCAGACTTCGAACTGAGGTTTTTTTTTTGTTTATTCTTAACACTAAATAAATTTATATTATCCAAATTGTATTATGAACACTTGTCACATATGCAACTGTTGTTCTATATAAACAAAATACCCCAATCTACCCGTTTACATAGAGGTGGCAAGCAGCACAGGGCTGCCGGGGTAACAGGTCAAACATGTACCTCTACTTTTACATATAAAGTGATCATCGGTTAAGATGACTAACCCTTTTTCCTAGTGACAATGCTAGCCACTTATCTATCTGATCAAGGTAAGAAGTACTGAAAACTTCCTTGCTAAGAAGTACATAAATTTCCTTTTTGGTGTCCATCTCTCCCAGGTCCTTCGTCTCTCAACTTTGTTCATGCTTGGCTCATATGGATTGAGTAAAGGTGCTACCATGAAAGCACCTGTAAGTTGAGTTAAAAAATAGTTAGAAAAAGATTTATCTGATTCCCATATTCAGTATCTCATAGTTACTCTCAAAACACACATCCAAAGATCTTTGATATCCCATTATAGTAAAAACTAACGAAATTGCAGCTTGATCAGTTTCTGTAAATGCATCTAACATGTAGTATAAAAAGGTGATATACCTGCAATTCTATCGGGGATGTACTTTAGGGCAGCCCAGGTATGTAAGCTTCCACCCGAGTGTCCAACCAATCAATTGGTAATTTATTTCTCTAAGAGAAATCAAGTAAAATGCAATCAATCATTAGTTCTTGTACATTAATTTAATTTTGCTGTTCTCTAGAACAACTTGGACGGTTTTCACGACATTGCAAGAAGACCCGCAGCAACGCGCGAGATCCAATGCTAGTTGATACAATTATGGTTGTTTGATGGTTGAAAAAAGCCATCAGGATGGTATGTGGTATTTGAATTTTTATTTGACAAATGAACCGTAAACGCATAAACATTAAAAAGCTACTATGAATGATAAAGGCCTATGTTTTATATTTGGTGGAAAACCAAGCATGACCATTACAAATAATCAAATTTGCGTAAAAAAGTACTCATTGGGGACTTTGGCCTATTGGGATGTGTAGGTGCTTCTTTGATAAGTTGACCCAGACAATCATATGAGGCATGACCATATTGATCAGATTTCACATTGATCATAACTAAAAGCACCCATTTTGACTCGTCAATATGCACAATAATTTGACTTATACAAATATGCTTAATAATTTAAAACATAAGCTGTATAAAAACATGTTGACCCATATCAAATAAAACCGCTTTGAACCATAACTAATACCATCCGTTTGATCCATAACAAATACCACTCATTTTGACCCAAAACAAATATCAATCATTTTGAGCCATAGCTAATATCACCCATTTGACCCATAACCAATATGACCCAAGCTGACTTATACTCAATATCAACAGTTACGACCCATAACCATTATCACTCATTTTGACCTGTTCTGACCTGTTTTGACCCATAACCTATTAACAACCCGTTTTGACCCATATCAAATACCAACCGTTTTGACCCATTTCCAATACCACCCTTTTTACCCACAACCAATACCACCCGTGTTGACCCATACCAAGTTTCAATAGTGTCGAGCCATAACCGATATCACCTATTTTGACCCATAAATAATATCACCCAAGATGGCCAATACCAAATATCAATCGTTTGACCCATAACCAATATCACCCAAGCTAACCCATATCTAATATCAACTGTTTCGACCCAAAACGAATATCACCCATTTTGACCCACATCCAATATCACCAAGTTGACCCATAACTTAATCACCCATTTTAACCTATACCAATACCACCCGTTTTGACCGATACCAAATATAAGTTGTTTTGACCCATAACCAAGGCCACCCATTTTGACCCATAACCAATACCACTCGTGTTGACCCATACCAAAATTCAGTCGTTATAAGCCATAACTAAAATCACCCATTTTGTCCATAACCAATATCACTCAAGCTGACCCATACCAAGTATCAATCGTTTACAACCCATAACCAATATTACTCATTATGACTCACAATAAATATCACCAATTGACCCATAACCTATCACCCGTTTTGACCCATACCAATACCATCTGTTTTGACCCATAACCAATATCAACCGTTTTGACGCATACCAAATATAAATTGTTTTGACTCATAACCAATACCAACCATTTTGACACATAACCAATACCACCCATGTTAGCGCATACAAAATTTCAATCGTTTGAGTTATAACCAATAACACCCATCTTGACTCATAACTAATATCACCCAAGTTGACCCATACCAAATATCAACTGTTTTGACCCACAACCAATATCACCCATTCTTACTCATAACCTATATCACCCGTTTTGACCCATTACCAAAACCATCCATTTTCACCCATACGAAATATCACCCATTTTGAGCCATATCAAACACCATTCATACTGACCTATAACCAATACCACCCGTTTTGACCTATAACCAATACCACCCGTTTTCACCCATAGGCCATAACCAATGCCACCCATGTTGACCCATACCAAATTTCAGTAGTTTTGAGCCATAACCAATATCACTGATATCACCTAACCTGACCCATACCAAATATCAACCATTTCGACCCCTAACCAATATTACTTATTTTAACCCACAACCAATACCACAAAGTTGACCCATAACCTATATCACTCATTTTGACCATATCAATTCCATATTTTTTGACCCATAACCAATACCACCAGTTTTGACCTAAACCAAATATCAATCGTTTTGACCATAATTAATCCCACCCGTTATGACCCATAACTTATGCGCCTGTTATGAGCCATAACCAATGCCACATGTTTTAACCCGTAACCAATACCACCCATGTTGACCCATACCAAATTTTAATCATTTAGCCTTAACCGCCGCTGCAAGGAAAGGCGCGACGGTCGGTGACCGGTAACACCGCCGGAAACAACCATCAGGAGTAATCAGGCTGTAGAACAAATCCACCACCGGCCGAGAATGCCCATGACACACAAGAGGAACAGCAACCTTCTTCTTATCCATAATCTCCTCAACAAAATCGAATCACACAAAAACCCTAAAAAAACCCGATCCCTCAATTCGAGCGCAGATTCCAAATCCCAATCGCAAACCCACAAATCAACGACCAGAAACCTAGAAATCGACAATTGATCCCAACAAAAACAACGCACAATTGCGTCTGCGATGAATCTTCGTGTTGAAGAGGTTGTGAGTGTGTGTGTGTGTTGAGTGTGAGTCGCCGTAAAGGAAGCTGTGAAATACCCAAAATAACCCTGGCCGGTGGTACTGTATTAATAAGGCTCAGATCTGTTAATAATGATAATCAGAGCAAAGATGAACAAACCGTCATGGATGCAAATATCACGGCTGCTTCAACGGTAGAAACACCAATTTCCACCGCGAAACCTCCGGAAATTACCCCGCCAAGATACGGTAAGTTTCAACCTTCGTTCGATTCACTCAGACAATTCATCATCATCGCCAACCGCCACCGACACCTCCACCAAAACCTAGAAAACCCACTTGAGACACAACAAACCCCTTTTATCTCCATATAAACACACTTCAACTTCACAAAAAGACTTGACAGAGAGAGCCATAGGGTGCCTTTGGTCAATAACTGAAACCAACCCTCATCAACACCACCAAAGAAACCCAAAAATCATGGTAAATGAGAACCATATAGTAGGCAATAACCGAAGGTGGAGAACAACCACCAAACACAACCCAACGCACCGGTCGAGGTTCGCCGAAGGTAGGTGGGGGTAGTCGCACTATCCAGACAACGGTTGCGAATGAGAATTAGGATCATTCCAACAAAAAGTTTTGGTTGTTGTGCATTAGCCCTGGATTTACAACACGACTATGTTAGAATAATCACAATCGCATTTTAGTAGAAAGGAACAATGAATCCTATAAGATATACAAATATTCACTTCGAGTAAGTTAACTATATGGGCCAATTTCAATCCACTCACTCATGAACATGTCGATTTGGGTGGCTACAGGATATGATCAAATGGGTTGAAAGACATTCAAGGTATCTCTTTAATGCATAAAACATCATAAAATCATGCTAAGTAACCAAGCTTCAATATTGTTCCAATAAAGCAACTGATGATTTTTTCTAACTATAAATACCACTCGTGTTTCAATATTGTTCACTTGTGAACTTTTCACAATTCTTAAAACTCAATAGCCCAAAGAAATAATTTGAAAACTTGCCAATATTTAGTGACTTTTGTTTATTAACAATTACCTTATACTTCAAGTTAAAACAACAACCGTGTTTCATTTCCTTTTTATTTAAGCCATTTAATTTTAACATTCATGAATAATTTCACAAAAAGTTTATGTGACTTTATTTTGTGATAATCCCAACATTCGAATAGTGAAGAAACTTGCTATTAGATGACATAATCCCTTCTCAAACCAACATAAAAGTGTGAGCAAATCCACCCTAAACCAGGCGCGTTTTAACCCATACCTGTTTTGACATGTTACTCATTAGGCCCAACTTGTCCGTCTGGCTTTTATCTACAATAATCCCAAGTCCCAACATCCAACCACTACCGAAACAACTATCACCACCTATCCCCTCCTCTTTTTACCAATCTCTCTAACATTTGAATGATCAGCAAAAAATGCAACTTCACTTCTCTAAACATGCACATTCATCTTATGTTTTCAACATCTTATGTTTTAATCCAGAGTATAATATGTTGGGACTAAAATTATAATGCTAAATAGGAACCTTTGAGCATCACAATCTTCAAACAAAAACACACAACAAACTCAGATCAAGATATTTAAACAGAGATGCAGTTCATTAAATTCAGGGCAATAAACAAACAGATCACAGTAAGAAAACAGAGATCAGAGAATTACCTTACACTAGCATCCCCCACGATTCCAATAGCCATACCAGCAGACAGACCCGCAAGACCACAAGCAAGTCCCGAAGAAAGATGAGCATACCCATCAAACAGATAATAAGACTTCACTTAGGGTTAGTCCCCGTACTGATAATCACAGCAATAATCAAACCATAAATACCCAACACTCCCGCCATAACCACCGGCACAATCGACTTCATCACCAAATCCGACCTCATCACCTCTATCGACGCCACTCCAAAGCCGCTCTTCGCCGTCCCGTACGCCGCCCCCCATCGGAAGCAACCTCAAGCGATTCAACCGGTCACCCGATCGAGGGTCACCTGACCCCAAAATACTGAAATCAAGGGTCACTGACCCCAATACCCCCGATCGATTTCACTGTGGGTACCCAGCAGTTACCACAGGCGTGTTCTCCGGCTGCGGCTGCGGCGCAACCACCACACCATCATCACCCAACCCAAGTGAAGCAAAGAGGGGCTCACTGCTGGCGTACGCCAGCGACGGACAGACGACCGACGTCAGCTCGCCGGAGGCGGAGGAGGACGACGGTGGAGATGAAGTGGTGATCGGTGTGAACGCGCGGTTGTGGTGTGGAGATGCATCGGTGAGGGGTGCTGTGAAGATGGATAAGAAATTGCAGGGGATTAGGGTTTTGTTGGGTCGGTGGCACTGTAGCCACCGACCAAAGTCTTTAATATGTATATATAATTAGTACTTATTTATTTGATAGAAGATGATGATCGGACAACCTTTTAAAGTATTTAAAAATGATAAAGTTTATCCATATTAATGTTTCAACATCCTATTGATTTATTTTGATTGATGGATAAAAACACAAATGTTATATCAAAATATCAAGCTATAAATTGTAATTTATCTTTCACTTCAAAAATCGTTTTCAATTATTTGAACTCATATTAATCTCATGAGAAGATACAATGATATCATCAACATATAATACAATATTTATAAATCTTATTTTGTGTTTAAATAAAACACAAGGATTAACTATATCATATTGAGTTTTCTCTTTATGAGATAATTACTGAGTTGATTATATCATACTCAACTCGACTACTTTAGGCCATACCATCAAATTAAGTATATAGAAATCTTTTCTAGAGGTTTTTGTAACATCCGGTCCATTTTCAAACTAAACCCAAACCTGAATTTTAATTTTCATACGTTGAAAAAAAATTCATTATTAAATTTTTTATTCATTTTGATGAATCAAAAGCATTAAATGTATTATTTAACTAATTTTATGAATAATATTATTTAATTTTCATTTATTATACCATTTAATCAATTTATAATAATTTCATAATTTATAGAATACAAACAAACAAACAAACAAACAGACATACCCAATATAGCTCACTCAAGAGTAGGGTCTGGGAGGGGTAGGTGGTGGCGAGTCTTTCCTCTACCTTGGGGGGTAGAGAGACCGCTTTCAAAGAGACTCCCGACTTGAAAGCAAAAGCAATAGCAATAGCAAACAAAAGCAGGCATTCATAATTTATAGAGTAAGTTTTATAAATGTATGAAGTTTTATTTATCATTTATGAGTTTTAATTAAACAATAAATTAAATTATTTAGAAAATTGGGTTATATAAACTCAGGGTTTAATTTGTAATTTTTGAAACTTAACTTAAAAGTACTTACATAAAATATTGACCCTTATTAACCTCAGGGACCAAAGTGTAACTTTGCTTTTTTAAACAACCCAACCCCCCACCTTCGACACCCTTCATCTCCGGCCAACTCCGGCCATCTTCGGCTAAGTCAAACACCCACGACTAATCCGTTTCAATCAAATTAAAGTGCCCCTCGATTTTCACACATTTGATTCGAACCCAGTGTTGTTTCAATTGAACTTATCGAGCCTTCATGTCTGAGCACTCATAACCGAACCCCCATTCAAAGTATTGAAACCGTGTAACTAGAAACCGATCAAAATAAACCTATATAATCGAGGGGAAACATCTCAGACGATCCCCCCAAACCCTCTGTACCTCTAATTTCATTATAGAACACACACTCCTCAAACTCGACCTCCATCATCATTCAGACCTGCAACCTACTCATTTAGCACCTTCCACAAGATTTTAATGGAAATTGATTGAGGACTTTGAATCATATACACCTTCAGATGCTTCATACGAAATTAATTTGATTATCATTATCATTCACATCGAGAATTCGATTCATCATTGTCGCGACTTGTTCTATCATCTGTGATCATCAATTCCATCGAAGATTTTTGTTCTTGAAATCGACTAATCTACCACGACTCAGACGTGCCATATGCTCATTATCAATATGTAGTTTTCCTTATATGACAATTTTAATTGGAGTTTTAGTAGTTAATATGTGCCCTTGGTCACTCTACTCAAGTTTAGTGATTTGTTTGGTGATTGATTAAGTAAGAGCATTCACAATCCATCTCCTATCCTCATCCTTATAATTACACTGAATATTATCATTTGTTCTCTATCTTCTAATTAAAAATATTTTTATACCTTATAATTATGTTTTTTTCTTTCATCCACTCATAACCACTTTCAATAATATTAAAAGATTTATGGAGGTTGTACCGTGTTTCTCCAAATATGAGGAAAAACACCATACAATCCCTATAAATTTTCTACCTCTTTCAATCACAATCACTCACAACCATCCTCCATAATATAGGACATCCACTCATATGTGTGTATGTGTGTGGGTGTGTGTATATATATATATATCAACAAAAAATATTTGGTGATAAACAACTTATTCTTAAATGTGACACTTCACAATATCAAACAAAGAACATGGTGGGTTACTGTCACATTAGTGTGACAGTTCAGATGATACAGATGGATTTAATGAATAAAGTTTTAGGAACATTCAAGATATTCCTAAATCAGAAAGGAAACCTAAGATTCTTCTTGTTGAATGTGACAACCCGAAAATTTTTCATGATTTAATATAATTTTTATGTGAATTTATAATTTATTTTTATATTTTTATTATTATTTAATGATAATATTAATAATAACAAAAATAATGACAATAATAATAATAATATTATTATTATTAAAAATAATAATGTTAATAATAATAATAATAATAATGAAAATATTATTTAAAAAAAATTTATTAAATTTATTTAATAAAGACCAGGGGGTAGTTTTGCAAATCTTAAAACTTGTTTTAAACTATTAAAACATGAAATAATAACATTGTAAAACATGAGGGACCATTCTGTAATTATTCGAAACCCAACCCCGACCCCCCTCGGTTTTCCGGCGCCCTCTCCGGCAACCTCCGGCCAACATCTCCGGCGATCCAAATACGCCAAATATACACGGTTTTTCATCAAACAAATGTTCCCGACACTCTCATGTGAACGATTCGAACCAAAACCCCACAATAATTTGAGAATCAAATTAATAGTGCGATCGATCTACACCCGTGTTCCCTGTCGGCTACTTTACAGAGTTGAATCGCACAAAAACCTCAACAATAATCGAATTAACCACATCCAAACAATGCTATAAATGTTCCTAATCGGACTAAGCATTCCATTGCACAAGTAAACACACAGAATCCTCAATTTGATCTCTTTCTCCTTCGCGACCTGCAACACAATCAAATTCTATCTTACGAGTTTTAATTCACAAAATTGATAAATTGCTTTCGATCATTGGGGCCATTAGAGACTTCCTGTGAAGTTAATTGCATTTCCATCCACGTTTAATCATTGTTTGAATCCTCCCAAGCCGCGACCTGTTCTTCGAGTCATCTGGACGATTTGAACAACGAAACAGGTAATTGAATATATCAACAAACTCGCTTTATACAAGGATTAAAAGCATTATGGTTAATTTCATTATCATAATCGATTGGTGGATCAATTTGATCCAAAACCGATTAGGGTTCTTATGGATTGGGGATAATATATTATTGTGTTTAAAAGAATTTCAAACCGGGTTTTGGTGCGGCTTAGACCATTGGTTCAGCGGTTTGTGTGTTGGATTTTGGGCAAGAGGTCACGGGTTCGAACCCGGCCACCTCCCATTATTTTTTTAAATGCCCTTCAAGCATTTTAAAAATACATAAAAATTACGAAAAATTATAAAAATAATTTTAAGAACTTCTTTTATTTTAAATACCTTTAAATGATTTTCTGTAATTTATTTATTTAAAAACACCTTAAAATAAATTTATAAAATAATGTTTAAAAATATTATAAATAATCATTTTTATAAAATAGACATTAAATGATGATTTAAAGTATTAATCCATTGATTGGACACCATATTATTTTTAAATCATAATAATTGTAGAAATTAATTATTTAAAAACCTTAATTATTTATGTAAATAATTATTACATATGTCATAAATTATTATCCATATGAAAGTGGATTTTTAATAATAATTTAAATCATCAAATTGTTAATGGACATTATATTATTTATGGATTAATCCTGATAATATAAATATAAATTAGATTTATAAAATTAAGTGTTTATAAAATCTTACAAAATTAAATATAATCTTATACCTAGTCATTTTTATAAAAATAAGATCTTAAATAATAATTTAAATTATTAATTTATTATTTGTACATATGGATAACATAATTAATAATTAGATAATTTATATTATTTATTGAATATAATCTATTATGTTATAATTATTAATTATTAAACATAATTAATAATTCGATAAATTATACTATGTTTGACAATTAAAATAATATTATCATATAAATCTAATGTTTAGACAAATTGTGTCAATTTATAAATCTTACAATTAGATTTTATAAATTAAATATTATGACATGTAAATCTTTAGTTATTAAAGAATTAACAAAATAACTAAATGATTTAATTATATGTTTATAACAAATCCTAGAAAAACCAAACACTAGATCAATAAACACCAGGTTCAAAATCTAACTTATTTAGGTTTTGGATTTGTATCTGTTTGCTTACGTGAAATTATAATTCCTTAACAGAAATTTACTAGGTTGTCAACACCACACAGGAACTGAGGTGAGTTCATAACTATTCCCCTTTTTAATCATTTAAATATTTTGGGGCTGGAATACATGTTGTAATTGAAATTACAAATTTTTGTGTATTATGTTAAATAATAATTTAATCACATTTATGATTATATATGGTTATTATGAAAATCCTTCTCTGTATACTGGACTATAAATAAGCAGGGATCTTTTGGATAGTACTATCGGGGAGTGACTTACCCCCACAAAGGTATGGACATGTGATCCATATCAGATGCACAAAGATCTTGATGTCATTTGGGATGACTGTTTCTGTAGTGAGAAGGCAGATGTGCACTTTATATAGTTTGCATTATAGTTCCATTTACAACCCATATGAGGATAAATGTAAAGGAGGATTTGCTCCCTCTGATTTGAAATTATTATGAAATATAATATACACATGAAAAGGATATTAAACTATGTTACATGGGCAAATCCTAGGTGAAGGATTTGTTGGGCTTGTACATAGTGGTAATGTGGGATAGCGGGTTCACCTTATTAAAAAGGGTTCCGACAGGCTATTCACATACCGGTGAGTAAATTAAACTCACACTTTTACAGTAAATCCTACTTGATGATAAATGATGTTTTATCAATGTGTTTTACTTACCTATGAACTCACCAACCCTGTGTTGACACTTGATTTACATGTATTCTCAGGTATCTACTAGGAGCTTATGGACGTGCACGTAGGATCATATAAGAGCTCAAGATACCTATTGAATTATTATTTGAATTATGATTAAGACATGATGTCAAGAAAACAGTCTATCTTTTATTTCCGCTGCTCTGATTATTATAAAATGTTTATCTAAAACTTATCATATAGATAACTGCATCTCATGTGTGACTACTGTGTTCGATCCTGTTTGTTCACCCCTCCGCGATAGATTCCAGACCCGGAATTTGAGGGTGTGACAGATTGGTATCAGAGCCACTGGTTATACTGAGTTAGGGATTGCATCTAGCCTATAGCCACACACAATAGTTGCACAAAGTAAATTGCCTTAGTTAGAGATAGAATAGGATTAAGAAGTCTGTGTCTTACAACTTGAAACATGTAATGCTGGAAGAGCGTGATGCCTGTATCTCGGGGTGTTCTGTCTAGGCAAGGTATTCGCATATATCCAAATCAACCGATGGACCTGTTTACCTTACCTGGGAACCCTTGGGATGAGTATCTGCTTATAGGTACGCATGTCTTCAACAAAGTTGTGATTGACTCAATACTTTGATTAGTCAACGTACTCGCTTTGATTTACAAATCAAACGATTACACCTGGAACATCTCATTGCTATTATGCCAAATTCTCGACCGTCGTTTTCATGTTGAATAACTCGTATTACCCAATTTCCATGAAAATTCTTAATGATCTTTCAGAATGACTTCTTGTCAAATCCGTTCACGGTCTAGAAACTCTGGCTGTAAGATTTCTGCTATTGTAGCACGTGAAGTTACTGCGATCATACACAAGTCTTTAAGGCAAGTAGGTCAAATTACCTTGATATGTTCCATTCGGTAATCTAAGCTACGCTTGTCCTAACCTAAAGCGAGACTTGTTTCCTTAGTACTCGTGCCTTGCCGAATTTAATCGAAAACCCAGTTTTCTTAAATTCCCATCTGTCCTACAGTAATTGTCCATACTTTGAATATTGATATAAAATGCATCTATGGAATATGTCAAAGTGTGAATTCTCATCAAACAATTTCATGATAGATGGACGCACCAGCGGGCAGAGGCAGAGGTAGAGGACGCGCCAGAAGAACTGACCCAATAGGGATGACTCCTGAAGAAATACAAGCATTGGTCAATCAAGGTGTTGCTGCAGCCCTAGCCACTCAGGCTGCTCAGAATGGTCATCACTATTCATATAAAAGTTCCTAGACTGCAAACCAGATATCTTCACTGGTGCAGAAGGGGCCATTGGGCTCATAAGGTGGTTCGAGAAATGTGAATCCATCTTCGCTATATCTGAATGTCCCGATGAGAGTAGGACCAAGTATGCCTCCGGAGCCTTGAGTGGAGCTGCACTCTCGTTCTAGAAGACAGAAGTTTCAAGACTTACTCTCTCCCTAGCCAATGCTATGGATGGGAGGAATTCAAACAGCTGATGATGGAAGAATTCTGTCCGAGAGAAGAAGTACAAAGGTTTGAAACCGAGTGCTGGAACCATAAAATGGTGGGATCTGAAATTGAAAAGTATACCACTGAAAATCATGAGTACGCAACCTTGTGTCCTCATATGATGGAGCCTGCTCACAGAAGAATTGAAGGCTATATCCGTGGACTATCGCCAGTCATTCAATCTATGGTCACTTCCTCCAACCCAACTTCAATCCAACAGGCCATTAGGATAGCTCACAAGCTGACTAATGAGGCTGTGGCTCAGGGGAAGTTACCACCAAGAAACAAGGGTAAGGGTGTCGCTGCTGAAAGCTTGGGGAAGAGAAAGTTTGAAGATGCTAAGGACAGTGAGAGTCAAGGTACAAGCAAGAAGCAAGATCAGAAAAAGCACCATGACAATCAGGGCGTTCCGCCTAGATGTCAGAGGTGTAGCAAGCGCCACCATGGCAAGTGTACTGCAATCATTTGCTACAAATGCAACAAGAGGGGGCACACTGCTCCTGAATGTAGAACCAAGACTCAAGACCAAGGAAAGAAGGATGGTAATCAGCAGAATGGTAGAAAGAAGGAAGTTATTTGTTTCAGATGTGGAGAAAAGGGCCATATTGCTAAAGACTACACTGGGGAAAAGAAAGATACAGCCAAGGGCAGAGCCTTCGTTATTGGCAAAGGTGAGGCTCTCAAAGACCCTAACGTTATTATGGGAAAATTTTGGTGAATGATGTTTATGCTATAGTATTATTTGACACGGGGAGCTGATAAAAGCTTCGTATCTAATACTTTCTATAATCACCTGAATGTAAACCCTGTACCCCTAGATGAGCCATATGTTGTAGAAGTAGCGAGTGGTAAATCCTTGACCGCATCACAAATCCTGAAAAATTGTACATTAGACTTATCAGGTCATATCCTACCAATAGACCTCATGCCCATTACTTTGGAAGCTTCGATGTGGTAGTTGGTATGGATTGGCTATCCAAAAACTCTGCAGAAATTATCTGTAAAGACAAAATGATTCGTATCCCCCTACCAAATGATGAAGTCCTGTGTGTGGAGGGAGATAAAACTGGTGTTGTGATGGGAGTTATTTCTTACATGAAGGCTCAAAAGTGCCTTCGAAAAGGACATACTGCTATCTAGCCCTAGTCACTGACAAAGATAAGAAGGAAAGGAATATTGAAGATGTACCCGTCGTAGGGAATTTCCTGAAGTGTTTCCTGATGAACTGCCTGGGTTGCCCCTAAAAGAGAGGTCGAGTTTTCAATCGAGTTAGTACCTGGAGCTACACCTATAGCTCGGGCGCCATACCGTCTCGCACCTTCTGAATTAAAAGAACTATCTGACCAGCTTAGGGAACTCCTTGATGAAGGATTCATCCGACCTAGCTCGTCACCATGGGGAGCACACAGTGTTATTTGTGAAGAAGAAAGACGGAACTTTCAGAATGTGCATTGACTATCGGGAACTGAACAAAATGACGATCAAGACCGTTATCCCTTGCCACGTATTGACGACTTATTTGACCAACTGCAAGGTTCAAGCGTTTACTCCAAGATAGATCTTAGAAGCGGTTATCATCAGCTGAGAGTCAGAGACGAAGATATTATGAAGACGGCTTTCAGAACTCGATATGGTCACTTTGAATTCACAGTCATGCCGTTTGGGCTAACAATGCACCTGTCGTATTCATGGATCTCATGAATCGTGTATGCAAGCCTTATCTAGACATGTTTGTCATTGTCTTTATTGATGACATCTTGATCTATTCCAAAATGAGCATGAGCATGAAGAACATCTGAGATTGGTCCTTGAACTACTAAGAGAGAGGAGCTCTATGCTAAGTTCTCGAAATGTGATTTCTGGCTTAAAGAAGTTCAATTCCTTGGTCATGTGATTGATGCTAATGGAATTCATGTAGACCCAGCTAAAATTGATCCATCAAAAGTTGGCCTACACCTTCTAATCCAACGGAAATTAGACAATTTCTGGGACTAGCCGGCTATTATAGGAGATTTATCGAGGGATTCTCCAAGATAGCTCAACCATTGACTATGCTTACCCAAAAGGGGGTAGCATATCATTGGGGGTTCAAGCAAGAGGCTGCCTTTCAAACATTGAAACAGAAGTTGGCAGTGCACCTATTTTGTCCCTACCCGACGGTATTGAAGACTTTGTAGTCTACTGTGATGCTTCTGTTCAGGGACTGGGATGTGTTTTGATGCAGCGAGACAAAGTCATAGCCTATGCCTCAAGACAGTTAAAGTCTCATGAGAGAACTATGCAACTCATGACCTAGAACTGGGAGCTGTTGTGTTTGCTCTTAAATTATGGAGACATTACTTGTACGGTACTAAGTGCACTATTTATACCGACCACAAGAGTCTTCAACACCTGTATAATCAAAAAGAGCTGAACATGAGGCAGAGGAGATGGCTTGAACTACTAAACGATTATGATTGTGCCATCAAGTACCATCCTGGTAAAGCAAATATATGGCTGATGCTTTGAGTAGGAAAGAACATATGAAGCCTCGTAGAGTACGAGCTCTACAACTTACCATTCAAAGCAACCTACCGGCACAAATCTGAATGCTCAGACTGAAGCCCTGAAAGAAGAGAAACATTAAAGATGAAAACCTTCGAGGGCTAGACCAACAGTTTGAAGTTCATTCGGATGAGATACGCTTTATAGCAGGAAGGATTTGGGTACCCCTATACGGGAATCTGAGGAGCTTGATCATGGATGAAGCCCACAAGTCTAGATACTCTATCCACCAGGTGCAGATAGGATGTATTACGACTTGAAGCTTGTTTACTGGTGGCCAAGAATGAAGGCAGACATTGCAACCTATGTCTCAAAGTGCTTGACTTGTTCTAAAGTCAAGGTCGAATACCAAAGCCTTCAGGAATGTTGACCCAACCAGAAATTCCCGTGTGGAAATGGGAATGATAACCATGGATTTCGTCACGGGTTTACCAAATCTCAAACGGGCAATGCACCATTTGGTTATCGTTGACCGTCTCACCAAATCCGTTCATTTCATACCCATCCGTGAGAAAGACAAGATGGAGAAACTTGCAAGGGTGTACATCAAAGAAATTATCTCTAGACACGGAGTGCCAGTGTCTATTATCTCTGATCGTGATGCCGGTTTACATCAATCTTCTGGGGAAAACTTCAGAAAGCTCTAGGCACTCGCCTAGATATGAGCACAGCCTATCACCCTCAAACTGATGGTCAAAGTGAAAGAACCATACAGACTCTTGAGGATATGCTTAGGGCTTGTGTTATTAACTTTGGAAAGAACTGGGAAGGTCATTTACCTTTGGTAGAGTTCTCATATAACAACAGCTATCATTCGAGCATCAAGGCGGCACCATTCGAGGCCTTATATGGACGTAAATGTAGATCACCGCTTTGCTGGGCAGAAGTTGGAGAGAGTCAACTTACTGGTCCGAGTTGATCTTTGAAACTCATGAAAAATTGTCCAGATAAGAGAACGCATGGCTGCTGCAGGGATCGCCAGAAAAGCTATGCTGATAAACCCGCAAGCCACTGGAATTTCAGGAAGGAGATAAAGTTTTGCTAAAGGTATCTCCCTGGAAGGGAGTTATACGCTTTGGGAAACGGGGGAAATTGAACCCTCGCTGCGTGGGACCTTTTGAAATTGTCAGAAGGATCGGCCCAGTAGCCTATGAATTAAATCTACCTGCTGAACTTGGTGGTGTGCATAATGTTTTCCACGTATCCAATCTAAGGAAGTGTTTATATCCGACGAATCACTTGTTGTGCCTTTAGAGGAACTGCAAGTAGATGAGAAACTCAGGTTTATCGAGGAACTCAGGTTTATCGAGGAACCAGTTGAATCATAGATAAAGAAGTTAAACAACTTAAGCATAGCAAGATTCCGATTGTCAGAGTTCGGTGGAACTCCCGACGTGGTCCTGAGTTCACCTGGGAACGAGAGGACGAAATGATGCGCAAGTATCCTAACCTGTTCAAGAATGTTGCCAGTACTTCTCAATTTTCGGGACGAAAATTCCTCTAACAGGGGATGATGTGACAACCCGAAAATTTTCATGATTTAATATAATTTTTATGTGAATTTATAATTTATTTTTATATTTTTATTATTATTTAATGATAATATTAAAATAATAAAAATAATGACAATAATATAATAATATATATTATTATTAAAAATATAATGTAATAATATAATAATAATAATAATAATAATAATAATAATGAAAATATTATTTAAAAAAATTTATTAAATTTATTTAATAAAGACCAGGGGTAGTTTTGCAAATCTTAAAACTTGTTTTAAACTATTAAACATGAAATAATAACACTGTAAAACATGAGGGACCATTCTGTAATTATTCGAAACCCAACCCCCGACCCCCCTCGGTTTTCCGGCGCCCTCTCCGGCAACCTCCGGCCAACATCTCCGGCGATCCAAATACGCCAAATATACACGGTTTTTCATCAAACAAATGTTCCCGACACTCTCATGTGAACGATTCGAACCAAAACCCACAATAATTGAGAATCAAATTAATAGTGCGATCGATCTACACCCGTGTTCCCTGTCGGCTACTTACAGAGTTGAATCGCACAAAAACCTCAACAATAATCGAATTAACCACATCCAAACAATGCTATAATGTTCCTAATCGGACTAAGCATTCCATTGCACAAGTAAACACACAGAAACCTCAATTTGATCTCTTTCTCCTTCGCGACCTGCAACACAATCAAATTCTATCTTACGAGTTTTAATTCACAAAATTGATAAATTGCTTTCGATCATTGGGGCCATTAGAGACTTCCTGTGAAGTTAATTGCATTTCCATCCACGTTTAATCATTGTTTGAATCCTCCCAAGCCGCGACCTGTTCTTCGAGGCATCTGGACGCTTTGAACAACGAAACAGGTAATTGAATATATCAACAAACTCGTTTTTATACAAGGATTAAAAGCATTATGGTTAATTTCATTATCATAATCGATTGGTGGATCAATTTGATCCAAACCGATTAGGGTTCTTATGGATTGGGGATAATATATTATTGTGTTTAAAGAATTTCAAACCGGGTTTTGGTGCGGCTTAGACCATTGGTTCAGCGGTTTGTGTGTTGGATTTGGGCAGGAGGTCACGGGTTCGAACCCGGTCACCTCCCATTATTTTTTTAAATGCCTTTCAAGCATTTTAAAATACATAAAAATTATGAAAAATTATAAAAATAATTTAAGAACTTCTTTTATTTTAAATACCTTTAAATGATTTTCTGTAATTTATTTATTTAAAACACCTTAAAATAAATTTATAAAATAATGTTTAAAATATTATAAATAATCATTTTTATAAAATAGACATTAAATGATGATTTAAAGTATTAATCCATTGATTGGACACCATATTATTTTTAAATCATAATAATTGTAGAAATTTAATTATTTAAAAACCTTAATTATTTATGTAAATAATTATTACATATGTCATAAATTATTATCCATATGAAAGTGGATTTTTAATAATAATTTAAATCATCAAATTGTTAATGGACATTATATTATTTATGGATTAATCCTGATAATATAAATATAAATTAGATTTTATAAAATTAAGTGTTTATAAATCTTACAAAATTAAATATAAATCTTACCTAGTCATTTTATAAAAATAAGATCTTAAATAATAATTTAAATTATTAATTTATATTTGTACATATGGATAACATAATTAATAATTAGATAATTTATATTATTTGTTGAATATAATCTATTATGTTATAATTACTAATTATTAAACATAATTAATAATTCGATAAATTATACTATGTTTGACAATTAAAAATAATATTATCATATAAATCTAATGTTTAGACAAATTGTGTCAATTTATAAATCTTACAATTAGATTTTATAAATTAAATATATGACATGTAAATCTTTAGTTATTAAAGAATTAACAAAAAACTAAATGATTTAATTATATGTTTATAACAAATCCTAGAAAAACCAAACACTAGATCAATTAAACACCAGGTTCAAAATCTAACTTATTTAGGTTTTGGATTTGTATCTGTTTGCTTACGTGAAATTATAATTCCTTAACAGAAATTTACTAGGTTGTCAACACCACACAGGAACTGAGGTGAGTTCATAACTATTCCCCTTTTTAATCATTTAAATATTTTGGGGCTGGAATACATGTTGTAATTGAAATTACAAATTATTTTGTGTATTATGTTAAATAATAATTTAATCACATTATGATTACATATGGTTATTATGAAAATCCTTCTCTGTATACTGGACTATAAATAAGCAGGGATCTTTTGGATAGTACTATCGGGGAGTGACTTACCCCCACAAAGGTATGGACATGTGATCCATATCAGATGCACAAAGATCTTGATGTCATTTGGGATGACTGTTTCTGTAGTGAGAAGGCAGATATGCACTTTATATAGTTTGCATTATAGTTCCATTTACAACCCATATGAGGATAAATGTAAAGGAGGATTTGCTCCCTCTGATTTGAAATTATTATGAAAATATAATACACATGAAAAGGATATTAAACTATGTTACATGGGCAAATCCTAGGTGAAGGATTTGTTGGGCTTGTACATAGTGATAATGTGGGATAGCGGGTTCACCTTATTAAAAAGGGTTCCGACAGGCTATTCACATACCGGTGAGTAAATTAAACTCACACTTTTACAGTAAATCCTACTTGATGATAAATGATGTTTATCAATGTGTTTTACTTACCTATGAACTCACCAACCCTGTGTTGACACTTGATTACATGTATTCTCAGGTATCTACTAGGAGCTTATGGACGTGCACGTAGGATCATATAAGAGCTCAGATACCTATTGAATTATTATTTGAATTATGATTAAGACATGATTGTCAAGAAAACAGTCTATCTTTTATTTCCGCTGCTCTGATTATTAATAAAATGTTTATCTAAAACTTATCATATAGATACTGCATCTCATGTGTGACTACTGTGTTCGATCCTGTTTGTTCACCCCTCCGCGATAGATTCCAGACCCGGAATTTGAGGGCGTGACATTGAAGATCATGTGGTGAATGTAATGGTGTGTAGCATCTGTCACCAATAGACCGTCAAATCGGCATTAAGCTCGTTAATCATCGTGTGCATTAACTAGCCTCACGTATGTCTTATAGTCTAATTATTGTCTTAACCGAATTATCTACGTGTTCTCGTTCCGTGTGTGTGTGTGAACTATCCTTACGTATTTATTATTTATATATATATATATATATATATATCGTTTTAGTTAACACGTTCGTATTAGTAATAATAATAATAAAACTAATCATAATAATAATAATAATAATCATAATAATAAAATAATAAAAATAATAATGTTAATAATAATAATATAACTACTAATAATAATATTAGAAATAACAATAATAATAATAACAATAATAATAATAACAATAAAGTCCAGGGGGCAATTTGTCATTTTTGAAACAATAAAACAAGTTTATACATGAAATAATAAAGTTCTAAAACCACAGGGACCAAATCCGTAATTTGTAATTTTCAAACCCAACCCCCGCCCCCTTTCGATTTTCCGGCCAAATTCCGGCCGAAGTCCGGCAACACTCCGACGACCATTTCATCAGAACACACAAAATCAACCCTTTGTTCGAACACTAATATAATTGAATTAAATCGGACTACATGAACTTTAACTCACTATAAATCGAATGCTACTGCCCATTTCATCAGAACACACAAAATCAAACCAATTCGATCAAACCCTTTGTTCGAACCTGCAACTCAATCGACCATCACCCTCCGACCCATATACACTGCAATTAACATAGGGCTTTCAATCATTAGCCTCATTCGAAGCTGTCCGTGCAATCAATTTGATTTTCATCTGTGTTTGATCATCACTCGTATTCAAGTTATACCGCGGCTTGTTCTTTACTGTTCTTAGCATCAATCAATTCAAAACAGGTAATTGAATATACCCACACACTCGTTTTATCATGGGGAACAAAAGCCCCATGAAATTATTCAATAACAAAATCAATTCGGGATTCAATTTGATCGATTTCGATCTAGGGTTCATATGAATATGGGAAAACTGGGTTAACCATGTTTAAAAACAATTAAAACCAAATATCAACGCGGCTGAGGCCATTGGTTCACTGATATGCGGGTGTGTGTCTAAGCTGGAGGTCCCGGGTTCGAACCCGGTTACCTGCAATTATTTTTTTAAAGCTTTTTAAGCTTCTAAAAATTATGGAAAAATTCCTAAAAATTATAAAAATAAATTTTATAAACTTCCCTTATTTTAAATCTTACGTAATTATTTTCTGTAAATTTATTTATTTAAAAACCTTAAATAATCTTTATAGATATTATTTATACATATTATAAATAATCATTTTATAAAATGACTCTAAATCGTGTTTAATTACGAAATAATCACAAAAATTATAGAAGATTACACATAATATAATTTCATAATTATTTACAAATGTAATGATAGGATATTTTTATACGTTAACTAATAAATTATTATTAAACAATTACAAAGAATACATACATAACATATTTAAATGATATAATTCTTTCGAATAACTCAAAATACAAGAAATATATTGTTATCCAAAATCCCACAATTAAATCCTAATATCATTAGGTATAAAATCAAACTTGAATACATATATCTAATCGTGTACGAGTCAAACCGAACCGACACGAATTCAATCAAACATATCTATTCGCGCTGAATATGTTTTAAAGGCTTAGTTATAATCAATAATAGGTATTGATCGTGTTTGATCGTGCATTGCTTTATTCTGTGAAGTCTTTGTGCATTACATCAATTCAAGGTGAGTTTCGTGGCCCCTTTTTATGCTTATACAAGTTTTCAATGTTTTCAATCAATGGAGAAAAAGTATGCTCACCCGTTTTCAATGCTGTACATCATATATTCAATTATCATACTTGGAATCAATGTGATACTGTTTTGCATACATACATGGTGTTATTCTATGATCATTCTTACAACCATTAATTCCCGGTTTGGAACCCGCGGTTAGGTATTGGTAGTACTACTGGGTTGACACTCCCACCCTTTGACGATTGGTTAACTTGTGAGTTACCAACACAGCTGCCAGCAATCAGGCCAAGGGTGAATATATTCCGTCTAATTTATATGCATAACGTCATTAGGTTTGGTTGTCTAAAAACACATATTATGTGGTTTTGCTTGCAGTATGATTCCACATCAAATTCTATACAGCATCAATTACATGTTTTCAATTTAAACCTGCGGAACTCACCAACATTATGTGTTGACATTTTTGAGCATATCTTTTCAGGTGATCATAATCAGAGAGGATAGCTAGAGCAGATGCCTTAGCAAGAGACCCTCAGGATTTAAATAGATTTGCATTAGTATTGTTTGTCATTTGTTTTCATATTTGAACATTGTGTATCTTGGATTATAGAATCAATAAGACTATGATAGTCGTGGAACTGACTAACCACGACACAAGTCACCATTGTGTCGGGCGACGTCATGACACAAGGATTTTGCATCTATTATGTCTCTGTAATTATACCAAGTGTTATGACGATCCCGTCCGTCGCATCCTCATGTTTCCGCTATAAGCGAGGGTGTGACAGATTGGTATCAGAGCCTTGGTTATAGAGAATTAGGTGGAGAATTCGACCTAGACTATAACCTAAGAACCTTCATATAGAATGCATGCTAGGGATTGTGTGCATTTGATTTTACCTAAATGTCTTTCATGATTTGTGTGACACATAGACACCTGTATTCTGGATTTCCTAGCAAAAAGGCCTTCGGGCTAAGGCAAGCGTATTCGTATAAATCTCATTGCGAGACCAGTTACGCTACCTGGGGATTTCTGGGATGAGTGAAAAACTATGGTCAATACACATGTCTATAAGGCAAATGGGTCAAGTATATTAAATCTATGAATTTAATATACAAGTATGTTCCTACATACTTGACTTTATACATATACACGTATTATCTGAACATCCCGAGAAAGACACTATTACTCTTAGTTTTTCTCCATAGGATACTTTGATACTAGAACTTTACGCTTGTATGCGTACAACATCATATTATTAGGGAACTTCGGTGATCACGCGTAGCATCGATCTCGGATATTGAATCCGACCCTATCATGGTTATGACTGAAATCCTAAAAGTATGACGGATATGCAGTTATCATTAGACATAATATGCTTATATGCTTACTTGCTATTACATGCTACTACTGAATACTATTGGCTCATGGACAGGGGGACATCATATAATTTGTGCTTGTTGAATCTAAATATACTATGATGTTAACTTGGGGTAAGTGAAGCTAAGGGTGATCATGCAATGTAAATTGCCATTACGGGTGCATATGTAATTGCAATTCACCATGCATGAGAAGTCTGGCTAATCTTACCATGAGGTAACGATCATGAGTATCACAAGTTTTTATTCTATACCCTAGGGTGCTAGGGTCATAATTCTAGTAAGTCCTTGTTGAAGGCAATCAAACATTATAAGTCCTTGTTGAAGGCAATCAAACATTATAAGTCCTTGTTGAAGGCAATCAAACATTATCAACATTTACTCAAGTCCTGTCCTACTTAGAGCCTTCATGGTATTTCCAATCACGATACTGACCTTATGAGACATTCCTCCACTTCGCGTTTCAGTAACTACTGATTAATGCTTAGAATGAAAGTGGAATACATGGATGTAGAGGAGTAATGATACTCTCTACCCATACAAGACGTTATTTTTTTTGAGTAGGTGCTAAGGAAAATTAAGATGTTATGTAACTAGTTTAAGTATTATTCAAGGTATATCGTGGATGTGGTGGGAACGCTGCGGGGAACCCTATATATAAACATCACCGGTATACTAAGAATGTGCTTAATCTGGGCTACATAATGATCTTGATGGACTGAAGCATAGGTTATTAGGAATTGATGAGTGAAATCATGCGGTAACTAAAGTTCACATCTTTCTGTAATCAGAAGATGGCGCCTAAGAGAGTCACCCGTAGAACAAACCAAGAAGCTGAAGCCCCGCAAAACAGGAGAAGGGGTAGACCATCAAGAGCTGGTGGTGCTCCAGCTGGCAACAATCAGGGAACTGGCAACCCTGATATAGCTGCTCTGATTGCTCAGCAGCTGGCTACATTGAATCCTAGTAGTCTAGAACTAGCTTTTCCGTAGAAATGGCCAATGGTAGATTCGTACAACCAGATAAGATCATTAGACAGTGCTCCATAATATTAGAGGACCATGCCTTCGACATAGATTTAATACCTTTCGAGTTAGGGAGCTTCGACGTAATTGTGGGAATGGATTGGTTGTCGAAGCACGGAGCCGAGATCGTTTGTCGGGAGAAAGTAGTACGAATCCCCATGCCTAATAGGGAGGTATTCAAGATTCAAGGAGAACGACCAGGAAGAACTCTGAAGCTTATTTCCTGCATGAAGACGCGTCGATGTCTACGGAAGCAGTGCTACGCACTCCTGGCTCATGTCGTAGAAAAGAAGGAAGAATGCATCAAGTTGGAAGATATTCCTGTGGTGCGAGATTATCCGGAAGTATTTCCTGATGATTTGTCGGGTTTACCTCCTCTACGACAGGTGGAATTTCGTATCGAGTTGGTTCCTGGAGCTACGCCGGTAGCAAAGGCACCATATCGATTAGCACCGTCGGAGATGCAAGAATTATCCAGCCAACTACAAGAGCTGTTGGAGAAGGGATTCATTCGACCGAGTCATTCACCATGGGGAGCACCGGTTCTATTTGTCAAGAAGAAAGACGGGTCATTTCGTATGTGTATCGATTATCACGAGTTGAACAAGTTGACTGTGAAAAATCGATACCCTCTTCCTAGAATTGATGATTTGTTTGATCAATTACAAGAAGCTTCGTATTTCTCCAAGATTGATCTTTGTTCTGGATATCATCAACTGAGACTTTATGAGGGTGACATACCGAAAACAACATTTAGGACTCGTTATGGACACTATGAGTTCTTAGTCATGCCCTTCGGGCTGACTAATGCACCAGCTGTGTTCATGGACCTGATGAATCGAGTGTGCAAACCATACTTGGATAAGTTCGTAATCGTGTTCATAGACGATATATTTATCTATTCTCGATCGAAAGAGGATCATGAGAAACACCTTCGAGCAATTCTAGAATTGTTGCGGGAAGAGAAGCTTTTCGCCAAATTCTCGAAGTGTGAATTCTGGCTTCAAGAAGTGAAGTTTTTGGGCCATGTGGTTAATAAAGATGGAATCCATGTAGACCCCAGCAAGATTGAAGCGGTGAAGAAATGGGATACACCCCAAACACCATCAGAAATCCGACAATTCTTAGGATTGGCCGGGTATTATTGACGGTTTATTGCGAACTTTTCAAAAATCGCACAACCGTTGACCATGCTAACCCAGAAGGATAAGAAGTTTGATTGGGGACATGCACAAGAACAAGCTTTCCAAACGTTAAAGGAAAAGCTGTGCAATGCTCCAATACTGTCCCTTCCGGACGGAACAGACGACTTCGTGGTGTAGTGCGATGCTTCGCATCAAGGATTGGGATGTGTGTTAATGCAGAGAGATAAGGTGATTGCATACGCCTCACGACAACTAAAGGTGCACGAAAAGAACTACACGACTCATGATTTAGAGTTGGGCGCTGTAGTTTTTGCACTTAAGATATGGAGGCACTATCTGTATGGAACCAAATACATCATTTATACCGATCATAAGAGCCTACAACACATCCTGAATCAGAAAGAGCTCAACATGCGACAACGATGTTGGGTAGAACTACTTAGTGACTACGATTGTGAAATCCGGTATCATCCGGGGAAAGCAAATGTGGTGGCTGATGCCCTCAGTTGTAAAGAACGCGTAAAACCACTACGTGTTAGAGTTTTGGGATTGACTATTCAAACGAACTTGAAAGCTCAAATCCAAAATGCGCAAAGTGAGGCTTTAAAAGAAGAAAACCTTGCGGGAGAAGAATTCCGAGGGTTGGATAAACAAATGAATCGCAAGGATGACGGCGTACATTATTTCATTGATCGCATATGGGTTCCCAAATGGGGAGGTGTACGTACACTAGTCTTGGATGAAGCACACAAGACTCGATATTCTGTTCATCCCGGTGCAGACAAGATGTACCACGATCTGAAGGATCTGTACTGGTGGCCGGGTATGAAGAAAGATATTGCTTTATATGTGAGCAAATGCTTGACGTGTTCAAAGGTCAAAGCTAAACACCAGAAACCATCAGGATTATTGCAACAACCTGAAATTCCCGAGTGGAAATGGGAGAACATCACTATGGATTTTATTACCAAACTCCGAGAACGCCAAGCGCGGGCACGACTCGATATGGGTCGTAGTGGATCGACTAACAAAATCTGCTCACTTCTTGCCTATCCGAGAAGACTATAAAATGGATAAGCTGGCAAGATTGTACATCAAAAAGGTCGTGACACGGCACGGAGTGCCGGTGTCAATCATATTTGACCGAGATAGTCAATTTACTTCACGCTTTTGGCAGATGTTGCAGAAAGCGATGGGCACTCGATTAGACATGAGTACAGCCTATCACCCCCAGACAGACGGCCAAAGTGAACGCATAATACAGGCGCTTGAGGACATGCTACGGGCATGTGTCATTGATTTTGGTGGCAGTTGGGATACTCATCTACCGTTGATTGAGTTCTCCTACAATAACAGCTACCATACTAGTATTGGGTGTGCACCATTCGAAGCGCTGTATGGCCGAAAATGTAGATCACCTGTATGTTGGGCCGAGATTGGCGAGAGTCAGCTAACAAGACCCGAAATCATTCAAGAAACAACTGATAAGATTTTCCTAATCAAGACAGACTTAAAGCTGCTCGAGATCGCCAAAAGAGCTATGCCGACAACTGTCGGAAGCCGTTAGAGTTTAACACTAATATAATCGAATTAAATCGGACTACATGAACTTTAACTCACTATAAATCGAATGCTACTGCCCATTTCATCAGAACACATAAAATCAAACCAATTCGATCAAACCCTTTGTTCGAACCTGCAACTCAATCCACCATCACCCTCCGACCCATATACACTGCAATTAACATAGGGCTTTCAATCATTAGCCTCATTCGAAGCTGTCCGTGCAATCAATTTGATTTCATCCGTGTTTGATCATCACTCGTATTCAAGTTATACCGCAGCTTGTTCTTTACTGTTCTTAGCATCAAATCAATTCAAAAAAGGTAATTGAACATACCCACACACTCGTTTTATCATGGGGAACAAAAGCCCCATGAAATTATTCAATAACAGAATCAATTCGGGGTTCAATTTGATCGATTTCGATCTAGGGTTCATATATATATGGGGAAACTGGGTTAATAGATTTGCATTAGCAAGAGACCCTCAGGATTTCAATAGATTTGCATTAGTATTGTTTGTCATTTGATTTCATATTTGAACACTGTGTATCTTGGATTATAGAATCAATAAGACTATGATAGTCGTGGAACTGACTAACCACGACACAAGTCACCATTGTGTCGGGCGACGTCATGACACGAGGATTTTGCATATATTATGTCTCTGTAATTATACCAAGTGTTATGACGATCCCGTCCGTCGCATCCTTGTGTTTCCGCTATAAGTGAGGGTGTGACATTAAAAATTTATGATATGAAAAAATTTCTAGGTTCACCACTGCTAAAACCCCTGATGTTTTAATAACACATGATCAAGTTTATTATTTTCATAATAGTGATGATTAAGATAATCGTAAATTTTTTAAAAAGTCTCCACAATGAAGTTTGACACAACATTTCATGTTTTAAATATATTAAATGATCATAAGACTAACTGGTTAATATAAGATACTCACGATATCTAAATATTAGAAGATTATGGGTTCAAATCTCACTCTGAACAAAATGTTTAGAGTTAAGACAATGGGTTTTTCCAGTAATAGATTTTCTCCTGAAGGGGTAGGTGTGCGGTCTTGGCTAGAAAACGAATATATATATAAATATATATATATATATATATATATGTGTGTGTGTGTGTGTGTGTGTGTGTGTGTGTGTGTGTATATATATTGTATATATATATATATATGTACATATATGTATATATATATATGTATATATATATATGTATAGAGGAGGGATCCTAAAAAACTACTAAATTATGAGAAAACCAAAAAAATAAATTCTAACCAATCACATAATTTTAATACCTTTTTTTTATTTTTTATATTAAAAGGGTATTAAAGTGAAATTTCACCGCACTAGTTTAGGTAATTATACATTTTGACTTTAAATTCCTTATTTTACTCTTGACTATTGATTCTTTATCTACTTCCATTGCATCCAGCACCATCTCTGTCACACCCTCATTTTCCACGTACGGGGTTTTACCGTCAGGCGTATGACATAACCAGGATATCAGATAAGCATCAGTTACACCAAACGACTCGATAATTACAAATCATATAAGTTGATTAATTTTAATGAAACAAATCAAATATATTTAAGTATTACGGAAGCGAAATCAGGAAAACATTTAGCAACGGTTTTGGAACACGCAAACACGCGTCCAATCCAATTTTATTTAAAGTACAAGAAATTAAATCCCGAAAACAGTTTGGGATGAACGTGGAATGACATGCAATGGATGCTGTGCTCCTAAACGTGCCACATCAATGTCTTGAGAGAAAACATGCAAAAGTCAGTACAAGACTGGTGAGTTCACAGGTTTATCAGAAAACAGTAAGTATCAGTAATGAAATTCCCGGATTTTGTAATCAAAGCATATAATGGGTAGCTAGTCCATAATGATCACTATATGTATAAAGTCGCGACCGAGCTGACATGTAATCAAATAATAAAGTAGGCCCCGGCTGTGGATTCCCCACCACAACACAGTAAAACAGGATAACCGTTCACCCGTTTGACCAGCTAGCGCGACTAGCCCGCGTGGGGTATGTCAATCCCAGTAGATCTACTAACAATCACCTCGCTACTTGCGTATTAACGGTCTAAAGGGCAAAGTATACAAACATAGTATCATGTATATGCGGTATCACAAAAAGCCAATGTAACGTTCTCTCCCCCAAAAATAGTATAAAGTAAAAGTGGGGCTGTAAACTCACCTTGAATTGAGATGAAAATGGAGTGAACAAAAGGGCTTCTAAAGACGCGAACAATGAGCGATCACACACCTATAATTAGTTACGATTAAGTCTTCAAAACATGATTGACGAGAAAGGGATATTCGGTTGGTTCGGGTTTGACACACACGATTAGGTATATATATTTAAGTTTGATTATAAACTTAGTGATACTAGGATTTAAATTGAATTATGGGGTTTTGACAAGTATTTAAATTTATATAAGTGAAATTACTTGTATTTTGATTTATTCAAAAGAAATATACCTTTTAAGTGTTTTAATATAGAAAAGAAATTAGGTTTAATATCTGATAATGTTTAAATATATTATGTATATATTCTTTGTAATATTATTACGATAACGTATTAACCGATAATAATTTATTAGTCTGAAATATTCGTCAAAGTATATTTTATAAGAAATAACCTATAATTACGCTTGTAAGTAATTTGTGAATTTATATATATGTAATTGCAATTAAAAATAACTATATATAATGTTTTGTAAATAATATTTTAAGGTGTTTTTACATAAATAAATTTATAGAAAATTAGTTAGACACTTTCAAAATAAAGGAAGTTTTTAAAAGTTATTTTTAAAATTTTTAGGAATTTTTGTATATTTTTAAAAGTTGTAAAAGGCATTCAAAAAAATAAGTGAGGTGCACGGGTTCGAACCCGTGACCTCAAGGATGCAATTGTGAGTCAGGAACCGGTGAACCAAAGGCTTAAGCCGCGTTAGAACCCGGTTCCAATTACTTTTAACTCATTCCAGCCGAACACCCCCAAATCATCAAGAACCCTAATTCGATTGGTATCAAATTGATGCCCAAATCGATTATGATATCGTATGGATTCATGGGGCTTTTATTCCCATGATGAAACGATCACATAGGTGTGTTTAATTACCTGCTTCGAAGCTCCACAGAGAGTGTTCGATTAGTTGCAGGTCGCGGCCAAAGGGTCTGTTCGAATTGATGTGTTTGTGTGTTTTCAGATCAAATTGGACTCGATGGAAGGTTTTAAAGGGTCAGACGATGGTCAGTGCGTGTTCACTTTTGGTTATTGTTAATGTTCGGTGCGGTTTGTGGCCGAAAAAGTGCCTGAAAGTGTGTTGAGTGGGTTAGGTTCCAATCACACTCGAATTTTTAAATTTCCGTGGGGCTCAGGTTCGAATGTCGCATGTGAAGGTGTCGGGGGGTTTAATTTGGTTGAAATCCGGTTAAATTTGGTCGTTTGGGGGTCGCCGAGGCTTGCCGGAGTTGGTGCCGGCGGTTGATCGGGAAAACGGGCGGTGGGTTGGGATTTTAAAGAAATTTACAGAAATGGTCCCTGTGGTTTACTTGGTTTATTATTTCATGTATAAACTTTGGTTTTTAAGTTTCATTATTTACCTAAACACCCCCTGCACTTTTAATTCTAAGTTATTATTATTGTTATTATTATTATTATTATTATTATTATTATTATTATTATTATTATTGTTATTATTATTATTGTTATTGTTATTGTTATTATTCTTACAAAATAGTATAATGGATTAATTCGCGGTAAACGGGGAATGTTTGTTTTAATAGTATTAACCAAAAAATTCGGGTTGTCACATTATCCCCTTGTTGCAGGAATTTTCGTCCCGAAAATTAAAACACTAGGGTTAACAAACTAGTGATGAGCAACAGGTCAGTTACCCAGAACATAGACGTGCTAGGTTTTCTGACGGTTCCTTAAGAAGTTGGTGTCTGATCATTGAACAGTTGTGGATACCTCTTCTTCATTTGATCCTCACATTCCCAGGTGAACTCTGGGCCACGTTTAGATTCCCAGCGGACTTTGACAATGGGTACCCGGCTGCTTGAGTTGTTTGATTTCCCGATCCATAATTTCCAGAATATAATTTCGTGGTAAGGTGATGTCTAGAAATCAAGATAAGACCAACAATGATAAGAAAGGTTATCCGTCGGAATTTAAGAATCCTAAACGTCACCATATGAAACGACCTTAACGCATATCTTATGAATATGTATTTCTCCTTTGACCAACCATCGATCTAAGAATAATAAGCTATGCGAAGATCTTGGAATGAGTTCGCGACGATGGTTAAGAATATTATTAAAACAGAAGATGAATCAATCATTCAAAATAACGATCGATGTTTTAATGTCATACCACGGTGTACGAATATTTGAAACAGTTACAGATTAATTTCTCGACGTTGTGAGATAATGGGTCGAATTTAATTTTTATCCATTTGGTCCATAATGCACCAATTGTCATCATGACAGCTAAGATAAGAGGCACTTAGTGAATGAAAAGTTAAATAAGAGATTCAGGGGAACACGAAGGTTAGGTTTTGTAATATGTGAAGGTCAGACACTTGGACATATACCAAGTTACGTCTTTTCCTTTAGGCCAAACCCATGTTTACAAGTTACGAAGGTTTATGAACCTTTATATCCACATCGTAATGAGGATAATAACGAGTCTTGTTGTTCAAATCCAAGATAGAATTTTAATGATTTTCAAGGTTAAGGATTCAAAAGCGATTCAAGAAGTGACGCGAATAATAGGAAAGGTATTTGTAAACATGTTTTGCAAGGTTGCAATATCTAAGTAAGTTTACATACGCAGTTCAACAAACCATAAGCACAGCTGAGAACATTTGTATGACTAGAAAGTCATGAACATAAGTTGATAATATCTTCAGCAGAGAGATTGTTTAGGAAGACTACCATCGCACAATCACGTTTTGATGATAACTCAAAATGAAAGTCGATGGATAAGGAATAAATGATTCCATATAGCTAGGTCAAAACATGAGGATAAAAGGAGAGAAATCGATTTAAGAATTTAAGTGCTCCAAGCTTAGAATAAAAATCAACCTAAAACGATCGGGTCTCCTTTCAGGTTCAGAGATCATGCTTTGGCTTGATAGGTCGAATCACCAACATTGATTCACCCTTCAAGTTACTACATGCTTCTTGTCACTTGATTACAACCATGGTAAGTTGAAGATCAGGAAATGAGATTAGTTATCAAAGCGTGGTTTTCACTCCTAGCTTGATGGTTGAATTTCATAATAATAAGAAAACAATCGAAGGTTGACGTTTTTCACCAAAATACGGATTTCAATCCTATTTTGGTGAGATCATGTCATTTGTGAAATGTAAGTTTCAATGAGAATAATTGAAGTCAATCCTCAAGATAAGGGAATCACCCTAATCCAGAGGATGAAATTTCACAAAACAAGCAATTGGAAACCATTTATTGAAACGAATAGAGATTCATCAAAGTAAGGGAATCTCCCCTGCTTTGATGAGATAGTATCATTTAGGAGATACGAGTGTTCTTAGTCATAGGTTGACTTGCAAACTCTTGCATCTCCCATGGTGCAGGCGGTACGAAGTTTGACTTAACGATGAAAGGAAATTAATATCAATTAGAAATTCGGAAAATTTTCAAGTTACATCAGTGTAACAAAGGAAGAATCATGCTTACAAGCTTAAGATCAAAGTTCGAGATAGCAGAATTTGTTATGATGGTGTTCAAATCTTGAATAATTTAAATCAGGAAAACGAAATCAAGGACAAGAAATGATTCGACATCACAATGAGACGTGAACATTCGATTCACAATCGAAGGGAATACATGGACTTCTCAGGATAGTACCTCAACGACAAGGCAAAAATAATAATATACATTTCATTATCATAAATCCTAAGGTCTCAAGCACGTTCAAATACCAAAGTAACACTCCAAATAAGCAAATACTCATAGTCTAGACGGGTCTAAACATAAAGCATGAAATAACTAGAGATGACTTTTTCCAGTCTTCATTTCTCCATTAGTGCCCGCGTGACGTCAGTCCTGGTCGTCATCACTGCTGGAGAGACTCGGGGGCAGGTCGGGATAGTTGCCCCATACGTTGGTCTCGTCGGCGGGCGGCCAGATTCTAATCCGGTTCGCCGGGAACCCTCTAATTCGAGCCGTCCGTCTCATGGCTCCTCCGTTGTTCACTTATTGGGGTCTTGCCTCGGGGGCGTACCTTGTAATAGCATGTGCAATAGTAGGCGTAACGTGAGTGAGTGAATCAAGATCAGCTGGTGTGACGGGGTATGTAGATGCTACAGGAACTACAGGTGTTCCTATAAGCAGATACTCATCCCGAGGATTCCCAGGTAAGGTAGACAGATCCATCGTCTGATTTGGATTTATACGAATACCTTGCCTAGACAGAACACCCCGAGATACGAGCATCCCACTCTTCCAGCATTGCATGTATTCAGTGGTGAGACACAGACTTTGATGAGATTTTAAAAACCACGAATAACGATTCAAAGCTCATTTTAATAACCATTTGATTTAGGCACACAATGCCTTAGAATATGATTTAAGATTTGTGTGTGTATTGATAAGATTCAAGGTATAAGAGGAATCATATAAGGCATATAATCACATAATCAAGTTCCAATAACCCATGCTTCGGTCCATCAAGATCATCACGTAGCCCAGTTTAAGCACATTCTTAGTATACCGGTGATGCTTATATATAGGGTTCCCCCGCAGCGTTCCCAACACATCCACGATATACCTTGAATGACGCTTACACCAGTTACATGACATCCTAATTTTCCTTAGCATCATTTCAAAGAGTAACATAATGTATGTGTAGAGAGTATCATCACTCCTCTGCATTTCCTGTAGTCCACTTTCATTCTAAGCATTCAATCAGTTCCTTAGTTACTAAAATGCTAAGTGGAGGAATGGCTTATAAAGGATAAGGTCAATGTCATGATTGGAAATACCCTGAAGGCTCTAAGTAGGACAGGACTTAAGTAATAGCAAGTGTTAGTAATATTTTATTATCCTTAGCGAGGTCTTACTAGAATTATGATCCTAGCATACCATAGGGTATAGAATAGAGAACTTATGATACCCCTGATTGTTACCTCATGGTAAGATTTGCCAGGCTTCTCATGCATTGCAAATTGCAATTACGTGTGCACCCGTAATGGTAATTTACCTTGCATGGTCACCCTAGCTCCACTTACCCCAAGTTAACATCATAGTATTGTCAACACTCATCAAGCATGGTTTGTGTAATGTCCTTATGTCCATGAGCCATTAGTATTCCAATAGTAGTATATAGTAACAAGTAAACTCCAAGCATATAAGCACAATATGTTTAATGATGGTTGCCTATCCTCCATCCTTTCAGGATTTCAGGCATAACCATGTTAGGGTCAGATTTAGTATTAAAAGATGTTAAGGTAAATTGACCCATTCGCCTTAGAAACTTGTGTATGTTGACCATAGTTTATCACTCATCCTAGAAATCCCCAGGTAAGCATAACTGGTCTCGCAATGAGATTTATATGATATGCTTGCCTTAGCCCGAAGGCCTTTTGCCAGGAAATCCAGAATACATGTGTCTATGTGTCACAGGGATATGTTAAAGCAAAAGTTTTCAAGTAACCAAAAGTTCAGGAAATTCGTAAGTAACCCTTCCCGTGACTCACAGCAACTCGGAGTCACCATCCCTATAGTCGTAAGCTCACAGGGATATGTTAAAGCAAAAGTTCTCAGGCAACCAAATCAAGTAAGCACAGCTTAATAATTATGTGTGTGTAACTAATGCAAATCCAGCTATAGTCTAAAATGCAATGCAAATGAGATGCAAAGTTCATTTTAGTTCGCTATAACTAATGCTCTGATACCAATCTGTCACACCCTCATTTTCCACGTACGGGGTTTTACCGTCAGGCGTGTGACATAACCAGGATCTCAGATAAGCATCAGTTACACCAAATGACTCGATAATTACAAATCATATAAGTTGATTAATTTTAATGAAACAAATCAAATATATTTAAGTATTACGGAAGCGAAATCAGGAAAACATTTAGCAACGGTTTTGGAACACGCAAACACGCGTCCAATCCAATTTTATGTAAAGTACATGAAATTAAATCCCGAAAACAGTTTGGGATGAACGTGGAATGACATGCAGTGGATGCTGTGCTCCTAAACGTGTCACATCAATGTCCTGAGAGAAAACATGCAAAAGTCAGTACAAGACTGGTGAGTTCACAGGTTTATCAGAAAACAGTAAGTATCAGTAATTAAATTCCCGGATTTTGTAATCAAAGCATATAATGGGTAGCTAGTCCATAATGATCACTATGTGTATGAAGTCGTGACCGAGCTGACATGTAATCAAATAATAAAGTAGGCCCCGGCTGTGGATTCCCCACCACAACACAGTAAAACAGGATAACCGTTCACCCGTTTGACTAGCTAGCGCGACTAGCCCGGGTGGGTATGTCAATCCCAGTAGATCTACTAATAATCACCTCACTACTTGCGTATTAATGGTCCGAAGGGCAAAGTATACAAACATAGTATCATGTATATGCGGTATCACAAAAAGCCAATGTAACGTAACGTTTATGAAAACAGCATGTTTCTCTCCCCCAAAAATAGTATAAAGTAAAAGTGGGGCTGTAAACTCACCTTGAATTGAGATGAAAATGGAGTGAACAAAAGGGATTCCAAAGACGCGAACAATGAGCGATCACACACCTATAATTAGTTATGATTAAGTTTTCAAAACATGATTGACGAGAAAGGGATATTCGGTTGGTTCGGGTTTGACGCACACGATTAAGTATATATATTTAAGTTTGATTATAAACTTAGTGATACTAGGATTTAAATTGAATTGTGGGGTTTTGACAAGTAATTAAATTTATATAAGTGAAATTACTTGTATTTTGATTTATTCAAAAGAAATATACCTTTTAAGTGTTTTAATATAGAAAAGAAATTAGGTCTAATATCTGATAATGTTTAAATATATTATGTATATATTCTTTGTAATATTATTACGATAACGTATTAACCGATAATAATTTATTAGTCTGAAATATTCGTCAAAGTATATTTTATAAGAAATAACCTATAATTACGCTTGTAAGTAATTTGTGAATTTATATATGTAATTGCAATTAAAAATAGCTATTTATAATGTTTTGTAAATAATATTTTAAGGTGTTTTTACATAAATAAATTTATTGAAAATTAATTAGACACTTTCAAAATAAAGGAAGTTTTTAAAAGTTACTTTTAAAATTTTTAGGAATTTTTGTATATTTTTAAAAGTTGTAAAAGGCATTCAAAAAAATAAGTGAGGTGCACGGGTTCGAACCCGTGACCTCAAGGATGCAATTGTGAGTCGGGAACCGGTGAACCAAAGGCCTAAGCCGCGTTAGAACCCGGTTCCAATTACTTTTAACTTATTCCAGCCGAACACCTCTAAATCATCAAGAACCCTAATTCGATTGGTATCAATTTGATGCCCAAATCGATTATGATATCGTATGGATTCATGGGGCTTTTATTCCCCATGATGAAACGATCACATAGGTGTGTTTAATTACCTGCTTCGAAGCTCTACAGAGGGTGTTCGATTAGTTGCAGGTCGCGGCCAAAGGGTCTGTTTGAATTGATGTGTTTGTGTGTTTTCAGATCAAATGGGACTCGATGGAAGGTTTTAAAGGGTCAGACGATGGTCAGTGCGTGTTCACTTTTGATTATTGTTAATGTTCGGTGCGGGTTGTGGCCGAAAAAGTGCCCGAAAGTGTGTTGAGTGGGTTAGGTTCCAATCACACTCGAATTTTTAAATTTCCGTGGGGCTCAGGTTCGAATGTCGCATGTGAAGGTGTCGGGGGGTTTAATTAGGTTGAAATCCGGTTAAATTTGGTCGTTTGGGGGTCGCCGGAGGCTTGCCAGAGTTGGTGCCGGCGGTTGATCGGGAAAACGGGCGGTGGGTTGGGATTTTAAAGAAATTTACAGAAATGGTCCCTGTGGTTTACTTGGTTTATTATTTCATGTATAAACTTTGGTTTTTAAGTTTCATTATTTACCTAAACACCCCCCTGCACTTTTAATTCTAAGTTATTATTATTATTATTATTATTATTATTATTATTATTATTATTATTATTATTATTATTATTATTATTATTGTTATTATTCTTACAAAATAGTATAATGGATTAATTCACGATAAACGGGGAAAGTTTGTTTTAATAGTATTAACCAAAAAAATTCGGGTTGTCACAATCTCTAACTACCAGCACCCTCTTCTGGCCAGCAAACCAACACCACCATCGCGTAACTCAATATCAAAGATGAAGAAATGATTGTGATGCATGCAGACCAGAAAGATATAACGCACCAGAGAAATTGGTTCTGGGTTCTCTTACTCGCTATACCATATTGAAGGGTTTCAATTGAAGACCATAGATATGTATTAAGTTTCACCAACATGTCTTCTTTATTTATTTTCTGATTGCTTACATACACGTAAGTTTCACCATTTTAACGTAATAGTAATCATATTGTTTTTTCTTTGTTTGTTACTTGCTAATTTGGTTATGTTTACATATACGTAAGCAGGTTACATATGATGCATCAATTCACCGTTGGTTATTTAAGAAAATGGAGATGAAGACAATTTTTTATTAATATGAAGATGATTGTTATGTATATGTAATCAAATTACATATACGGAACCATGTCTATGTATGTGCAATTTTTTTAAGTTTAACATATTGTTCTATACTATTTATGTGTTATAGCTATAGTTTTTTATTATTTTCAGTTGATTATCGATTCTAACAGTAATTTATTTGAATTTTCTGATTTTGTATACTATTTTAGTGAGTGATACATATACAAAAGTTTCATCATTTTAATTTAATAGCAATTGTCATATTTTTTGTTTGTTTTATACTTGTTTACATATAAGTAAGCATGTTGTAGGGAACATATATTTATTGAACGTATATGTGAACATGTTTATGTATACGTAAGCATGTATGTATTTAACATAGATCTGCAGAAAAAAAAACTTTTGTTCTTCTAAATATTTTAGAATGATATTGTGTTTGATTTAGGAGATTTTAGTTATTTCTAAAAATATAAAAATTATAATCTACCTAAAACACCCTTTAATCATTTAATTAAAGCAACTATCTATTAAATATTTACAAATTTGCCATTGATCAATATCAACCATTGATCAATTTGATCAATGGTTTAAAAGTGGTTTTCTTGGTTTTCTTATAAATATATATATATATATATATATATATATATATATGAATATGTGTATATATGTATATATATATATATATATGATTCCTGAGAAAACCAATAGTTATGTAAAAAACAAAGAAAACCACGAAAAACAATTACATAATTCATAAATTTTATGTTCTTTTAATTGTTAAAAGGTTACTTAAGTACTTGTTACATATATGTTGAGCGTTAGTACGAGAATGAGGAGTCTTACGTATACGTAATACTATGTTAAATGAAAAATGATTACGTATACGTAACCTATATGTGACGTGTTTGTAAAACCATGCTACGGTTTTTCATTTGATCTATACCTTTATTTATATACACACACACACATAAATATAAAGGGTAGTGACAAAAAAATTATAAGTTATGTGACCGGTTTCATTGGTTTTCTTTAATTTTCATATAACTTTGTGTTTTCTTAGGATCTCTATATATATATATATATATATATATATATATATATATATATATATATATATATACATATATATATAGGGTTAGGTTCTTCCAAAAACTTCTTTTTAAATGAAAACTTTAAGAACTCATACTAACCATTGATTGTATTAATCAATGGTGATTAAGCAAAGGTACTATAGTAAATTAATTTGACAATTAATATGTTTAATCAAGCCAAAAGGGTATGTTAGTAAAATAACCAATTTCAGATTTTGAATCTCGAATATTCCTCACTCTATCCCTCACCTTCCTAAAATAATTTATTGCAGGAAACATAAATAAAAAAATCCTCTGGAATTGAACAAGTGGTAACCAAGAAAGGAAAGTGATTTTTGATTTAGGCAAATATCTAGGTGATTTCTTTTTTTTAAATCTGATTTTTAGATTTATGCATATGTTACATAGTTGATTTATTTTTTAATCCTATTTTTGAACAATAATTAAATATTATTTTGGCATTGATAGAATGATTTCTATGATATCGATGTTCTAAAAGTTATAAAAAACTTTAATATTTCTTGCCAACAAAAAGAATTATGCTAATAGTAATGTTTTGACGAATTTGATCCTCTTAGTGTGTAAATTAACATAAAAATTCATTCAGCTATTTTTATAAATTATTACTAATGTTAAAAAGTAATAAATTATGTGCATGGTTGAAGACATTAAAAATCAAATGGTACATACGCGGTGAATGGTAGGCTTATATATCCGTAAACACGGTCAAATATTATATAATTGAAAGAACTTTTTATTTCAGATTCGTTTTTAATTATTATTAAATTCTTTTTCTAGTTCAATATTTCATTTTCAAAATATGTTTGTATGAACCTTTTATTTCAGATTCGTTTTGAAAGTCATGTTGAACAAATGGGTTGTCACACCCTCAATTTCCACGAACGGGGTTTTACCGTCAGACGTGTGACATAACCAGGATCTCAGATAAGCATCAGTTACACCAAACGACTCGATAATTACAAATCATATAAGTTGCTTAATTTTAATGAATCAAACCAAATATATTTAAGTATTGCGAAAGCGAAAACAGGAAAACATTTAACAACGGTTTTGGAACACGCAAACACGCGTCCAATCCAATTTATGTAAAGTACATGAAATTAAATCTTGAAAATAGTTTGGGATGAACGCGGAATGACATGCAGTGGATGCTGTGCTCCTAAACGTGCCACATCAATGTCCTGAGAGAAAACATGCAAAAGTCAGTACAAGACTGGTGAGTTCACAGGTTTATCAGAAAACAATAAGTATCAGTAATGAAATTCCCAGATTTTTGTAATCAAAGCATATAATGGGTAGCTAATCCATAGTGATCACTATGTGTATGAAGTCGCGACCGAGCTGACATGTAATCAAATAATAAAGTAGGCCCGGCTGTGGATTCCCCACCACAACACTGTAAAACAGGATAACCGTTCACCCGTTTGACCAGCTAGTGCGACTAGCCCGGGCGGGGTATGTCAATCCCAGTAGATCTACTAACAATCACCTCGTTATTTGCATATTAACGGTCCGAAGGGCAAAGTATACAAACATAGTATCATGTATATGCAGTATCACAAAAACCCAATGTAATGTAACGTTTATGAAAACCGCATGTTTCTCTCCCCCAAAAAGAGTATAAAGTAAAAGTGGGGCTGTAAACTCACTTGGCGTATAAGTATGTATATACGATGATTGAATAGGATAATAATTGATGTTCCAATGAACTCCTTCACGAGGTACCTAATCATGTATATATATTCTAAGATTTAGGTTTATATTAAGGTTTAACGATTAAACGCGAACTAGGGTTTCAGTATGAATTTGGGGTTTTTAATATATAAGTAAAATTTTAATAATAGAATCTCTTATATTGTAATTCCATGAAAAATATTATTTCATTTAAATAATTTCACGTGATTGAAGTATTTATAAGAACGGGTAAACTTAAATGTAAAGTGTAAATAATTTCTATAATTATTTTAAATAACAGGATTAAACTATAATTAAAATTAACATTTGGACCAATAATAATTATTAATTTAAACCATAAATTTAAAGTCCATTTTACACGAAAATATCCAAAAATAACCTTTTTTATAATGTTTTATAAATATTAAAATTTAAAGAAAAATTGCAGAAAAATTATTTGACGATTTTAAAATAAACAAAGTTTACGAAAATGATTTTTATAATTTTTAGGTATTTTTCTGAAATTTTAAATGCTTAAAAAGGTTTTTTAAAAAAATAATGAGGTGGCCCGGGGTCGAACCCGGGACCTCAAGGTCGAGATGGAAGCATGGAACCAGTGAACCAAAGGCCTCAGTCGCTGCATAACCCCGGTCCCAATTCCTTTTATGCTTGCTTAACCCATTTCCCCCGAATCCACTATGAACCCTAGATCGAACTCGATCCAAATTGATCACCACTCGAATCTGTTAGCGATTAAAATCATGGGGCTTTTGATCCCCATGTAAAAACGAGCATGTACATGTATTTAATTACCCGATTCGAAGTTGTAATGGTAATGAACAGATGAAGAAACAGGTCGCGACCGAAGAGGTAGTCGAATTCTGTGTTTGTGTTTGTTTCAGATCGAAATGAATGTGCTATTAGTTTGGGAATATATAAACGATCGTGTTGATTAATTTAATTGCATTATTGCGGTGTTTAGTGCGTGATAGTGGCACGAACTTTCGGCCGAAGTGGAAGGATTCGCGGGTCTAGTTGTCACGCACTCGATTATTCAAATTACAGTGGGCACAGGTTCGAATCACCCACGAGAGACGGTCGAGAGTGGTTATTTGATTAAAATCGAGTGAATTTGGTGGTTTGTGGTGTCGCCGGAGCGTCGGCCGGAATAGTGGCCGGAGAAGGGGGGAGTCGACGGTTTGGGTTTTAAACACAAATTACACATTCGGCCCTGTAGTTTATTAAGTTTGTTATTTTATGTTTTAAGTTTTCAAAACAAGTTTTCATTTATTTCATTTTTTAACCCAAACTTTTAGGGTTAGGTTTTTAATAGTAAATTTTATTATTAATATTATTATTACTATTATTATTATTATTATTATTATTATTATTATTATTATTATTATTATTATTATTATTATTATTATTATTATTATTATTATTATTTAAATAATAGTAAAATGGATTAATTTGCGATAAGCGGAGAAAGTTAGTTTAAATAGTATTAACCGAAAAATTCGGGTTGTCACACATATGCATTTTATAATTCATGATGTTTGAAGATATCATGTATTTTAGTATTTTTGAAACATATTGTGTTTGTTTAACCATTAATTATATGCTTTATTACGTTACCTATCTATTTACCAAATTTATATAGTTCAAACATATATATAAATATAACTATGATTATTTACGTATATGTAAACAAGTGATTTACATATATGTAAATATGTTATTCAGATATGCGAAGAAGTAACTAGAAATTATCCAGCAAAGATTGATTAAATAATATCACAAGCAACATTTCAAACTAGAGACACTCCTACCAGATAGTGGTTTGTGTTTACTGTAACACCCGGAAGTTTGACTTTTTGGAGTGATATGCGACTGAGTCTCATTCACATAGAATTCATGCGACTGGAGGTTCAATCGCATGATGTTCGGACGATTGAAGGATCAACCGCATGGAACTCATGCGACTGGAGGTCCAGTCGCATGGTGTTCATGCGACTGAAGGTCCAGTCGCCTGGACCTCGGGCGACTGAGCTGTAGCTATAAAGGAGGGCCAGCCCTCTTCTTTTCCACACTTACACATTCAGTCAGGAAGAAAGAGCCAAGAGAGAGAACAGAGAAAGAAGAGAAAGAAAGAGAGAAAGTGGTGATCGGACTCAAGAATTGCCGAGTGACTAGTCCAAAGAAGCTCTTCATCTTCTCCTCGATTATGTGAGTTCTAGGACCCCTCGTTTACTTATTTTCAAACGATTTTGGGGCTGGAACACATTTAAACCCGTTTTTTTTTTGAAAAGTGTATGTTGACCCATTTGGGTGAAATCTTGGGTAATGTGTTTAAGGTATGATTTAGGACTTGCATATGCTTGTATGATGTCCTAGTATAAATCCCTGAGGTTTAGGAGGGCTAATTTGGGCTGGAAATGAGTTTAGAGGAGTTTGAAGGCCGTAGGTCGCGGCTGCTGTTCGTGATGAACTCCAGTCGCTACCCAGTTAGGGCTAGGCGACTGAAGGGCCAGTCTCACGACTGAGGAAAGACTGATGTTCAATCGTACGATTGAGGCTCAGACGCACGACTGGGGCTCAGTCGCACGACAGACCATGCGATTGAGGGATTCAGTCACATAGGTCCATTCGCATAGTAGTTCAGTCGCATGACTGAGGGTTACTCGCCTAGTAGTCCATTCGTATAGTGTTCATTCGTATGATAGGAGGTCCATCCGCACGATTGTATGCCCATTCGCATAGTTGTCCAATCGCAAGGTTCAGTCGTATGAAGGCCATGCGACTGGAGTATGTTCAATTGCCCAAATAGGGCTGATGTGAATGAGGAGAGACGTGTATGTAGGACGTATGCATGGTAAGTATGATGTGGCCTTATATGATGGTAATGACTGATGATTTGTAAATATCTATGTTCCTTGTGTCGATGCGTGTTTATCTTTTAGTGACTTTACGTGAATGAATGATGAATGAATGAAACGAATGTAATAAGAACGTAAAGTGAAAGATAATGAAAGAGGAACATGATGAATGAATGCATGCATTAATGAATGAATGAATGAATGAAAGAAAGTCTTGCATGGTCTAAGGGGCACGAGATGGATTTGACGGTTAAGAAGTCTTGGAAATGGTGCTTGGTTCTAGTAACTAGGCCTATTACGAGCCCTAGGGTAGATTATGGACAGTGAGCCATAGTTGCCTTAAGAACAACGGGATGGTGTCTTTGTGACCTGTCACGGGATAGTTGTTACAGCAGGAGTGGTGACGATCACTCGCGGGGTTAACGTGACCCCGGGAAGAGGTGTTGTCGGTCTATGGACAGAGAGCCATAGGGGCAACAAGGTGTTGGTCTATGGACTGAGAGCCATAGGGGCACCAGGTGTCGGTCTATGGACTGAGAGCCATAGGGGCACCAGTATGTTACAATATGCTTTGTCGGCTCATGGGTTGGAACCATGAGGGCAGAGAAGAGAGGTGACCCTTAGAGATTTGCATGCTTGACGAATGAAAGTTAAAGAACGAATGATGAAGATAATAATAATAATATCTATGTGTACGTACGATGTGTGATTGCGTGTATGAAAGAATGGTTTTTAATGAATGAAAGTATGTTTTATCATAAAACTAGAACTCACTCAGCAACGCTGACTTTTTATGTGTTTCCAGTTAACAGGTAGGGTTGCTGAGGATGGCACGAGGCGGCTACTCAGCTTTTTGGGATGGCATTCTCCTTTTGATAATGCTGCCACACAATGGAATGCGGGTGCATAATACATGCAACAACTTATGTTGCATGCAAGTGTCAAGTGTTCCTTGAGGATCCCGATAAACAGGATTACTTAAGGAATCTTCTTTATGATGAAAATTTTAATGTTTCTATACTAGAGGTCACTGTTTATGACCATTTTGTAATCAGCAATGATGTAAACTTTGTACAAGCTTTTATGATGAAATGAAATGTATATTTTGAATGTTTCCGCTGCAATGTTTTATTTAAATATATGCGATGAATGACCAACTGTGAGGTGCCCGGGAACGGGGCCTTACAAGTTGGTATCAGAGCCAAAGTTTAAATGAAATGGGTAAATTTTCCAAATAAACCTAAACTTAAACTAAAAATGGGACAGAAAAGGAAGGAATGCCATCTGATTAGTTGTGTGCCATCAGGTATTTTCTTAAAGATTGACTGGTATTATGTGCGCATGCTATTTGTTTATGTGTTACTGTTAGATTTAGAAACTAATGTAGTCAGGACAGGTAATGCTCGGGGTACGAAGAGTAAAGTAAGTGGCTAATCACAACTGGCCACTGTAATTAGGGACTTACTATACTTGACATAAACTGAGCATTCCCTTGAATGACCGTGTTGGTGTTTGAATCTTTCTGTGTGTGATAGAGAATGGCTGGTGGTAGATCTTTTAAGGCCTCACGGGGTGGAGGTGGTGGCGGACGTGGTGCTGAACCGCGTGTCACGAGAGGGAGACCTAGGGTAGAGAAGGTTGTTCACGAGGAAAACGAGACCCCTCATCAGGAGGGAGTAGACGAGAGCGCCAACTTGAGGGCCTCGGTAAAAGAGGCAGTGGTTGAAGAGGTGCATCAGGTCATGCAGACGATCTTACCGTCTGTGGTGACCGAAGTAATTAAGGCTGTCAGGAAGGTGAAAGAAAAGAGAGGAACCGGTCCTCGGGAAGACAGGAACAATCAGGGCCGGGAACGGTTATTTCCGATGATGAAGAAGAAGAGGAAGAGGAGCCTGTGCAGGAGCAAGCACAAGGCTGTAATTACGGGGCATTCATGAGGTGCAAGCCCCCTACTTTTGATGGTAATGGCAATGTGCGGCTGCTCATCGATGGGTGAGAGAGATGGAGAGTGTCCTCGATATCAGCGAATGCCGGGAGGACCAAATAGTGAAGTTCGCTACCCATTCTTTCACGGATTCGGCTCTATGCTGGTGGGATAACGTGGTCCAAGCTGAGGGTAGTCGGGCCATTGGGAAGATGAAGTGGTCCGAATTGAAGATGTTGGTGATCGAGGAGTTCTGTCCTCATCGGGAAATGGATAAAGTTGAGAGAGAGTTCCTGCAGCTAGAGGCGGGGAGATGACCCACCAACAGTACACCACGAAATTCAATGAAATGGCACGTCTGGTGCCGGACCAGGTGATACCTCTGTCACGAAAGATCAAGAGGTATATACAGGGTTTGCCGGCGGATGTTCGCAAGCATATGATCGCCGCCCGACCAACTACCTTTAGGTCGGCGGTGGACCTGGCTGGGAGGTTGTATGATGAAATGGCGGTGGTGGTGGTGACTGATGGTAATAGGAAGGGTGGTGACCGGAATTGGAACGGGAAGAGGTTTGGTCGAGGTGATGCTTCGACGAGCAACAAGAAGGCCCGGGTGGACGATCGTCGTGTGGCCACACCGAGTACGTAACTGAGGAGGTGTGGTAAATATGGAAGGGAGCATAGTGGGGAGTGGCGACTGGGGCTGAATGTTTGTTTTAGATGTGGAAAGCCTGGTCATATGGCTAGAGAGTGTAAGGGCATGAGGTGCTTCAATTATGGGGTAAGTGGCCATATGAATAAAGATTGCAAGAAGACGAGGTCTGAGAGTTCCGGTGTGAAGAAGACAGGGAATGAAGGGTCGAAGGCAAGCGCCAGGGCATTCACGATGACGCAGGAGGAGGCTAGAACGGACCCTGATGTTGTGTCCGGTACGTTCTTGGTAAACCAAACTTTAGCCTCTGTATTATTTGATTCGGTGCCAGTAGGAGTTTTATTTCTGCTGATTTCTGTGCCAAACTGCCTGTTAGAAGTAGACATGTTGATGTACCGTTTGATGTAAAGACTGCTATAGGTAAATCTACTAGGATTTCGAGGTGATAGAGGGTTGTGATGTAGAATTAGAGGGCCACAAATTTCCGGTTAGACCGTTCGTGATGACTTTGGGTGGTTTTGATTTGGTGCTTGGGATGGATTGGTTGGCGGACTTTGAGGCGAATATAGTGTGTTGAAAGAAGATGATTTGTTTGATAGCGCCTGACGGAAGTTCGGTAACTGTTTATGGGGATCGGGTCACGACAATTCCGAAGGTGATCTCAATGGCGGTGGCGGGAAAATGTATGAGGCGTGGATGTAGCGCCTTCTTATGTTATGTAAAGGATGTAGGAACGCCAACACCACAACTATCCGATGTTTCGGTGGTGTGTGATTTTCCAGATGTGTTTCCCGAAGACTTATAGGGGGTGCCACCTGACCGAGAGATCGAGTTCCAGATTGATCTGATACCAGGCGCCCAACCTGTTGCCAAAGCACCGTATCGATTGGCTCCGACAGAAATGAAAGAGTTGATAGAGCAGTTGCAGGAGTTGTTGGATAAGGGGTTTATTAGACCGAGTATCTCACCTTGGGGTGCTCCGGTCCTGTTTGTGAAGAAGAAAGACGGTAGCATGAGAATGTGTATAGATTACCGTGAGTTAAACAAGCTGACGGTAAAGAACAGATACCCCTTGCCGAGGATCGATGACTTGTTTGATCAACTTCAGGGTGCCAGTTGGTTTTCAAGGATAGATCTTCGATCGGGCTACCATCAACTGAAAGTGAAAGAGCAGGATGTCCCTAAAATAGCTTTTCGCATGCACTACGGTCATTACGAGTTCCTTGTCATGTCTTTTGGGTTTCCCAATGCGCCAGCTGCTTTTATGGACCTGATGAACCGGGTGTGTCGGCCGATGTTGGATAAATCAGTGATTGTATTCATCGATGATATCCTGATTTATTCGAAGAGTGAGACTGAGCATGCCGGTCACGTTCGAGAAGTTCTGGAGACGTTGAGAAGGGAGAAGTTGTATGCTAAGTTCTCCAAGTGCGCATTCTGGTTGTGTGAAGTTCAATTCTTGGGTCACGTGGTTAATCCGGAGGGGATTATGGTCGATCCGGCAAAGGTGGAAGCAGTAATGCAATGGAAGTCTCCAAAGACGCCATCCGAGATCCGTAGTTTCTTGGGTTTGGCGGGCTACTACAGAAGATTCATTCAAGACTTCTCCAAGATTGCTTCTCCACTGACCAAGTTGACCCGGAAAGATGTGAAGTTTGTATGGGGTCAAGCTCAAGAGAAGGCGTTTGAAGAATTGAAGACTAGATTGACCCATGCTCCTGTATTGGCATTACCCGACAGAAGCGAAGACTTGGTGGTTTATTCTGATGCTTCCTACGCGGGGTTGGGGTGCGTATTAATGCAAAGGGGGAAGGTGATAGCCTATGCATCCCGACAGCTGAAAGTTCATGAGATTAATTACCCTACTCATGACTTGGAGCTAGCAGCCGTGGTCTTTGCATTGAAGATTTGGAGGCACTATCTCTACAGGACGAAGTGCACCATCTTTACCGACCACAAGAGCTTGAAGTACTTCTTCGAGTAAAAAGATTTGAATATGAGGCAAAGACGATGGTTGGAACTTATAAAGGATTATGATTGTGAAATCCACTACCATCCGGGCAAAGCCAACGTGGTGGCGGACGCCCTTAGCCGAAAAGAGAGGCCCGAGCCGATTCGGGTGAAGGCGTACCAGCTGATCATGACCTCTGACGTGATGAAGCAAGTCAAAGAGTTCCAAGATGAGGCATTGAAAGAAGATCATCTTAACTCTGAAAGAATGAGAGGTCTGGTCGCGGAGTTGGGTGAAAACACAATTGGTGTTAGAACCCGGTTTGGGCGTATGTGGATTCCTCGTCTTGGGGATTTACGGGTAAAGATCATGGATGAAGCCCACAAGACTCGGTACTCCATTCATCCCGGTGCTACCAAGATGTACCAAGACATGAAGAAAGATTATTGGTGGCCGGGTATGAAACGCGATGTGGTGGAGTATATGAGTAAATGCCTTACTTGTTTGCAAGTGAAGGCCGAGCACCAGAAGCCGTATGGAAAGATTCAACCCTTGGATATATCGGAATGAAAGTGGGATCACATCACCATGGATTTCATCACGAAGCTGCCGCATACCCCGAAAGGGTATGATACTATATGGGTGATTGTAGATCGTCTGACGAAGAGTGCTCACTTCCTACCGATGCGCGAGACATATTCATCCGAGAGGTTGGCCGACCTTTTCATCAAGGAGATTGTGACTCGTCATGGTGTACCGGTGTCGATTGTGTCTGATCGCGACACCCGGTTTACATCCAAATTCTGGAAGAAATTTCATGATGCTATGGGGACGAGATTACATATTAGCACGGCTTATCATCCTCAAACTGATGGTCAGTCAGAAAGGACCATTCAGACTTTAGAGGACATGCTTCGGGCATGTGTTATTGACCTCGGGGGAAGTTGGGATGACCACTTGCCGTTAGCTGAATTCTCATACAATAACAGCTATCATGCCAGTATTGGCATGCCACCCTATGAGATGCTATACGGTAGGAGATGCAGGACACCCGTTTGTTGGGGTGATATTGGTCAGAACGAATTGGGGAGCGTCAAAGTGATCGAGGCTATGACTGAAAAGCTTGAAAGGATCAAAGCCTATATGAAGGCAGCCAAAGACAGACAGAAGTCGTATGCTGACAAACGACGCAGGCCGATTGAGTTCCAGGTGGGAGATCGGGTTATGTTGAAGGTCTCCCCTTGGAAGGGTATCATTCGGTTCCGAAAGAGGGGCAAGTTGAGCCCGAGGTATATAGGCCCTTTCCGAATCATTGCTCGAGTAGGAGAGGTGGCCTATAGGTTGGATCTACCAGATGAGCTAAGTGGAATTCACCCGACCTTCCACGCATCTCATCTGAGGAAGTGTTTGGCGGACGAAGATATGATCGTTCCACTGGGGGACATCGAGGTAGACGAACGGCTCAACTATGTAGAGCAACAGTGGCGATTTTCGATCGCAAGGAGAAGAGGTTAAGAAATAAAGTGGTTCCTCTCGTGCGTGTACAGTGGCGGCACAGGAAGGGATCCGAGTCAACGTGGGAAACTGAAGAAGAAATGAGGCAGCATTACCCACGATTGTTCGAGGAATAACAGGTTTCGGGGACGAAACCTAAATAGGGGGTGGACTTGTAACACCCGGAAGTTTGACTTTTGGAGTGATATGCGACTGAGTCTCATTCGCATGGAATTCATGCGACTGGAGGTTCAATCGCATGATGTTCGAACGATTGAAGGATCAACCGCATGGAACTCATGCGACTGGAGGTCCAGTCGCATGGTGTTCATGCGACTGAAGGTCCAGTCGCCTGGACCTCGAGTGACTGAGCTGTAGCTATAAAGGAGGGGCAGCCCTCTTCTTCCCCACACTTACACATTCAGTCGGGAAGAAAGAGCAGAGAGAGAGAGAACAGAGAAAGAAGAGAAAGAAAGAGAGAAAGTGGTGATCCGGACTCAAGAATTGCCAAGTGACTAGTCCAAACGAAGCTCTTCATCTTCTCCTCGATTATGTGAGTTCTAGGACCCCTCGTTTACTTATTTTCAAATGATTTTGGGGCTGGAACACATTTAAACCCGTTTTTTTTTTGAAAAAGTGTATGTTTGACCCATTTGGGTGAAATCTTGGGGAATGTGTTTAAGGTATGATTTAGGACTTGTATATGCTTGTATGATGTCCTAGTATAAATCCCTGAGGTTTAGGAGGGCTAATTTGGGCTGGAAATGAGTTTAGAGGAGTTTGAAGGCCGTAGGTCGCGGCTGCTGTTCGTGATGAACTCCAGTCGCTGCCCAGTTAGGGCTAGGCGACTGAAGGGCCAGTCTCACGACTGAGGAAAGACTGATGTTCAATCGTACGATTAAGGCTCAGACGCACGAGTGGGGCTCAGTCGCACGATAGACCATGCGATTGAGGGATTCAGTCGCATAGGTCCATTCGCATAGTAGTTCAGTCACATGACTGAGGGTTAGTCGCCTAGTAGTCCATTCGTATAGTGTTCATTCGTATGATAGGAGGTCCATCCGCACGATTGTATGCCCATTCGCATAGTTGTCCAATCGCAAGCTTCAGTCGTATGAAGGCCATGCGACTGGAGTATGTTCAATTGCCCAAATAGGGCTGATGTGAATGAGGAGAGACGTGTATGTAGGACGTATGCATGATAAGTATGATGTGGCCTTATATGATGGTAATGACTAATGATTTGTTAATATCTATGTTCCTTGTGTCGATGCGTGTTTATCTTTTAGTGACTTTACGTGAATGAATGAATGAATGAAACGAATGTAATAAGAACGTAAAGTGAAAGATAATGAAAGAGGAACATGATGAATGAATGCATGCATTAATGAATGAATGAATGAATGAATGAAAGTCTTGCATGGTCTAAGGGGCACGAGATGGATTTGACAGTTAAGAAGTCTTGGAAATGGTGCTTGGTTCTAGTAACTAGGCCTATTACGAGCCCTAGGGTAGATTATGGACAGTGAGCCATAGTTGCCTTAAGAACAACGGGACGGTGTCTTTGTGACCTGTCACGGGATAGTTGTTACAGCAGGAGTGGTGACGATCACTCGCGGGGTTAACGTGACCCCGGGAAGAGGTGTTGTCGGTCTATGGACAGAGAGCCATAGGGGCAACAAGGTGTCGGTCTATGGACTGAGAGCCATAGGGGCACCAGGTGTCGGTCTATGGACTGAGAGCCATAGGGGCACCAGTATGTTACAGTATGCTTTGTCGGCTCATGGGTTGGAACCATGAGGGCAGAGAAGAGAGGTGACCCTTAGAGATTTGCATGCTTGACGAATGAAAGTTAAAGAACGAATGATGAAGATAATAATAATAATATTTATGTGTACGTACGATGTGTGATTGCGTGTATGAAAGAACGGTTTTTAATGAATGAAAATATGTTTTATCATAAAACTAGAACCCACTCAGCAACGCTGACTTTTTATGTGTTTCCAGTTGACAGGTAGGGTTGTTGAGGATGGCACGAGGCGGCTACTCAGCTCTTTTGGGATGGCATTCTCCTTTTGATAATGCTGCCACGCAATGGAATGCGGGCGCATAATACATGCAACAACTTATGTTGCATGCAAGTGTCAAGTGTTCCTTGAGGATCCCGATAAACAGGAGTACTTAAGGAATCTTCTTTATGATGAAAATTTTAATGTTTCTATACTAGAGGTCACTGTTTATGACCATTTTGTAATCAGCAACGATGTAATCTTTGTACAAGATTTTATGATGAAATGAAATGTATCTTTTGAATGTTTCCGTTGCAATGTTTTATTTAAATATATGCGATGAATAACCAACTGTGAGGTGCCCGGGAACGGGGCCTTACATTTACACATGTAGCATGCTTAAGGATTGCAAAACTAACATAATTGCATAACTAAAAGAACTACAGACATATCATAATATACATGTATAAATACTTCATTTTAGATACATGTAAACTAAAAGAACCACTCAAGTATATACATGTAAATAATCAATTTGTCATTTACATATATGTAAATAACATAATTATACATATACATATGTATACCAATCAAACATATATATATATGTAATTTTGTTTTACGTATTTGTAAATTGTTATCAACAGTAATGTGTTTCTTTCTTCATCTATATTTCGTAAGCAACAATTTATAAATTAGTGTCTTATGAAACATACATACAAATTATATAAAGAACAAACAATGATATTCAAAACGTATGACAAACAAATGAAAATTTAGTTATATATATATATATATATATGATTTTGGGAAGTTTGTTGTTGATTTGTTGGTAATTAGTTAATTACTATAGGATGTTTACACTAGCTTATACCATCTTGATAATACTCACTTTCTGGTAGAGTACATAATCATATTAGTTACAAATTTTATATGTCAATTTTTATTTAATAACATAATTAATAACGTGGATATAATTGATTTTTATATTCTTCTATTTTCTCTTACTAGTTATCTATACCATTATAAAAAAATAACTAGTTCATAATCTAAAAAATGTCTTGATCACATCTAAAAATAAAATGAAAGGTTCATACATTAGTGTGTTAAAAATTTAAGTTAATTAAGATGTCCATAATACACGTTATATGTGACAACCCGAAAATTTTCATGATTTAATATAATTTTTATGTGAATTTATGATTTATTTTATTTTATTATTATTAATAATAATATTAATAATAAAAAATAATGATAATAATAATAATAATGATATTATTATTACGAATAATGATAATAATAATAATAATAATAATAATGATATATTATTATTACAAATAATGATAATAATAATAATAATTATAATAATAATGATATTATTATCAAAATAATGATAATAATAATAATAATAATAATAATATTATTATTAAAAAAATAATAATGTTAGTAATGAAAATAATAATAATAATGAAAATATTAGTATTTACAAAAATTAATTTAGTAATTAAATAGTCCAGGGACTAGTTTTGTAATATTCAAAACATGTTTTAAAAACTTAAAACATGAAATAAACAAAACAGAAAACTCGAGGGGCCATTTTGTAAATATTTCAAAAACCAACCCCCCCTCCCATCGACCACTGTTCCGGCCGGTCACCGGCGTGATTCCGGCGACTCCTAAACATCGAATATACACGGTTTTTGATCAAATAATTGTTCCGACACTCCCATATGGACGATGCGAACCAAAACCCCACAATAATTTGAGAATCAAGTCGATAGTGCGATTTAAACCGCCCGTGATCATTGTCGGCTTCTTTACAGCTTTCCAATCGCACTGAGACTAAATGATAATCAAATTAATCAAATGTACACGATGCTATAAATACTACTGATCTATACAAGCTTTCAATTGCATCAATTAATACCCAGAAACTTCAATTTAATTCTCTCCTTCCCCGAAACCTGTAACACACTCGAACTCCTATCTAGAACTATTGTAAACCAAACTTGATTGAGGGCTTTCGATCATCTGAGCTATTAGAAGCTTCCTGCAAGAGGAATTTGATTATCAATACCATTTGGATAGCATTTGATCTTCTTCCCCTGTCGCGACTGTTCTTCGAAGAATCATCACCAATTCGACATCATCTGGTAAATTAAATACACCATTATGTTCGATTGATCATGGGGAACAAAAGCCCCATGAATCCATACATTAACATAATCGATTGGATGCTCAATTTGATCGATTGTGTTTTAGGGTTCTTGAATTGGGGATGAACATTCGGGATTGTGTTTAAAATTAATTGGGGTTGTATTCCTTTCGATTTGGAGCCTTGGCTCACTGGTTCGGGTGTTGGGGCGATGGGGAGGTGGTCGCGGGTTCGAACCCGGCCCCCTCCCATTATTTTTTTAAAGCTTTTTGAATAAATTAAAAATATATAAAAATTTCCAAAAATTATAAAAAATTTTTAAAGACTTATTTTATTTTAAATACCCTTAATTAATTTTCTGTAATTTAATTATTCAAAAACATTTTAAATAAAATTTATAAAATATTATTTAAAAATATTATAAATAACCATTTTTATAAAAATAGACTTTAAATTATGATTTAAAGTATTAATTCATTAATTGAACACCATATCATTTTTAATTAATGATAAATCATAAAAAATTGTAGTAATTCAATTATTTAAAAACCCTAATTATTTATGTAAATAATTACTACATGTATTATAAATTATTACATGTATTATAAATTGTTATCCATACAAAAATGGGTTTTTAAATATAAATTAAAACAATCAAATTATTAATGGATATTATATTATTTAGGGATTTATTTTGATAATATGAACACAAATTAGACTTTATAAATTTAAACATTTATAAAATCTTACAAAATTAAATATAAACTTATATGTTTATATAACGTCTATAATTTAATTAGAATATAATGATATGTCAAAATCATTATTAAACTAATTAAATTTTATATAAATCATTAATTATTAACAAAAAATAATTAAATGATTTAATGTTTATAACAAATCCTAGAAAACCAAAACCTAGATCAATTGAACACCAGGTTCAAGATCTAACTTATTTAGGTTTTGGATTTGTATCTGTTTGCTTACGTGAAATTATAATTCCTTAACAGGAATTTACTAGGTTGTCAACACCACACAGGAACTGAGGTGAGTTCATATTCAACTTTCCCCTTTTTAATCATTTAAATATTTTGGGGCTGAGATACATGTTGTAATTAAATTACAAATTATTTTTGTGTATTATGTTGAATAATAATTGATCACATTTATGATTACATATGGTTATTATGAAATCCTTCTCTGTATACTGGACTATAAATAAGCAGGGATCTTTGGATAGTACTATCGGGGAGTGACTTACCCCCACAAAGGTATGGACATGTGATCCATATCAGATGCACAAAGATCTTGATGTCATTCGGGATGACTGTTTCTGTAGTGAGAAGGCAGATGTGCACTTTATATAGTTTGCATTATAGTTCCATTTACAACCCATATGAGGATAAATGTAAAGGAGGATTTGCTCCCTCTGATTTGAAATTATTATAAAATATAATATACACATAAAAGGATAATAAACTAAGTGACATGGACAAATTCAAGGTGAAGGATTTGTTGGGCTTGTACTTAGTAGGTATGTGGGATAGCGGGTTCACCTTATTAAAAAGGGTTCCGACAGGCTATTCATATACCGGTGAGTAAATTAAACTCACACTTTTTCTATAAATCCTATTTGATGATAATTGATGATTTATCACTATGTTTTACTTACCTGTGAACTCACCAACCCTGTGTTGACACTTGATTTACATGTATTCTCAGGTATCTACTAGGAGCTTATGGATATGCACGTAGGATCATATAAGAGCTCAAGATACCTATTGATTATTATCTGAAATATGATTTAGACATGTTGTCATGAAACAATCTATATTTACTTCCGCTACGCATAATGTTATCTGAACATTATTGTAATGATTATCTAAAAACTATCATATAGATAACTGCATCTCTGTGTAACTACTGTGTTCGATCCTGTTTGTTCACCCTCCGTGATAGATTCCAGACCCGGAATTTGAGGGTGTGACAGATTGGTATCAAAGCCACTGGTTATACTGAGTTAGGGATTGCATCTAGCCTATAGCCACACACAATAGTTGCACAAAGTAAATTGCCTTAGTTAGAAATAGAATAGGATTAAGAAGATTATATGCTTAGGTAGTTGTGTTCCTAAACATAACTTGACTCTTTGACTCTTTTCGATAATTCCTAAACTTATTCTCAACGACATGTGGGATCTACACTTATCATCGTGCCTAAATCAAATGAATTTCAAATCTCGTCAAAGTCCGTGTCACATGACCGAGAACATGCAATGCTGGAAGAGTGGGATACCTGTATCTTAAGGTGTTCTGTCTAGGCAAGGTATTCATACAACTTGATTACCTCACCTGGGAACCCTCGAGATGAGTATTCGCTTATAGGTACGCATGTCCTCGTTAAGGTTGTGGTGGACACAAATACTTTGATAAGTCAACGTATTCGCTTTGGTTTGCGAACCGAACGTTTACACTCCTAACCTCTCATTGTTATTCTAAACAATCTCATTAATGATTTTATTATTTTGAAAAGTTTTAGAAACCAATTACCCGTTTTTCATAAAGGTTTCTTCTTTCCATATTATACAGCATGTCTTCTCATCAAATCCGTTCACGATTTAGAAACTCTGGCCGTAAGATTTCCGTTATTGTAACACGTGAAGTTACTACAGTCATATACAAGTCCTTAAGGCAAATGGCTTCTCGTGATTACCTTGATATGTTCTATTTGGTAATCTAAGCTACGCTTGTCCTAACCTAAAGCGATACTTGTTTCCTTAGTACTCGTGCCTTGCCGAATTTAATCGAAAAACCCAGTTTTCTTAAATTCCCATCTGTCCTACAGTAATTGTCCATACTTTGAATATTTGATATAAAATGCATCTATTGAATATGTCAAAGTGTGAATTCTCACCAAACAATTTCATGATAGATGGACGCACCAGCGGGCAGAGGCAGAGGTAGAGGACGCGCCAGAAGAACTGTCCCAATAGGGATGACTCCTGAAGAAATACAAGCCTTGGTCAATCAAGGTGTTGCTGCAGCCCTAGCCACTCAGGCTGCTCAGAATGGTCATCACTATTCGTATAAAAAGTTCCTAGACTGCAAGCCAGATATCTTCACTGGGGCAGAAGGGGCCATTGGGCTCATAAGGTGGTTCGAGAAATGTGAATCCATCTTCGCTATATCTGAATGTCCCGATGAGAGTAGGACAAAGTATGCCTCCGGAGCCTTGAGTGGAGCTGCACTATCGTTCTGGAAGACAGAAGTTTCAAGACTTACTCTCTCCCTAGCCAATGCCATGGATTGGGAGGAATTCAAACAGCTGATGATGGAAGAATTCTGCCCAAGAGAAGAAGTACAAAGGTTTGAAACCGAATGCTGGAACCACAAAATGGTGGGATCTGAAATTGAAAAGTATACCACCGAAAATCATGAGTACGCAACTTTGTGTCCTCATATGATGGAGCCTGCTCACAGAAGAATTGAAGGCTACATCCGTGGACTGTCTCCGGTCATTCAATCTATGGTCACTTCCTCCAACCCAACTTCAATCCAACAGGCCATTAGGTTAGCTCACAAGCTGACTAATGAGGCTGTGGCTCAGGGGAAGTTACCACCAAGAAACAAGGGTAAGGGTGTTGCTGCTGAAAGCTCGGGAAAGAGAAAGTTTGAAGATGCTAAAGATGGTGAGAGTCAAGGTACAAGCAAGAAGCAAGATCAGAAAAAGCACCAAGACAATCAGGGCATTCCGCCTAGATGTCAGAGGTGTGGCAAGCGTCATCATGGCAAGTGTACCGCAATCATCTGCTACAAATGCAACAAGAGGGGGCACACTGCTCCTGAATGTAGAACCAAGACTCAAGACCAAGGAAAGAAGGATGGTAATCAGCAGAATGGTGGAAAGAAGGAAGTTATTTGTTTCAGATGTGGAGAAAAGGGCCATATTGCTAAAGACTGCACTGGGGAAAAGAAAGATACAGCCAAGGGCAGAGCCTTCGTTATTGGCAAAGGTGAGGCTCTCAAAGACCCTAACGTTATTATGGGAAAATTTTTGGTGAATAATGTTTATGCCATAGTATTATTTGACACGGGAGCTGATAGAAGCTTCGTATCTGATACTTTCTATAAGCACTTGAATGTAAACCCTGTACCCCTAGATGAGCCATATGTTGTAGAAGTAGCAAATGGTAAATCCTTGACCGCATCACAAATCCTGAAAAACTGTACACTAGATTTATCAGGTCATATCCTACCAATAGACCTCATGCCCATTACTTTGGGAAGCTTCGATGTGGTAGTTGGTATGGATTGGCTATCCAAAAACTCTGCAGAAATTATCTGTAAAGACAAAATGATTCGTATCCCCTACCAAATGATGAAGTCCTGTGTGTGGAGGGAGATAAGACTGGTGTCGTGATGGGAGTTATTTCTTACTTGAAGGCTCAAAAGTGTCTTCGAAAAGGACATACTGCTATCCTAGCCTTAGTCACTGACAAAGAGAAGAAGGAAAGGAAGATTGAAGATGTACCCGTCGTCAGGGAATTTCCTGAAGTGTTTCCTGATGAACTGCCTGGATTGCCCCCTAAAAGAGAGGTCGAGTTTTCAATCGAGTTAGTACCTGGAGCTACACCTATAGCTCGGGCACCATACCGTCTCGCACCTTCTGAATTAAAAGAACTATCTGACCAGCTTAGGGAACTCCTTGATAAAGGATTCATCCGACCTAGCTCGTCACCATGGGGAGCACCAGTGTTATTTGTGAAGAAGAAAGACGGGACCTTCCGGATGTGCATCGACTATCGAGAACTGAACAAAGTGACGATCAAGAACCGTTATCCCTTGCCACGTATTGACGACTTATTCGACCAACTGCAAGGTTCGAGCATTTACTCCAAGATAGATCTTAGAAGCGGCTATCATCAGCTGAGAGTCAGAGATGAAGATATTATGAAGACGGCTTTCAGAACTCGATACGGTCACTTTGAGTTCACAGTCATGCCATTTGGGCTAACAAATGCACCTGCTGTATTCATGGATCTCATGAATCGTGTATGCAAGCCTTATCTAGACAAGTTTGTCATTGTCTTCATTGATGACATCTTGATCTATTCCAAAATGAGCAGGAGCATGAAGAACATCTGAGAATTGATCCTTGAACTACTAAAGAGAGAGGAGCTTTATGCTAAGTTCTCGAAATGTGATTTCTGGCTTAAAGAAGTTCAATTCCTTGGTCATGTGATTGATGCTAATGGAATTCATGTAGACCCAGCTAAAATTGAATCCATCAAAAGTTGGCCTACACCTTCTAATCCAACGGAAATTAGACAATTTCTGGGACTAGCCGGCTATTATAGGAGATTTATCGAGGGATTCTCCAAGATAGCTCAACCATTGACTATGCTTACCCAAAAGGGGTAGCATATCATTGGGGATTCAAGCAAGAGGCTGCTTTCCAAACACTGAAACAGAAGTTGTGCAGTGCACCTATTTTGTCCCTACCCGACGGTATTGAAGACTTTGTAGTCTACTGTGATGCTTCTGTTCAGGGACTGGGATGTGTTTTGATGCAACGCGACAAAGTCATAGCCTATGCCTCAAGACAGTTAAAGGCTCATGAGAAGAACTATGCAACTCATGACCTAGAACTGGGAGCTGTTGTGTTTGCTCTTAAATTATGGAGACATTACTTGTACGGTACTAAGTGCACTATTTATACCGATCACAAGAGTCTTCAACACCTGTATAATCAAAAGGAGCTGAACATGAGGCAGAGGAGGTGGCTTGAACTACTAAACGATTATGATTGTGCCATCAAGTACCATCCGGTAAAGCAAATTGTGGCTGATGCTTTGAGTAGGAAAGAACATATGAAGCCTCGTAGAGTACGAGCTCTACAACTTACCATTCAAAGCAACCTGCCGGCACAAATCTTGAATGCTCAGACTGAAGCCCTGAAAGAAGAGAACATTAAAGATGAAAACCTTCGAGGGCTAGACCAACAGTTTGAAGTTCATTCGGATGGAATACGCTTTATAGCAGGAAGGATTTGGGTACCCCTATACGGGAATCTGAGGAGCTTGATCATGGATGAAGCCCACAAGTCTAGATACTCTATCCACCCAGGTGCAGATAAGATGTATTACGACTTGAAGCTTGTTTACTGGTGGCCAAGAATGAAGGCAGATATTGCAACCTATGTCTCAAAGTGCTTGACTTGTTCTAAAGTCAAGGTCGAATACCAAAAGCCTTCAGGAATGTTGACCCAACCAGAAATTCCCGTGTGGAAGTGGGAAATGATAACCATGGATTTGTCACTGGTTTACCCAAATCTCAAACGGGCAATGACACCATTTGGGTTATCGTTGACCGTCTCACCAAATCCGCTCATTTCATACCCATCCGTGAGAAAGACAAGATGGAGAAGCTTGCAAGGGTGTACATCAAAGAAATTATCTCTAGACACGGAGTGCCAGTGTCTATTATCTCTGATCGTGATGCACGGTTTACATCAATCTTCTGGGGAAAACTTCAGAAAGCTCTAGGCACTCGCCTAGATATGAGCACAGCCTATCATCCTCAAACTGATGGTCAAAGTGAAAGAACCATACAGACTCTTGAGGATATGCTCAGGGCTTGTGTCATTGACTTTGGAAAGAACTGGGAAGGTCATTTACCTTTGGTAGAGTTCTCATATAACAACAGCTATCATTCGAGCATCAAGGCGGCACCATTCGAGGCCTTATATGGACGTAAATGTCGATCACCGCTTTGCTGGGCAGAAGTTGGAGATAGTCAACTTACTGGCCCAGAGTTGATCTTTGAAACTCATGAGAAAATTGTCCAGATAAGAGAACGCATGGCTGCTGCCAGGGATCGCCAGAAAAGCTATGCTGATAAACGCCGCAAGCCACTGGAATTTCAGGAAGGAGATAAAGTTTTGCTAAAGGTATCTCCCTGGAAGGGAGTTATACGCTTTGGGAAACGGGGGAAATTGAACCCTCGCTACGTGGGACCTTTTGAAATTGTCAGAAGGATCGGCCCAGTAGCCTATGAATTAAATCTACCTGCTGAACTTGGTGGTGTGCATAATGTTTTTCACGTATCTAATCTAAGGAAGTGTTTATCCGATGAATCACTTGTTGTGCCTTTAGAGGAACTACAAGTAGATGAGAAACTCAGGTTTATCGAGGAACCAGTTGAAATCATGGATAAAGAAGTTAAACAACTTAAGCATAGCAAGATCCCAATTGTCAGAGTTCGGTGGAACTCCCGGCGTGGTCCTGAGTTCACTTGGGAACGAGAGGACGAAATGATGCGCAAGTACCCTAACCTGTTCAAAAATGTTGCTAGTACTTCTTAATTTTCGGGACGAAAATTCCTCTAACAGGGGGATGATGTGACAACCCGAAAATTTTTCATGATTTAATATAATTTTTATGTGAATTTATGATTTATTTTTATATTTTATTATTATTAATAATAATATTAATAATAATAAAATAATGATAATAATAATAATAATAATGATATATTATTACGAATAATGATAATAATAATAATAATAATAATAATGATATTATTATATTACAAATAATGATAATAATAATAATAATTATAATAATAATGATATTATTATCAAAATAATGATAATAATATAATAATAATAATAATATTATTAAAAAAATAATAATGTTAGTAATGAAAATAATAATAATAATGAAATATTAGTATTTACAAAATTAATTTAGTAATTAAATAGTCCAGGGACTAGTTTTGTAATATTCAAAACATGTTTTAAAAACTTAAAACATGAAATAACAAAACGAAAACTCGAGGGGCCATTTTGTAAATATTTCAAAACCAACCCCCCTCCCGTCGACCACTGTTCCGGCCGGTCACCGGCGTGATTCCGGCGACTCCTAAACATCGAATATACACGGTTTTTGATCAAATAATTGTTCCCGACACTCCCATATGGACGATGCGAACCAAAACCCCACAATAATTTGAGAATCAAGTCGATAGTGCGATTTAAACCGCCCGTGATCATTGTCGGCTTCTTTACAGCTTTCCAATCGCACTGAGACTAAATGATAATCAAATTAATCAAATGTACACGATGCTATAAATACTACTGATCTATACAAGCTTTCAATTGCATCAATTAATACCCAGAAACTTCAATTAATTCTCTCCTTCCCCGAAACCTGTAACACACTCGAACTCCTATCTAGAACTATTGTAAACCAAACTTGATTGAGGGCTTTCGATCATCTGAGCTATTAGAAGCTTCCTGCAAGAGGAATTTGATTATCAATACCATTTGGATAGCATTTGATCTTCTTCCCCTGTCGCGACTGTTCTTCGAAGAATCATCACCAATTCGACATCATCTGGTAAATTAAATACACCATTATGTTCGATTGATCATGGGGAACAAAAGCCCCATGAATCCATACATTAACATAATCGATTGGATGCTCAATTTGATCGATTGTGTTTTAGGGTTCTTGAATTGGGGATGAACATTCGGGATTGTGTTTAAAATTAATTGGGGTTGTATTCCTTTCGATTTGGAGCCTTGGCTCACTGGTTCGGGTGTTGGGGCGATGGGGAGGTGGTCGCGGGTTCGAACCCGGCCCCCTCCCATTATTTTTTTAAAGCTTTTTGAATAAATTAAAAATATATAAAATTTCCAAAATTATAAAAATAATTTTTAAAACTTATTTTATTTTAAATACCCTTAATTAATTTTCTGTAATTTAATTATTCAAAAACATTTTAAATAAAATTTATAAAATATTATTTAAAATATTATAAATAACCATTTTTATAAAAATAGACTTTAAATTATGATTTAAAGTATTAATTCATTAATTGAACACCATATCATTTTTAATTAATGATAAATCATAAAAAAATTGTAGTAATTCAATTATTTAAAAACCCTAATTATTTATGTAAATAATTACTACATGTATTATAAATTATTACATGTATTATAAATTGTTATCCATACAAAAATGGGTTTTTAAATATAAATTAAAACAATCAAATTATTAATGGATATTATATTATTTAGGGATTTATTTTGATAATATGAACACAAATTAGACTTTATAAATTTAAACATTTATAAAATCTTACAAAAATTAAATATAAACTTATATGTTTATATAACGTCTATAATTTAATTAGAATATAATGATATGTCAAAATCATTATTAAACTAATTAAATTTTATATAAATCATTAATTATTAACAAAAATAATTAAATGATTTAATGTTTATAACAAATCCTAGAAAACCAAAACCTAGATCAATTGAACACCAGGTTCAAGATCTAACTTATTTAGGTTTTTGGATTGTATCTGTTTGCTTACGTGAAATTATAATTCCTTAACAGGAATTTACTAGGTTGTCAACACCACACAGGAACTGAGGTGAGTTCATTTTCAACTTTCCCCTTTTTAATCATTTAAATATTTTGGGGCTGAGATACATGTTGTAATTAAATTACAAATTATTTTTGTGTATTATGTTGAATAATAATTGATCACATTTATGATTACATATGGTTATATGAAATCCTTCTCTGTATACTGGACTATAAATAAGCAGGGATCTTTTGGATAGTACTATCGGGGAGTGACTTACCCCCACAAAGGTATGGACATGTGATCCATATCAGATGCACAAAGATCTTGATGTCATTCGGGATGACTGTTTCTGTAGTGAGAAGGCAGATGTGCACTTTATATAGTTTGCATTATAGTTCCATTTACAACCCATATGAGGATAAATGTAAAGGAGGATTTGCTCCCTCTGATTTGAAATTATTATGAAAATATAATATACACATAAAAGGATAATAAACTAAGTGACATGGACAAATTCAAGGTGAAGGATTTGTTGGGCTTGTACTTAGTAGGTATGTGGGATAGCGGGTTCACCTTATTAAAAAGGGTTCCGACAGGCTATTCATATACCGGTGAGTAAATTAAACTCACACTTTTTCTATAAATCCTATTTGATGATAATTGATGATTTATCACTATGTTTTACTTACCTGTGAACTCACCAACCCTGTGTTGACACTTGATTTACATGTATTCTCAGGTATCTACTAGGAGCTTATGGATATGCACGTAGGATCATATAAGAGCTCAAGATACCTATTGATTATTATCTGAAATATGATTTAGACATGTTGTCATGAAACAATCTATATTTACTTCCGCTACGCATAATGTTATTCTGAACATTATTGTAATGATTATCTAAAAACTATCATATAGATAACTGCATCTCTGTGTAACTACTGTGTTCGATCCTGTTTGTTCACCCCTCCGTGATAGATTCCAGACCCGAATTTGAGGGTGTGACATTATACTAATAAAAAGTTTAAATAAATTTTATTTTATTAAATGATATAGTACTATTATTTGAAACAATATCATTCTTTTTAATACAGATGTGCACTTTCACCATTTTTTGACGGATGTCATTTGAATCATAACTCCGGTTAATAGAATAATAATAAAGGGAGTAAAACATTATTTTATATATATAATCTTGAAATGAAAAGAACCTATATTATGATATTCCTAAGTGAATTTAATTATTCAAATGAGATTGAATAGAAAGTAAGTCAATCTTACCAATTATTAATGAATCATATAAAAATTCTGATGATATAAAAATCCATTATAATCGTAACATGTGTAATTTTGAAAATCGTGAATGGATGATGATGGAAGAATGAAAACTAAAGTGATTCTTGAAAAAAATACTTAAAATGTGTTAATCTTACAATTTAATAATCAAAGCCTATAGAAATGATAGGAACTTTGTAACTTACCTTAATAAATGCTAATCATAAAAGACACACAATTAATAGACACATAATTAATACAAACATATAAAATACTATAATACCCCTGGTGAATTAATTAAAATGAAATTAAATTAAAAACGAATCAATGGATAGGATTAGTTCTCGCGGTTCTCGCGATCTTTAAGTGTTCTGAAAAGATCCTGAATATATATATAGGAGAGGGATCAAATGGAAACCACTTCTATAATTGAAAACCATAAAAACCAATATCAACCAATCATAAAATTTTAAAATTAATTAGTTTTAATTTGTTGTAAAAGGGTTTTTTAGTAAAGTTACACTTAAGTATTTATGGTAATTATCTTCTATATTTGAAATCCTTATTTGTCTCATTCAATCCGTTATTTCTTTTTAAACTTTTTAAAAAATGCATAGAAGTATATGACTTTTATTCTATCTTTATAGTTTGATTATTAAACTATTTTCTAATACAAATAACTAAATTTTCTTAATAAATAATCTGCTTGAAGTCCTCCTTCTTAATCAAAATGGCATAATATCTCAATCATTCATATGGATTTCTCTTTTGTACTGCGTTTAACAAAGAAACAGAACATCACGAAAACTTCCAGGTATTAAATCGATTTACTTTGAATTTGGGATTCACTGTTTTTGTTAAATCTTACCAAGTCTATAGTAAGTTGGAGATATTCATACGAATTGCTCCGCTACCGCTACCGCTACCGCTACCGCTACCGCTACCGCTACCGCTACCGCTACCGCTACCGCTACCGCTACCGCTACCGCTACCGCTACCGCTACCGCTACCGCTACCGCTACCGCTACCGACCGCTACCGCTACTATATAATAGAGAAACCATGACTAAATTTATAATTTTACATCAATTTTAAGATGACATATGAAAAGTTGCAAGGTTTAACATGTAATGTCATAAGATTTATTTCTATTATACACCTTTAAGCTTTAAATACTTATACTTCATTTTATAATTAAATTTAAAGTATTACTATTATATTTAAGGTTATCTTAATCTATTTACATCTATATTACTATATAATACAACTTTTTGGACAACATTGTAATTTTAATCCATTTTTAAGATACTTAAAAATAATTTTGTTATATTTGGTCCAAGTGATTATGTATAAACAACTTGTTTTTTTATAAATATGCTCATCCCTATACTAATATAGATATATTTAATATCCCACATTAATCAAATAAAAAAACAAAATGAGATTTATCATAATAATAGAGAGTTAACTAAAGAAACAGTTCTAAAAATATTTATATCCCTCCCTGCCGCATCGCGCGGGTTTCACCCACTAGTATTCTAATAACTGAAATGACTTGATGACATTAAAGTTACCGATAAATCGTAAATTAAAATTTTGCACTAGTAGAATATTCTTTGACCATAGTAATTTAATCACATTCTCGAATTTATTCCTTTAGTTTCAGTTTATATTGATCTTTTGCATTTCGTTTCATGTATTACTTTCTAACAATTCAAACATTATTATCCTTTTTCACATTGATACAATTATTCCTTTAGTTTCAGTTTATATTGATCTTTTGCATTTCGTTTCATGTATTACTTTCTAACAATTCAAACATTATTATCCTTTTTCACATTGATACAATGTCATTACATTACATGAATAACCCAAATATATTCACCCTTTATTACTTTACACGTATTCTAGATATGTATTGTTGATGATTTAACAAAAGACCCTTTGAGAACATATCGTTGACTTATTCACCTAAAAATATTAATTGACTTTGACCCCTTTAACACACATTAATGTTGCATTTAATTAATTTAGTTGAGCATTTGCTACAATAGTAGCCCTTTGGGACTATAAATACTAAAGCTAAGCAACACATGCATCAATCAACAATCATCAAACTCATACCTTAAAAAATGACTAACTCTCATAACATATCTTTTTTCATGATTATTGTTCCTCTTTTCTTCAATCTATTGGTTGATATTTGCTTTGCTGAAAATGGCCAAAAGACGGTCGGTAACTGGCTAGAGATCGCGAGCCCAGATGATCCAGTAGTGATTGAGATCGGGGAGTTTGCTGTTGATGAACACAACAAAGATACGAATAGTACTTTGGAGTTCGCGAGAGTGGTCAAAGGCGACACACAAATAGTCGGAGGAATGAATTGGCGGCTAACAATCGAGGTCAAAGATGTCGAAGAAGTCGAGAATTATGAAGTTCTTGTTTTTGAGCAACCTTGGCAGAATGTTAAAAACTCATTTCTTTTAAGATCGTTTAGTCAACATCGTTTTTACTAATTGTTCTGTTGATGATATATGCTTTTCATTTTATGTAGTTTGACTGACTAAAACGTCATGTGGCTTACTTTTTCAATTGTGATGTGAATTTTTCGTTCTTTATAAAAGGAAAACTCTTTTTTGTTTTTATATTTTTCATCATACATTATAATATTTTGCATGAAATAATGTAGTCAACAACGCTTTTAATATTTGTTCAAATGATGATGCTTTTCAATTTTATATAGTTCGACTGAATAAAACGTCATGTGACTTAATTGTTCGATCAATTATGATGTGAATTTTTCGTCATTTAATAAGATGAAAACTCTAATTTTTAAAATATATTTGTCATTATACATTATACATTTTAAAATTTTACGTGAAACAGATGTAATTAAGTTGTTGTGCATATTTTGATTGTGATACATGTAAATTTTATAATGTGTGTGATTTAATTGAATGTTTAAAACCTAAACACTATAATGATATTATTAGTTTTTGTATTATATAAGTTATTCGATGCCTCAAGTTTCCAACCCTTTGTATACTCCTGTAAATTGTATAGTTTAAATATTATGGATGTATCCTGAAAGTTAAAGAATTATTTTTATCTTACTTGAAATTAGTATCGTGCATCTCTTTTTAAACTTTGAATATCATATTTTCTAATCTTCACTCAAAATAGTATACAAAATATTATCTAAACTATAACTTTAACGGTTAATAAATATTTTAAAATTGCTTATAATTACAATAGTACTATTATAATTTCCTTGTGTATTATATCTTATACTTGTCTAGTTGTGTTTCTTCAATAACTAACAAATCAACGGACAACTAAAGCCACTTTATACTTCCCACAAGTGATCAACTTAACCTGTGATATGTTTAGGACTATTTAGCTTTACTGATTTTACAACAAAATCAGTAAAAACAAAAAATTTTAACACTAAAAACACCAAAATCAAAACGTTCATTTGTGATTTATCAACTTCACAACTCAAAAGCAAAACTTGCTACCATGATTAAAATTGTCTTGCCTAAACGTTTAAGCTCCCACCTAAAAGGTTTAAGCTTTAACACTTTGAGAGTTGTTTCTTATCTCGTGGATGTGATTTTTGAGATATTTATCTCTGGTTTACCAAGTTAGGGAGCTTAATATAGAGTTTTTAATGGATTTGGGTGTGTCTAGATTGCAAAAGACAGATGTAGCATCCACAACTTTTTATTAGTCTTCTTGGGATAGATATTTGATATAAATGAAGATGAGTGAAGTTATTATACAAAGTGTATTTTTGTTACAAAGTGTGAAAAGACATAATGAGGCTAAAAAAGTCACAAAAAAATTAATATCTCACAATCTAAATCGAATTTTAAAAAAGTACTTCGGAGCCTCTGTTACTCTCGTTGTCCTCTTTCAGAAAAAAAATAAAAAAAAATTAAAATTTTTTTTCATTATGTCTTTATATAACACAATGACGTCATTGTGTCTTTATATCGACAGAATGACGTCATTGTGTCTTTTATATCGACAGAATGACGTCATTGTGTCTTTTATATCGACACAATGATGTCATTGTGTCTTTTATATCGACACAATGACGTCATTATGTCTTTTATATATCGACACAATGACGTCATTATGTCTTTTATAATGACACAATGAAGTCATTGTGTCTTTCATAAATGACACAATAAAAAAATATTAATTTTTTAATTTTTTTTTAATTTTTCGTTTATTTTTTTTCTTAGTGAGGGTGACTAGGGGAACAAAGGTTCAAATTATTTTTTGAATTTCGATTTAGATTGTGAGATATAATTTTTTTGTGTATTTTCTGACTCATTGTGTCTTCTCACACTTTGTAGCAAAAACACACTTTAGATTTGAACCTTTTTTCAATGAAGATATAATAAGAAAAAAGTCATGATTTATGTTAATGTTAAATCTACAAAATTTGAAAAGTTTATGGTGAGACTATACAAATTATGTACATAGACATGTTATATAAAAACAACAAACTGGATCCTAAGGTCGACATGACATGACTATGTGACTCTCATTTAGATAAGTGTGACACTTGTTTATTAAGATGAAAATTTCTTGAAGAACATTAAATAACATGATAAACATCTACATAGCTTTGTCATAGGCTGTACAACTCAAGAGAAGAACTTTGTCGTAGGATGCATTTATATAAAACAACTTACATATATGTGTATATGTATAAAAGTTAAGGTTTGGTGGCTATTGTCTTTATGTAATTTTGTATTGAAAAATGAATATACAACATATACGTGGTCTCACTACAATGCTAAATGGGGACTGGCACGAGTAGGACAATAAAAAACATGAACATATTGACAAAATTTTGTTTCGGCAAATACTGACTAGTTGTTTTAAAATGAGTAATTGCGATTGATCCATTTGGGAACACACCGGGATATATCAACACCACGAAATATAATAACATTTTAATAAAAGCTGACTTACATGTATAACGAAATCTACAGTTTGGACATATAAAACAAACAGATGTACCAACTGCTTACATCCCGGAAAATTAGAATTAAAAGATAACATAATAAAACACTGTACACAAAACTTAGCCATGTTCTCTTGGGTTAGAACAAACTAGGATATGTTCATATTCTTTTTGGCCATAGCAATTAAAGGAACAAAATGGAGTTTAAGGAAAATGCAGATGCGTTTACGGTTGAAAAAAAACAATTGATCGAAACAAAATAGGGGAAAAGGAGAGGACACAAAGGTATTAAGAGGTGAAAAAAGAGAATTTGAAATTCAAATCCATTTATATTAAGGGAAAAACAAGTAATAAATGTCGAAGCCCACAACAAGTTAATATCAGAGCAATCTGGTATAACACCAGAGCAAATAGAGTCAATCCACATGGAAATGTGGACCGAAGGCAAGTCAATCAGTGTGTATGTGATAATGATTAAAATGTAAGTCGTCCAAGGGAGTACTGTAATAACAGGTACTGAAAACTCATTTTAAATTAAATATTATAAGAAAATTCCATTACGATAAGTCAAAGATAAATTAACATAATGGACTTGGGGATCTTGAAGGGGTAACAACCCTAAAACAAAGTAATAAATAGGTATGGAATAGGAAAGGCTTCGACCCAAACAGCTTGAACCTTGTTTTGGTTTCGAAATAAAAAGAGTAATAATCTAGAACTTTAAAAAGTTTTGAATTATGAAAAAACTTTTATTCAAACCTCTCAAAACATGAACACATTCATTCCTATAGGAGACTAAAGAATAAAATTTCAGACATGCTAATGAGTAGTTTTGATCCACTTTTTATATTTAAATGAGAGATTTTAATATTTGTGTTCTATATAATTACGTATTATGTTTAATTTTTAATGTGTTATAAGACAAATTTGTATTATCTGTTTTTATATGTATTATTATGATTTTAAACTAGTAAAATGTTAAGAATTAAAAATAGCTAAAAGGACAAAAAATAGAAATTTTGTTATATGGTAAGTTCATGCCCTATCCGAAATCCGACCCGATTTCATGACCGTATCCGAAATCCGATCCGATCCGAGTAATACGCTATCAGATCCGATGAACAACCCTATTCATCCAAGGGTATAAATAGAACAAATGAATTCTATTTCAGGTAATGCTCTTTGAATTATACATTTGCTCATTTATTCAATTCGTTTTAATAAAAAAATGGCTTATTATTGCATCGGAATCAGGTCACAAAGCTAATATATTTCTTTAGACATACTTCTGAAGTATTTAAATGACTAACTATTTTTAAACTTAGTTTATGCATTTTGCTCAAATCTTTCGTTTCATATTCCATACGTCTTTTAATAAAAGGTCAGTCCAAAACATGAAACTAAATCGAAATCAGACCGTTAGTTACGATTCAGTTTGGTTTGATTTCAATTTACTACGGTTTGATTTTAGTTTCTCTAGCAGTTTGACTCGCACTTTAACCAAAATCAAACGGAATCATCCTTATTATAATACGTACACAGTTACACAGCCGTTGAAGCTCTACATAAAGATCACGTTTATATAACAGTTTAATCATCGATCGAATATTCTAGACCAAACACGTTAGATGCTATTTTACAATTATAAAGTTTTGCAACCCCCTTCTAATCCCTCACCGATTTGCACATGGCGGAAAACGGTACGAACTCCTCTAACACACACACACACATTTTCCTTCATATATGCTTCAATCAACGGTAGCAATTTGTGATATCGTATGCTCTATTGTTCTGTTACAGATTCGCTCAATGAGTTTCTCACTGTCGCAGTTGATGTAGCTAAGAAAGCTGGAGAGGTTAGGTCACAATTGCACTGCGAGATCAGTTTTGAGCATCTAGGGTTTTTACTTTACTGATTTTGATATTAAGTTTAATCGAAGATTCACCTCATTTGGTTCTTTGGTTTGGTTGGTGTGAATCAGGTTATTCGTGGAGGATTTTATCGGAGTAAGAATGTGGAGCATAAAGGATCGGTATTATCTCCATTTTCATGTTTTCAGTTTACATTTTGTGTGTCACAGTAGTCTGTTTGAATTATATCTGATTTTACATTTGGATCCATAGGTTGTGTTTGTGTTTTCACTTCTGTGTCGGTGTATATTTAGAAGCTATGGTGTGGCTTTGTTTCAGTTTCTGAATATGAGTGTAGAATTAATGGCACTTATTTGGATAGCATTTGGTGAAATTGCAAGTAATTCCATGCTCTTTCTGTTCCAAAATCATTTAGCTCGTGTAGGATTCGTAAACCTTTTCGTAACCGGAATCATTTAGTTTATGTAGGATCAATGAAATACAAGGGTAAAGTATAATGAATACATTAATTGTAAGTCAAGTGTATGTTTCATCTCCGGTTTATAGGGTCAACCGTCAAGTTGTTAAACATACAAACAAACAAACAAACCCAGTATATCCCGCTCAAGAGCAGGTTTTTTTTTTGGAGGGGTGCGCCAAGCCTTGGTGGTAGTGTAAGACCAAAGCGACGCGTGAAGAACCCCAGCAGCAAGCTACTGTGATGGGTCTTCCCCCTTAAAAAACTAGATTAATATCGAGTGGGTCGATGACCCACATATCAGATATTAAACTGATCAGATATCAAGTTGTTAATTGATCAATTTTGTTAAAAAGGAGGGGTATAACGGTATTTAATAAGATAGTTACATTCTTAACAAGCATTTGGAAAGCAAACATTCGGAAGCACACTGGTTTATCTACAATCTCATTGATTCACAAATCACAATGCAGGTGGATTTAGTTACAGAGACTGACAAAGCTTGTGAAGATCTAATATTCAATCATTTGAAGCAGCATTTTCCCGGACACAAGGTTAAAGATCATACACTATGCTTGCTAGTTTGGTTTAGTAAAATACTGGAAATTTGTTTTTATCTTTTAGGAAAGTTAAAGTTCTTAACTGTTTCTCTACTGCTTTTGTTACCTGTCATAAACCATAGTTCATTGGAGAAGAAACCACTGCCGCCAATGGTGTAAGTCAGCTGACAGATGAACCAACTTGGATTGTTGATCCACTTGATGGAACAACCAACTTTGTACATGGGTACTTTTTGAAGTCTTTAGTTAAATTCACTATTTGTTGAGAATTTTTGGCTCTAATTTTTCTCACTTCCTATAAAAATGCCATTTGTAGGTTCCCCTTTGTGTGTGTTTGTATTGGTCTTACCATTAAAAAGGTCCCAGTAGTTGGGGTGGTCTACAATCCAATCATGAACGAGGTTAGACTTACTATTATACCACAATAATATAGTTAACGGACACATTTTGTCTAGATTACTAAGAAGGTTGTTTGTGATATGAGTTGTGTAGCTTTTCACTGCCATTGATGGAAAAGGTGCTTTTCTAAATGGAAATCCTATCAAAGGTAGGTATACTTCCTAACTGCTATGCATTTGCTTAGTTTATAGTCTGTTATTGCTCTGATGGTTCTTACCACAAATTGCAGTATCTTGTCAATCTGAACTTGTGACATGCCTCCTTGCCACAGAGGTGACGTTTACCTTGATTATATCATCCAAGTGACGATTTCTTTATACATTATTAGCAACACATGGTACATATGATAACTTAAAATCGGATTTTTTTAATGATTAAAAAGCATATTCAGTGAAAAAAAGAAAATGATGAGACCTATCATCAGTGTTTGTGTTAGGGCTTATGCGAAGCATTTATCAATGGGACTCTAGGGTCTGTTGCTATATATTACTATATTAGAGGTAGCAAAATTTGGCCAGTTGAGTAATAGGTCAAAATGGGATACTTTTATATGGGCTGGGCCTAAGTTGGTTGACCCACACCTAAACACATCATTTTCTTGTCATTTTTTCTATTTTTTCCTATTATTTGCTATCACATAATGCATTATATCGGATTATAGAAAGTATATTATTACAATAATATATTTTGTAAATAAATTGATTTAGGAAGTTGTAAACATTAAAAACACACTTTAGGAGACTTTCAAGCCAATTGACACATTTGAGCCTTTTAGTTTTGGCTTATATTTTGTTTGACCATAGAGTTAAACTGTTACCCCGTTTGACGCCTTTATAACTAAACTGGTTGAGATTGCCACAGCTACTATGTGCTGTGACAGTGATCTAAGATTTTTTAACGTCAAAATGCAGGCTGGAACCAAGCGTGATAAGGCTACTTTGGATGCCACTACAAATAGAATCAATAGTCTACTCTACAAGGTTAAACCAAAACAATGCCCTATTTTAGATTTTAAATGGCTCTAGTTATCATATTATATTTCTTTTGTAATCAGGTAAGATCAATCAGGATGGGGGGCTCTTGTGCTTTAGGTCTCTGCGGGGTTGCGTGTGGAAGGATTGACCTCTTTTACGAGATCGGATTTGGTGGTCCTTGGTATGGGAGTATCTTTCTTACTTTGTGTTTATTAGTGATTGCAATTATGAAAAATGATTTATGAATTTAGATTATGTTGTATCTAATGGGTCTAATTTGTAAAATAAAAATTTTATATTTTTAAGGAAGTTGGCCAAATGGGTCAAATTTGTAAAATTAATTATATTCTTGTATGTAGTTGAGGTTTTATGAGATGACATTGCCATGACGGGTTTGGTTTTCTCCCTAGGGATGTTGCAGCAGGGGTTGTGATTGTTAAAGAAGCTGGTGGAGTCGTCTTTGATCCGTAAGAACATAATTATAACTATGCTGTAACTCCTCTTTTTTACTCTATTAACTGTGCCCATTATTTTGTCACAGATCGGGCAATGACTTTGATATTACAGCCCAGCGTGTAGCAGCTTCAAACCCACTAGTCAAAGATGCATTTATCGAAGCATTAAAACAGTCAGCTTAGACAACTATCACAGGAGCCCCAAAAGCTTGACTTCAGCAGTTAAGTTCTCTTGATGCTTCTTAAATGCATCGAAGTCAGAGTTGTTATGCATTGAAAGATATATATAACTCTAATGATTCTTAGCACCAGAAAGTGCAACATTTCATGTATCATATTACATGAACTCATGATGCATTATTTTCATGCAAATAAATAGTTTTCATAAATTCTCTTTTTAGTTCTTCAAGAGTTAATATGTGATAGTTATGGATGTAAACATGCCTCGAGCACTCAAAATTTACTTCCTCTTAACCGTCCTTCGTCTGTATAGGTTACGAGCTCTGTGTTCATAAGTTTTCCAACTTAGATTTTAGTCTGCTTGTTTTTGGGCTTGAAACACATCTGATGGAAGGCTTGCTTAATATCTGAAGAGCAAAATGAAAATAAATACAACCCTAATCTCCACAAAATCAATGGGGGAGATAGGTCTAACAACATACCATTTAATATAAGTAAAATTAAGACCCTAGATAAGAAAATAAACAAACAGTGAAATAAAATATGGTACATAGAAGAAAGAAAAATCAAGATGAAAAATCATTAGGACATTTGAATTTTACTTAAACCCGCCCATTAGTCATCCCACGATATGGATAATGCCCATAAGTACCATTATTCCCATATCCATTGCCATTAGTCCCATTATTCCCATATCCATTGCCATTAGTCCCATTATTCCCATATCCATTGCCATTAGTCATCTTCTCAGCATTTGCAGCTTTCTTCCTCTTTAAAACTACAAACCATGTGTAAGCTTCTAGAATTGCTGCAATAATAGCTAGAATAACAATTATTCCAGTATAAGCTCTTTCCCATTTCTTCTCAGGATTTAAGATATCAAAACCCTTAAATATGTTGATTATGCCTAGAACGATGATGCTGTAACCGAGTGAGTGGTGGTAGATGTTCCAGAATATCCTGTGTTTGTGTTCCTTCTTTGGTCTTACAAGTAAAGCAATCACCTATAAGGTAAAGACATTTAGACATATGCTTTGTGGATCAGCTGTACCTTACATATATAGGGCAGTTAGTTTGTTTATATTAGGTAAAATTTGAGGTACAAAAAGAGGACCGTGGAAGTGGGAAAATGGTAGGGTCTGTGGGTTGGGTACCTGGGGTTGCGTCAGAACGGGTAAATTTTGGTTCTAGAAAAATTTAAATGACCGGAAACACTTCTTTCTCACTGAATGTTTAAGCTTCTTAAAAACAACTACTTTGTCAAGTATTGTTGAAAAAGTCATTATATCAATAATGGGTTAATTTTTAGAAAAAAAAGAGGTTAAGAGGTTCTATAACTTAAAAGTAGTATTGGCAACCTTCGTACACCTTCAACCTGTTTTTTAGGCAGTATTTTGTATTATCTGTTTAACCCGTTAGAGAAAAGTGTAACTCGAAAATAACTCCCTCATAAGTTAAATAAAGGAATTTTTGGGCTAGTGTTTACCTGGAGGGTGGCTACACAGAATAGGATGATGCCGATGATTCTGTGACCTGTGAACTGCATGCCTGGGGACTGGCTTCCGAGCCGGATTCCAGTGGCCCATCCGGAGACACCAATGATGTAAGCAGAGGTTTGGCAGGTAACATGAAGGTAAAACCATGCAGGGTCAGCTGACGGGAACACCCTTAAATATCTTGCGATTATAGCTCCAATAGGCATCAGGGTACCCCAACTAATTGCATTTAGGACACCATGAATCTACAAATTCCCAAATGTAAGTCATCATAAAATTTCCACACCTGACCTGAGATTATAAACATGATAACTTACATTACGTTTCTTGGTTTTTGAACTGGTTCCTGACGCCCCTCCTGAACTCCCAGATTGTCGTGAAACAACGTTTAGGGTCCCCATAGACCTAATATTATCACCTGATGCCGCATGCGGCGTAGGAACATTCCCAGATAGCTGACCTTCTTGCCAAACTTGATTCATGGTAGTACCTGTTCCGTTTTGCAGACTCAACTTCGCGAAAATAATAATCTCATTATTAGAATAAGTCGCTGACAGATCAGAAACCGGGAAGCTAAGATCCCCTTCCGCCAACTGTGTGTTGTAACCCGTGATTGGTGACGTGTACACCCTCATACTCCCATCAGATTGCTGGAAAGCAACAAGTGTTTGTGTTCCAGCCATGCCTTGAGAAGTTGGATTAATCCCCCATGCAACCCACTTAGAAGAGTCAAAGTTTGTGTGACGATAGGCGAGTGAGAGTGTTTGTGAGGATGGGTTGTATGTGTAGTGTAGAAACGAGTTTAAAACCGGGAGATCATTGCAAGCGCTAAACACTGCGTTGCTTGCAAACGCATAGTTAGAACAAGTTTGAGCATAGGTTGATAGAAACATAGTTGTTAGTACCATAATACAACACAAAGACACCATTCTTTGGTCTAGCCCCATTTCAAGTAAAAGTTTTATGAAATACTTGTGAATGTTATAGACTGTTGGGGAAGAAGAAAAAGTGGTATACTTATAGATAGGTGAATCATGGGTTGGGGTGTTTTGGGGTGAGGGTTAGCGTTTTAGGTTAGTTTGGTGAAAAAGATTCTGTGTTAGTGAGAGTGAGAGGTGTCCTATTTTGATGAAGCAGATTTGGTAACAGTTGGGCTTTTAGGTTTCAACAACACACACATGCATGCATCTAACTCCAACTGCCCCTTGTGCAAAATATTATGTGAAGGCTATACAACTCATGGATACTTCATTTCTTCTCTTACTTTGTCTCTCTAGGTATGTATACACACACAGGGGTGTTAAATTATAAACATGTCATATTTTTGGGCTGATAAGTCGTACACTAACCAAAAATTTTACACAAACCTTGAACAAAACTCGTGTGTTCATGGTTGACATGAACATAGCTCGTTTACCATGATTTTTCTATATTATTACAATGAAAATACTCATTTACATAAAATAAACATAAATGTCTATAAGACGATAATGTTTAAACTACCTAACCTAATAGTCAGTGTCTTTAACTTTACGTTTTGACTTGAAGAACTTAATTAATCTAAGTTATGACAGCAAGTACCTTTTAAAATGTGTAAAAAATAAATGGGTCAGGTTGTGAACCGTAACATGAATCCATCAGGTTGACCTGAAATTGATTTAACCTGTTTAGGCTAAATCAAAGCCAAGCATGTGAAATTAATCTTAAGTTCATCTTGTGTCAAAAATTTATACCCCTTGCACATTACACACGCACGTATGTAACTATGCTTTTAAGAGCATCAATTTGTATATGCAATTATGCATAAACAAGTGAACATTCTATTTACTGTGTCTTGCTTGTTAATTGTTTTTTTTTATAATAACGATTGGAAGGCAGTTAAGCAAGTAAAACCTAAACCTACAAAAAGCATAATTTTAGACCTGAAAACCAAAGTCAAAACCAACATCAACGGTTCAACGTGACTTGTATTTGACTTTTGACAAAGCTTGGAAGCTAGCTATAGGATGTTTAAGTGTTTAACACAAAGACATGTAACTTATGCAAATAGAGTTGTACAATACTACAATGATTTGTGTTGGATTAAGTATGGTGGTTAGTTGTACCTCTCCCACCGGTAGTTGTTCACCATCTTAGGAGAGTTGGTATCCATCTCTTGTTTTGTGTTTTCATACTTTTGTCTGTTTCTTGGTGGCATTTAGAGTTTTGGTTCTATAATAGTATTTGATTTTTTAATGATATGGGCTTAGAGAAACAATATATGATTGATACTAAAGCAATTTATTCGTGTTAAAATATGATGTGGAATTGCATAAATTGATGCAACTTGCAGCCCTTTTTCTTCGATCAAACGGTATTTAAGACACTTTTTGAAAATGTTATCCATCTAACATGATCTTAAAAGTCATCCTTTTACTATATGTTGCTACAATTTCCTACTGTTTTGTTTTTGTTAGATCCTGCAATGTCTTTCAAATTTATAGGATTATGACTTTGTGTTAGCATGAGGGTTACTTAGCTAGTCCGGGTGATATTTGGTTTATCAAAAATATACACCGTTGCAATAGGGCGAAGGTTGTGTTTAAAATTTTAGTCCCATACAAGTTAACTACCTTTGATATACTTGTCTACGGGTATTATTGCCAAAACACAAACATGAAAATATATACTATATAGTGATTTATGCATAAAAAATGTCTTAGGTCATAATATAGCCAAATTCAAGGTGCGTATTGGGTTTACAAAGGTTTTGGGTTTGGGCCGAGTTGTTTTCTTGTTCACTAAAATTGAGACCTTACCTACTATACCTAGTCTCTATATATCTCTATTTTATGTATTTGTAATCTTTGTATTGTGCTAATAAAAGAAAACCTACTGCAGGACCGGTAAAGGGAATGGTCACACAACAGTTTTCACAAAAAGGAAAGTGTTAGAACACTCAACAGATCAAATGGGAAACCGGGTTTATATAAAAGATACTAAGAACACAAGTAAACAAGAGACAAAACAAGAATATGATAAGTATGGTTTCAAGAACGCTGTATATTGTTCTCTAGTTTTATTACAAGTGTCATAAGTATAAGATAAATACAAGAACCTAAGATACTTTATGCTACATCCTACAGCCGGTTATACTTTAAAAGACAGCTGAAAACACTAATCTAGATAACAAAATCAATGTGCAGTCAAAAGTCAGATTGTTTTTTGACTTTGTGACTATGATGCCATAACTCACATCGTAATATATTACAAAAATGATGAAATGTATAAAATAGAAAGCTACAGACTTTAAACCTTAATCTACAGTTACAAAAGCATGGACTTTTTCATCAACTTATACAAGTTGATGATCAACTTATACAAGTTGATGAGTCTTCAGAGTTGCAACGTAAAGTGAGTCAGCTTTATACAAAGTTGATCAGAAAAAGCATGTCTTCTCTATATTCGGAAGAAATCAGTCTTCACTTCATTGGCTTCGGAAGACTTTGTCTTTAAAGTTTCGGAAGACTTCATCTTTGGTTTCGAAAGATTTGGTCTTTGATTTCGAAAAATTTAGTATTTGGCTTTGAAAGATTTTGTACTTCGAATATTTTTTTATGAAGAGTGTAAAATTTTGAAGTAACATTTACCTTGTACGTCGATGCATGCATACTGGATACTATTTGGTTGTTTTGGTCGCATCAGTCTTTCTAATATAACCTTACACCTACTTATAGCCTATGGATGTAGGTCACACTCACCAAACCACGTTATTATTTATAATGTACGTGATATTCGTTTGTGTTCGTGCGTTGGTTCCGTTTCATCCCTTGAAGCCTAATAAATGGTATCAGAGCTTTGACGAAAATATGTTTGCGTTGAGGCGATATGCCGTTTGGTTTATTTTTTCTTTTGGTTTGAAGATTGCCGCTTTCTGTTCTCTTGTGGGTTACGATTAAGCAAATAAATAAGGGGCATTTATATATTTTCTCTTGTACCGTGTGCCCACTAAACAGTAATAGCTTTTTCCATCCTCTTGGTTTTATAAAAATTATTATTTGAATCCAAAAGTTTAGATTTTGTTGTTACATCCAAATGTTTTATTAAAATTATCATTTGAATCCATTTTACTACACCTAATTAATTCCGTTAAGGTTTTTCATTAACTTTCCTATATTAGAAATATTTTAATCAACACAAGTACACACAAAAAAAGTCATACATGAGGGGTTGTATGTGTTCAATCTTTTTTGATAATCATCATTGCGAATTGAATTCACTTGTTTCATTAAACAAAATACAAAGATAACCATCTAAAAGTGACTCATTTTTAATTTTATAAAACATACACAAAAAATATAAATAAAAAACAAATTAACGACACAAGCTATCTGAATCATATCCATAAAACATAAATCATCGCAAAAGTAAAAAAAACAATGAACAATATGACATTAACAATCCCTGAATAATAATCGTAACACATCAATCATCGTAACCATGATTAAACTTTATATCAAAGAACAAATCCCTCAAGTGAGGCTGGTCATGTCTTTTGTCATTGTTTTAACTAAATATACCCCTAATGTAGGAAAGTTAACGAAAAAAATTAATAGTGTTTGTTGGGTGTAGTTGAATTGATTCAAATAATAATTTTAATAAAATCTTAAAATGCAAATGATAAAATTTAACTTTTAATTTTAAATAGCAATTTTTAATAAATGCATAGGGATGAAAATACACTTAACTCAACAAAAAGAGGGGGGGGGGTCTTTGCTGTTAGGTGTGAAAATTTAAAAGAAACATAGTTTTTTTTGGTTAGTTTGTGGGGTTTCTTGAACTTTTTTAATCGAGAACAAGAAAGAAGAAAAAGGATTAGCTATTAACAATTTTTTAAGGGTGATATCTTAGATCAAGAAAAAAACAGTCGTTTTGAGTTTTCCCCACGATTCCTTCGAATAAGAGAGAAAACAATAGTATTTTGTTTATTTTTGGTAATTATTCGATTGGTTGTGATCAAAATCCAGTACCAAATTGAAACTCTTTGAAGTTGCCTATTAGAATTTGATGAACTTTTGCATTCTTTAGGTAAATGTTAGGGTTTTGTATTTCAAGTTTAGATTTTTGACTATTTATTATCAACTGTTTTAGAGAAGCAGGTTTTTTAAATATTAGCTGGGTTTGGTAAGATAATGATTTGTCTGCGATGTTTACTGCAGGAGCAAATCAGTCAATTGATAGTGTGAAGTAGAACAATCATCAAGTTTAGCCTCCTGCCATTGTTGTGTCCGTTTAGATTTGCGTCTTGTTTGTCGTTTGAGATGGTTGAAGACTAGAACGTTGTGATCGAGAAATTTAACGCTTCTGATTTTAGTTGGTGAAAAATGCAAGTATAAACATTGTTATGGCAGAAGGACTTGGATGTGAACACAGGGTAAACACCTAAAAAAATAGAACAAGCTAATTGGGAATTAAAGGACAATAGGCTCATGTGGTTATTACATTGGCTTTGACAAAGAGCGTTGCTTTTAACATCATGAAGGAAACCACGGTTCGTGGTATGATGTCAGCTACGTCGAATATGTATGAGAAACCGTATGCAACTAATAAGATGTTCTTTATTCAAGAGCCGGTGAACACAAGGATGAAAGAAGGAAAGCTCACATTAACAATCTAAATTTAATCTTAGTAAAGACTTGTATATGTTGGAATTAAGTTTGATGACGAAGTTTAGGATTTACTATTATTGTCATCTCTGCCTGATAGTTGGTTTGAAACTGTGACTGCAGTTTCAAGTTCAGTGGGGACTATGGGTTTCGCTCTTGAAGGTATTCGTGATCTAATTTCGGGTAAAGATGTCAAAAGAAGAAAGTCGTGTGAATCATCAAATAGTGAACTATTAAATGTTGGCAGAGGTCGGGGTAATAACATGAACAATGGAAGTCGGGGAAGTAGTTCATTTAAACCTAGAAAGAATGTAAAATGTTGGAGCTGCAATGATGGGAGACACGTTAAAAGTCAATGTCTAAATAAGAAGGATTCAAATAATGCTGATAGGGATGTTTGTAATAATGAAGCATTGATACTCCGTGTGAAAATAGGTGCGGACTTTTGGGTCATGGATTTAGGGGTTTCATTTTATGCCATGGACAATGGGGAAGCGATGATGAATCTGAAACATAGTTGTCACACCCCAACCTTGACGGCGGAAACGTCGAGGTGTGAGAATTACGATTGTTCACAGCCACATAACGCTATTATTAATTCCAAATGTATTAATCAAGGTTCAATTGTAACAATACAAGTAAAAGGCTCAAACAAAGATATATCATGAATACAAAGTTAAAAGTAACAAAATCATTGTTTATTTCTCTAAGTCCAGTCCTAAGTGAGATAAGCTTCAAAGAGTAGAACGCATACTTGGTTTTTCCTGAAACATGTTAAAAATAAAAGGTCAACATAAAAATATTGGTGAGCATTCCATAGTTTTCAATACATAAGTATATAAAAGATGGCAAAGTGATTAGGGATGTTATGAACAATGCAACAATCAAACCTCGACAAAGTTTTACAAGTATCAAACGTTAAAAGTATATACGATCAGCTAAGTGTATTTGGTTCCCTAGTGCACAAGCATACGGCTCCTAGGAGTCGGCAATACATCGACTTTAGCACCAAATAGGTTGTCTGTCCCATAGAACTATGACTTCGCTGGGCTAGCAATAGTTAATGATTGTACATATAACGCCATAACATGGTAACCATAAAAGTTCAACTAACCACAACTTTACATGTTGAATTGCCATAAGTTTACAAGTCTCAAATAAGTTTACAAGTGTAATGATATAAGTTAACATGTTTCACCCCAAAGTGTGAAAATAAGAAAAAAGGGGTATGGAAATACTCACATTGATATAGGCATTAAAGATGATATAAAAGGTCAAAAGATAATCCAATGTATTCCTTTACAAGGCACCTAAACATATATTACGAGTTTTAAGGTTAATAATAAGATTAACGTTCAATAAGAATTAGGTTTTTAATAGTTTTAAGGTTTTTAATAAGTAATGAGTTTATAATTGTAGTTATTTAATATTTGATATTTTAGGAATGAATTATAAAATTTATAAGGTTCAATATAAATAAAACCCTATAATTATTTAAATTAATTTGGAATAACGTTTTGATTAATAACAATTATTAATCTAACCTTTAGTTGGTATATAATATAAGAAAGTATTATTTGGATCAAAAGATTTATTATTTATTATTTGAAACAAATGATAATTAATAAGTTAAAATAAGAAAATAAAATAAATAAAAAAATAATCTAAATGTGTTATTGACATGTAATGTTTTAACAAGATAAACATTATTTAAAATCTATCTTTAAGATTTTAACTAGTTATATAAAATAAAATGTTAGATTATTATAAGAAATATATTTTTAGAAAATCATTAGTTATCCTTTAAATTAAACAAAATTTATAAACTGCTTTTTATAATTTTTAAGAATTTTTCTGAATTTATTTAAAGGCCAAAAAGCCCAAAAACAAAATGTGGGTTTTCCTGGATTCGAACCGGGGACCTCCGGCTTGTGAGGCGTGTGTGTTACCAGTGAACTAAGGGTCGTGGCCACGCTAAGTCTCGGCCCTTAATCCTTAAAAACCCTTGATCCAAAGTGTCCCCAAAACCGGATGAACCCTAGTTCGATGTGATTCAAAATTGAAGATCAAAACATCATTGATAACGTTACATTATAGGGCTTTTGTTCCTCAGGTAAAACCGAGCTTAATGGTGTATGAATATTACGTGATTTAGTTTGGATTTGATGAGATGATAGAATGGGCAGTCGCGACTACGTTGATGCTGATTCAAGATGCAGATGTTGTTGATAATCAAATTTCTCTTGTGAGAAGCTTCGGATCACCATCACGAACCATAACCCTCAATCAATTTGGACTTGAAAAGTCCAGAAGTAGTCGAACCGTATAGTTGCAGGTCAATGAAGAAGATGGAGGTTGTTCGAAAGGATAAAGTGTGTTTTAGGTGAAATTGGAAGCAGTATTCGTTTAGAGACTGATATATGCTCGTTTGTGTTTCATTAATTGAATTATTATTGATTGTTAGTGCGCGATTGTGGAGGTTGTTCGGCCGAAATCAAGGATGGAATCGGGGAAGAAGTGGAGAAGAAAGGGAGGTGGGGTTGGGTTGTTCAAGTTACACAAATGGTCCCTGAAGTATTGGATGGTTATTATTTCGTGCAGAAACTTTTATTTAAAGTTTTTTTAAAATGACAAAAACAACCCCCCTAATTTTAGTTAAATTTTTAAACATTTTAAGTTAATAAATTTTTTTATAAATCATTAATATTAGTATCATCATTATTATTGTTTTTTATAAATATTTATCACTAATATTATTATTATTATTTTTATTATTATTATTATTATTGTCATTATTATTATTATTATTGTCATTATTATTATTATTATTATTATTATTATTATATTATTATTATTATTTATAATTACTATTATTATTTAATTGATTTAGAAATTTTAAGTAAACAAGAAATGAAACAAGAATAACCCATAAGGTTTCATAAATAGCATAAATACTCGAAAATACGAGATGTTACAGTCTCCCCAACTTTTAAGAATTTCGTCCCGAAATTAAGAATGAAACTTAAACGAACAAGAGGGTTTAAATGAAAGATAAGCGTACGAACGGACAGTGATAGACGTTTGATTACAGATGAGATGTTTCACTTTAGGGAATCCTTCAAGTCTCTTGACATAATACATGCCAACTTGAACTCTTCCAGTGAAATACGAGACGTTTTGAGAGGAAACATTGGAAATGATGACGAGTTACCATGGTATGTTAGACTTATAAACCACAACTTTCAAAATATAATTTCATGGTAAGGTGATGTCTAGAAATCAATAAAAGACCAACAACGATAAGAAAGGTTAACCGTCGGAATTTAAGAATCCCCAACGTCACCATATGAAACGATCTTAACGCATATCTTGTGAATATGTATTTCTCTTTTGACCGACCATCGGTCTAAAATAATACTCTATGCGAAGATCTTGGAATGAGTCCACGATGATGGTTAAGAATATTATTAAAAACAGAAAATGAATCAATCATTCAAAATAGCGATCGATGTTTGAACGCCATACCACGGTATACGAATGTTTGAAACAGATACAAGTAATTTTCTCGACCCATTATTCCATATGAGTCAATATGAAATTATCCATTCGGTCTATAATGCATCAATTGTCATCATGACCTCTAAGGCAAGAAGCATTTTGGTTGAAAGAAAAGTTACGCAGGAGCTCCATAGGATCACGAATGTTAGGTCTTGTCATATGTGAAGATAAGACACTTGGACACATACCAAGTTACGTCTTTTCCTTTATGCCAAACCCATGACTACAAATTACGAAATTTTATGAACCTTTATATCCACATCGCAATGAGGATACTAACAACGGGTCTTGTTGTTCAAATCCAAGATAGAATTCCAATGATTTTCAAGGTTAAAGATTCAAAAACGATACAAGAAATGACGCGAACAATAAGATAGGTATTTGTAAACATGTTTTGCAGATCACAAATTTTCAAAGGTAGATTGCATACGTAATTCATCAAACTCTTAAGTATAGTCGAGAACATTCGTATGACTAAAAAGACATAATCACAAGTTGATAATATCTTTATTTGACAAAAGATTGTTTAGGAAGACTACCATCACGTAATCAGGTGTTGATGATATCTCAAAATGAAAGTTGATAAGTAAGGAATAAATGGTTCGATGTAGCTAGATCGAGTCAAAACATGAAGATAAAGGGAAGAAATCGATTTAAGAATTTACATGCTCCAAGCTCGGAATCAAATTAACCTAGAGCGATCGGGTCTTCTTTCAAGTTCAAAGATCATGCTTTGGCTTGATAGGCCGGAACACTAACATGGTTTCACCCTTCAAGTTACTACATGCTTCTTGTCACTTGATTACAACCTTGATAATTGAAGATCAAGAAATGAGAATAGTCATCAAGGTATGGTTTTCACCCCTAACTTGATGGTGTACTCTCAAGGTATGAGCACTAACTTATCAATCAAAAAGTTCGATCCCAACTCATTGTTGAGGATCCACAGAAATAAGACGAGGTAACTCACCATTAAGGTAAAGGAAATCACTCCTATCTTAACGATGAAACTTTACAAAAACAAATATAACAAGATGAACTTCTTCATCAAAATCCAGAATTCACTCCTACTTTGACGAGGTCGTTTCATTTGAGAAAATACAATCCATAAAAATAAAATTATCATCAAGGTATGAAATTTACGCCTATCTTGATGATTGAGCTTCAAGAAAACAATCAAAGATTAACATTTGTCACCAAAGTACGGGTTTCAATCCTATTTTGGTGAGATCATGTCATTTGTGAAGTGCAAGTTCCAATGAGAATAATTGAAGTCAATCCTCAGGATGAGGAATTTGCCCTAATCCAGAGGATGAAATTTCATAAAACACACAATTGGAAACCATTTATCGAAACGAATAGAGAACCATCAAAGTAAGGGAATCACCCCTGTTTTGATGAGTTAGAATTGTTTAGGAGGTACGAGTGTTCTTAGTCATAGATTGACTTACAAACTCTTGCATCTCCCATGGTGCAGTACGGTTCAAGGTTCGACTTAACAACGAAAGGAAAAGAATAACACTTAGAAATTCAGAAAATTTCAAGTTACATCAATGTAACCAAAAGGAAAATCATGCTTACAAGCTTAAGATCAAAGTTCGAGATATATGAATTAGTTATGATGGTGTTCAAATTTTGGATGGTTTAAGTCGGGAAGACGAAGTCAAGGACAAGAATGATTCAACACCATAATGAGATGTGAACATTCGATTCACAATCGAAAGGAAAATACATGGACTTCTCAAGATATGAGGTCAACCATAACCTTGTTGAAGACACGCGTACTTATAGGTGGTCACTTATCTCAAGGGTTTCAAGTCAAGCAAACGGATTCAATGATCGAATCAGATCACCATTTACACTTTGCCTGGACAAAGCATCCCGAGATGTAGGAATTCCACCTACAGCATTGCATGTTCTTAGTTTTGGGACACATCCTTAAGGATGTTTGAGAACCATAAGTAACGTTTAAAGTTTTATTGCAGAAATGATTTTCACAATTTAGTTTTAAAAATGGAATTACCTACTAAACTTCACACAATCGGCAAGTGTACCGGTCGTGGTATAGTAAAGTTTAGGTAAGACCGGATATCGAATCCATGAGACACGTTTGGCGGGTTTCGTTACTAAACCTCTATCGACTCCTAACCCAATTAATTTAATTAATTATTAATAGACAAAATAAACAATTTAATTAAAATTAATTAATCTAACATGACAGAAGAAATAAATAAACAAGAATTCAAACTTGGAAACTTGAATACGGTCAAATATGTTAAATAACTACCTAGGTAGGAATCCAACTAACATGTAATGACACAAAGGCAATGACTCGTATGACTATCTCCAAAAATACGAATCTAGGATTAACTAGGTATGTTGCTACTCCCTAAGAAAACCAGAGACACGTGTGAAGCACAAGATAGGTTTATTAAAATGTCTAATGGAAGATCACCCCTAGGTTTTCTACCACATTATCTTTAAGATTATGTTTTCTAACCCCAAGACAAAGGACAACTTAATTAAATCCAATCAAATACCCTAAAACACTAACACCACGAATGAAAGGCAAAACACGCTCTCGCGAAATCTAAACCTAACAAGCAACGGGTAGGAGGTTTTAAGCAATATCTATCACCCCTAGGTTTTAGATAAGGTAGCACATTGCAAATACTATCAAAATTACAGCCAAAACTCCTAAGATTATTTCTATCAAAGTTTAAAATTAAAAACACTAAGTAATTAATTTTAACGTGCAAGCCTAATCTAGATGTCACGCAATCAATCTAGATAAAACATACACGAGCATGGCAATAACATTTAAGTATAAAACAATACACGGTTCATATTTAATTGAGATAATAATCAAGTTCTAAGATTAATAAACAAATATACGAAGTCAAAACCAATTATTTAATCAAAACATGAATAGTTTTCAACCCAACCTAGGTAGTACTAAAAAGTTAGCTACTCATAATGTTCAAAAACATCAAGAACAATAATAAAGTAGAAAGATTTAATAACATGAATGAGAGAAACAATGAAACCAAGAAAAATAATTGATAACGAAATGAAACCGAATAATCTTTAATGTTTGTATGCTTCAATCCTTCCTTCCTGATCTTGCTCTCCACTTTAACTTTGCTCGCTAATTGTACTTCAAAGCTCCAAGTTGAATCCCCAAAAGAATGATTTTTTTCTCCTCCGTTTTTTTCTTCAATCTGTGGCTGCCGTCTCAATATATGCCGCCCCCACTGTTTTCAATACACCTTTTTTTATTTAGGTTTCGTGTCGGCCCAATTTTTTTCATCACCACTAACTTTATGTGAATAATCCATATTTTTCAAAGTGGGCCTGCACTTGAGTATCCAACAACTAAATTTGATGACATTTGCTCTTGAGAATTTTTATTATTTAATGCTCACAAAAAGATTTGTAATCCACCTGCAACATTCATGTGACCTACTTTTGAACTTAAATAAAATACCATTAAAATAATCAAGAATATATAAACCTTTGTTTGTTTAAGCGATTCAAGTAGATAAAGTTAGATGAACCAGAACATTAACTGCTTTCACATTTATTTAAATTTTTTCTTAAGTTATGATAAACAATTTTGATAATTAAATACACAATAGGTCTAAAGGAAATTAATGATCATAATAAACATACATTCTAAGTTTTACTAAATATATAACTTTTTAGCTCGTAGTCTCTAAACATTCAAAATCCATGCGTGACCTCATAAAAATAGTAATTGATAAAAACAAACATAAAACCAATCATAAGTGAGGGAAATATTTATGTAATTTATGTTTAATTTAGACCACATCAAATATCCCCACACTTAAACTTTGATTGTCCCTAAGCAAAACTCATTTCACAACAATTTAACATCGACATGTTTGAATACTTAATCTCTTTGGAAGCGGTCTCTCTACCTATCTGGATAGAGGAAAGACTTGCCACCACCTACCCTTCCCAGACCCTGCTATTGAGTGGGATATACTGGGTTTGTTTGTTTGTTTGTTTATGTTTGAATACTTAAATGCAAAACCAAAGTAGCACAACCCATTTTCCTAAAGACACAATCACTAACTAGTCACAATCAATAGGATTACAACTTAACAAGCACCATGATACCGATTAAAAACATAGACGTTCTAGTTAAATTTAGTTTATTTAAAGACTCAAAACACACAATAATCCACAACGTCTCACAATGTTCTCTCCTCTCGTTTGTTTAGTGGACTAGTATAAGATGTACTAGTTTATAACTGTGGTACTCTCGATATCATCACGACACAACATTATCATAAACTTGCAATGGTATCACATCTACACCAACTTACAATTGAACTTTGCACAAATCAAGTAGGTCTTATCAAGGTTGTAACGTGGATAGGGTGAAAGGTAGGAATAAACAAGGGAAAAACAAGGCTAACGTGTTAAAGAAATCCGACTTCGCTAGCCTAAACACGAACATAAAACGCAAATGATAAACAACAAAGGACCAAACTTGAATCCTTTAACAAACTACTAATAGACTTTTTTTTGGTTATTTTTTTTCTTTTGTTTTCTTTTTTTTCAATTTTTTTCTCATTCTTTTTTCTCTCTCTCTCTTTTTTAACTTAGATAACTAATCAAACATAACAATTAAATCACACTATTTAAATACTAACTTAGCTGGATTTCTAAAACACACGGGTTAACACAAAAAAGGGCTTAAATAAACAAAGGCTAGGCTTAACATGGGTATAAACAAAAGAAAATGGTAAATAAACGGCTCAACATGGCTAACTAGCGGATAATTTCAGGGTAGGGTAATCACAGGCTAAACACAAGGCTGAATCCTAGGTGCCTCTATCATTTCTGTGCAAGTTCAAAGTTCATGGTCTCAACGCGTATAACCTAGACAAGTTCTGAAATGCATGTATGTGTGACATAAACGCTCAAACAAAGAAATGCATGTAAAATGCAAATAATCAAGAATTAAAGGCTCAATCTCACATGAAAACGGAGGTAATCAAGGTATAAGTTGTGGACAATTGCATGTTTATTATCTCTCTATTTGCCTCACTTAATTAGACGTCTATAACATTTTATTTTGAAAACCACTTGTTAAGTTACTTAATCATGCGACTTGAAAAGTTAATCGTGCTCCAAGTTTAACTAGTTAGCGCTAATCAGCATCACACCATGATTCGTGCAAGTCGTGTTTTATATGTGTGGATGAGTTGTACTTAGTGCTTTTTTTCTTTTCTTTTTCTTTTGATGTTTTTTTATTTTTATTTTTTATTTTTTATTTTTTTTATTTTTTTTAATTTTCAGGGATTAAATAAAATTTTACATTATTATCAAATTGAAATGGAAAATGTTTCAGTTTTGCCAACTAACCTCATCCCCACACTTAAATCGAACATTTTCCCTAATGTTCGAACAAATAGATATATAAGTAATTAAAATAATAAAAGTGCATTAAATGGAAAAACTAAAACTCCCCTGATATGTAACGTGTACTGACAGAAGATCTACTAAATGTATGTGTCATCCTCACACTTTAACTTGAATAAGAGCCTCAAGCAGATGATCATTCAGCTCCGAGCAATAACCTGAAATCAAAGATAAACAAAGAAGCATCCGGTACAAAGAAATAAAAATAAATAGTAAAATAAAATAAAAATAAAAACAAACCCTCGGGTTGCCTCCCTGAAGCGCTTGGTTTATTTACGAGTCATCAGCCAGAATCGAACCTCTCAATCAGGTTCCTACAGGGGCGAGGTCAACCACTTCTTCCTCGTTCTCGATTATCGGCCCTCTAATGTAATGCTTCAAACGATGGCCGTTTACCTTAAACGTCTCCCCGTCCTTTTCCTCGATATCAATTATTTCATATGGAAATATCTCGCGCACTGTGTATGGTCCCGACCATCGGGACTTTATTTTTCCCGGAAACAATTTCAATCGTGAATTGTACAGCAACACCTGATCCCCACACTTGAATTCTTTATTACTTTTCATATGGCGATCATGTAATTCTTTCGTACGTTCCTTATATCGTGTAGAATGTGCGTACGCATGATCTCTCAATTCCTCCACTCGTGCAACTGGTGAAATCGATTCGCTCCAGCCGTGGACATTTCTAATTTACTGCCCGCAATGCCCAGTATGCACGATGCTCCAACTCCACTGGTAGATGACACGCTTTCCCATAAATCATCCGAAACGGTGTAGAACCGGTCGGTGTATTATATGCCGTGCGGAAAGCCCAGAGTGCGTCATCTAACTTATCGGCCCAATCCTTGCGATTTGATCCGACTGTTTTCTCCAGAATCCGCTTGATACCCCGGTTACTTACCTCAACTTGCCCACTAGCCTGTGGATGATAAGCCGTTGCAAGCCGATGGGTGACCCCATAGCGTTGCAAGGCTTTCTCCATCTGCGCATTGTAGAAGTGGGCCCCTCGATCACTAATCAGGGCTTTGGGGGTACCAAAGCGGGAAAACAACTGCTTAATGAATCTCACAACAACCCTATCATCATTTGTAGGTAAGGCTTGAGCCTCTACCCACTTGGAAACATAGTCTACGGCTACTAGGATGCACTTGTTCCCGCGAGATGGCGGAAACAGGCCCATGAAATCGATGCCCCACAAATCAAAACCTCACATGCCTGAATGGCGGTCTGTGGCATCTCATTCCGGGATGAGATATTTCCTACTCTCTGACACGCGTCACAACTCCTCACAAACTCATACGCGTCCTTAAAGATCATCGGCCAATAAAACCCAGTGTCGAATACCTTCTTCGCTGTCAAACTCGCTCCATAGTGGCCACCTGTTGGTCCTGAGTGGCAATGCCTCAAAATCCTCCTTGCTTCATCACCGTGTATGCACCTACGTACAATCTGATCTGCTCCAATGCGGAAGAGGTAGGGGTCATCCTAAATGTAATGCTTAACATCTGCAAAAAATTTCCTCTTTTGCTGATGTGTCATGTCTCTCATCAGAACCCCTGTCGCTAAGTAATTAGCTAGATCTGCAAACCATGGAAAACCCTCTTCCTGTGCTTTCACAAACATTAGTGTCTCATGAGGAAAGTTATCATCAATCATGTCCTCCTTAATCTCCTCACGCCCGAAGTCCTCTAAACGTGACAAATGGTCCGCTGCTCCATTCTCTGCACCTTTCTTATCTCTAATCTTAATGTCGAACTCCTGAAGCAGCAAAATCCATCGTATCAATCGTGGCTTAGCGTTCTGCTTACTAAACAAATACTTAAGGGCGACATGATCTGTGTAAACAATAGTCATAGAAAGGACGAGGTAAGATCTAAACTTATCGAATGCAAAGACTACTGCCAACAACTCCTTCTCTATCGTGGTGTAATGCTCCTGCGCATCAGTGAGCGTCTTACTCGCGTAATATATCGGGTGAAAATGTTTATCCCTACGCTGACCTAAGACCGCTCCTATCGCATAGTCACTCGTGTCGCACATCAACTCAAAAGGTAAACTCCAATCTGGGGCGACCATAATCGGGGCATTCACCAACTTCTCCTTTAGAAGCTCAAAAGCACTCTTACACTCTTTAGAAAACACAAATGGCACATCTTTCTCTAGGAGTTGTGTCATCGGCCTCGTAATCTTAGAGAAATATCTAATGAAACGTCGATAAAAACCAGCGTGGCCTAGGAAACTCCTAATAGATTTCACCGATGTGGGTAGCGGAAGCTTGCTAATAGTCTCAATCTTCGCCTTATCAACCTCAAGCCCTGCATGTGAAATCTTGTGCCCTAAAACAATGCCCTCCTTCACCATGAAGTGGCACTTCTCCCAGTTCAGCATGAGGTTGGTCTCCTCACATCGAGCCAACATCCTCTCCAAACGCTCCAAATATGAATCAAAGGAGCTCCCAAACACAGAAAAGTCATCCATGAAAACCTCCATGGAGTCCTCGATCATGTCCTGGAATATAGCTAACATACACCGTTGAAAAGTAGCTGGAGCATTACATAACCCAAATGGCATGCGACGATACGCAAAGTTGCCATACGGGCATGTAAAGGTCGTCTTTTCCTGATCCTTCGGAGCGATGGGGATCTGGAAATAACCTGAAAAGCCATCAAGGAAACAGTAAAACTGTTGCCCTGACAAAAGCTCCAACATCTGATCGATAAAGGGAAGCGGAAAATGGTCCTTCCTCGTGCCGTCATTCAGTTTGCGATAATCAATGCAAACTGGCCACCCGGTGACTGTCCTTATCGGAATTAACTCAATCTTCTCATTAGTCACCACTGTCATCCCCCCTTTCTTGGGAACAACTTGCACGGGACTCACCCACTTCGAGTCAGAGATGGGGTAGATTAATCCTGCATCTAACAATTTAATCACCTCCTTCTTAACTACCTCTTGCATGTTAGGATTTAATCTCCTCTGACTCTGTCTAACAGTGTGACGCCCTAAACCCGGCAGGGCACCGGTATAACATTGCTTATTTTTGTTGAATAAAGTTGATTTTTTTTCTCGATACGTTGATGTTAATAATAATACTAATAATAATAATAATAATATAATAATAATAATAATAATAATAATAATAATAATAATCATAATGTTAATGGTAATAATAAAATTAATAATAATAAGAATAATAATAACAATAGGTTATAAATATATATATATATATATAAAGAGCAATTATTATATAATCAAGTGCAGGGGGCATCATTGTAATTTATGAAACTTTAAAATAAACTTTTGTACATAAAATGTTAACAAGTGTAACCACAGGGACCAAAGTGTAACTTTCTTTTAAAACATAATCCCTCCCGTCGAACCCCTTCATCGCCGGCGAGACCCCCGGCATGTCTCCGGCGAGCTTCAAAAGCCACGATCACGCGACTTCTGACCAAACAGACGCTCCCGACACATCCATGTGGGAGATTCGAACGCATGCCAACTAAACAATTCCAAATTCGAACGCATGCGATGTAGAACCCGAGCCACGCGTGTCGGACCTTTTGTCAGTCCACAGATCGCACTAAAACTCAAATTAATTTAATTGAATCAGCAGAAACAATTGTATAACTATCACTAATCGATCCCCATATCCAATTTCACCTAAAACGAACACGCACACATCGTTTGAATCCTTCCAAAACCGCGACCTGCAACTCAACTAACAACCCATCTCCGCTCGATTTTAACCACAAATGATAAAGGGCTTTTAATCAAGATCATCATACGAAGCTTCATACGAAATTAATTTGAGTTTCATCACGATTTGCTCATCATTCGATCACCTCCCCTGCCGCGACCTGTTCTTGAAGTGTTCTACATCGATTGATCACCGAATCGGGTAATTACATACACACACACACTCGTTTAATCATGGGGAACAAAAGCCCCATGATTGCAGAAGCAATCAAAGTCGGATTCGGGTTCGATTTGGGTTGATTCAATCTAGGGTTCATAGGGTATTGGGGAAATTGGGTTAAGAAGGCTTATAAGCAATTGGAACCGGACCTTAACCGCGGTTGTGACCTTGGTTCACTGGTCCCTGCACCCATTGCAATCCATGAGGTCCCGGGTTCGACCCCGGGCCACCTCAACCATTTTTTTTGGGGCCTTTTAAGCCTCCAAAAATTATAAGAAAAATTGTAAAAATTATAAAAATATTTTTACAAACATCAAAAATTTTCAGAACAATTTAATTAATTACTGAAATTTATTTTAACATTTTACCTATTTTAATAAATGTTTTAAATAAATAAAATTACAAATAATACAAAATTATTTAAACAAAAGTGAACTTCTAATAATAATTTAATTTATTAAATTATTATTTGACACTATATTACTCTTGATTATATCAAATAATCGTTATGATTGCTTTAATTATGAGTAAATATAAAAAGTGATATATTTAAAATCATTTCAAATAACAAGTTCATTTCTTTTAGTTATACAAATAATTAAATATTTTAATTAATTATCATATAATTAATTATATAAAATTAATTATTTGTTTTCCACACTTTAACAATAATCAAACGGTTACGCATAATGATACGTTTATTTTAAATTTTAAACATAATCGTTTTCAATGAATTCATTTTATTTATTTCGAGACATTCAAATTAAATAAATTAGTTTATTTAAACTACCATTCCAAAACTCAATAGGAATCCTAATACATTCCCAATTCTCAAATCATTATTATTCTAACTCGAGACACCGTTCCTTAGGTTAATCATAAGGAAATCATAGGTGTCTAACCTATCACATTCAATTATTCAAAATCCAATCTCATCAATCAAGTGAGTATTCATATCCCCTTTTTATATCATTTCCTATTTGGGGGAAATCATGTGATACAATATATTCAATCATGATATTCTATTGTTGTTTCATTCTAAATTCAATTCAAGACAGGTTATGTTATTACTTGCAATTACGTGAACATACTATGCTAAACTGGACGACAATAAAACCCTAATTCAATCAATCAATCAATCATGGCAACAATGTAGATCTACTGGTTTGGATAACCCACCCCATATGAATAGTCGAGTGGTGATTGTGCCAGAGGCAGGAGTTAAACTATGGTGTATGTGTGGAGTCTATTATTTGCAAGTGTCAAGTCAAGGGGTTGTTATTGTGTCAGTTTATCTATATGTTTTACTATTGCAATATAAGTCTTAACGTTACCTTGTGAATTGGATTATTCTCAATCAATCAATCAATCTATATGTATATTCAAAACTATGATTACTCACCAGCTAATTCGTTAGCTGACTTTATTTTCTCACATGATTTCAGGTTAAGCAAGATAGTGGACATCTACCTGCTCATTTAAGACCCGGACTTAGTTAAAATAAAAGACAATTACTATTTGTGGTTTCAATTGTTGTATTTGTGTATGTTGAACTTATATTATCATGTAATCTGATTTTAATATTATTTCCACTATTAGACAACCATGTGTTATGAACAATCAATCATTCCCTCGTCCGCTCCGATGATTCCGCCGTCGGTCGGGGTGTGACAGATTGGTATCAGAGCCATGGTTATAGGGAATTAGGTTATTAGAAATGGAATGACCTAGACTATAACTAGGTACCTTTACACATGAGTCCTCTCATGTATTTTATATGCTTAGATAGGATTTTATGTGCCTTACATGTTTATACTTAATTATGTGATTATCTGCCTTAAGTGATTCTTCTTATACTTTGAATCTATCAATGTACACCCGAATCTTAACTCATATTCTAAGGCATTGTGTGCCTAATTCAAGTGATTTCAAACTCGAAAACTCGATTGTTATTCATGGTTTTCAAATCTCGTCAAAGTCCGTGTCACATGACCGAGAACATGCAATGCTGGAAGAGTGGGATACCTGTATCTTAAGGTGTTCTGTCTAGGCAAGGTATTTCATACAACTTGATTACCTTACCTGGGAACCCTCGAGATGAGTATTCGCTTATAGGTACGCATGTCCTCGTGCTGGACACAAATACTTTGATAAGTCAACGTAATCGTTTTGGTTTGCGAACCGAACGTTTACACTCCTAACCTCTCATTGTTATTCTAAACAATCTCATTAACGATCTTATTATTTTGAAAAGTTTTTAAAACCAATTACCCGTTTCTCATAGAGGTTTCTTCTTTCCATATTATACAGAATGGCTTCTCGTCAAATCCGTTCACGATCTAGAAACTCTGGCCGCAAGATTGCTACTATGGTAGCACGTGAAGTTGCTGCTGTTATACCAACTCTGCTTACCCACTTGAACCAAGGCAACAATACTGATCAAAACCCAACTGCACCAAACCCTCCCCAAACTTGTACCTACAAACATTTCAGTTCTTGCAACCCCACTAAGTTCAGTGGAACTGAAGGAGCTACCGGATTACTACAGTGGTTCGAAAGCATCGAGAACACCTTCCTAAACAGCGAATGCCCTGAAAATCTAAAAGTCCGGTATGCCACAAGTGTTCTCCAGAAACGCGCACTCACTTGGTGGAACGGGAGAAACGAACCCGTGGCACTGATGCTGCCCTGGCATTGACGTGGGCTGAAGTAAAGGAACTCATGACACGAGAATTCTGCCCACGAAATGAAATCAAAAGACTAGAAGCTGAATTCTGGGATTTGGCTCAGGAAAGCGGCGAGAATCTGGTTTACACCACCCGTTTTCACGAGTTGAGTCTTCTGGTTCCTCATCTAGTTACTCCCTCATCTCGAGCTATCGAGAAGTACATAGGTGGTCTCCCTATGCAAATTCAGGATACCGTGTGGGGTAGGAACTAACTTGGCAGATGCTATCCGTCTAGCAGCTCAGTTAAACAACCATGTCAAGGCCTACCTTGACCAGGAAGGGTGACAAGAAGAAAATGGAGAAGTCTTCTACTGACAAGCCTGAAACTTCCAGGAACCGGAAGAGGAAGGCTAACTCTCAAAACTTTGTTGTAGTTACCCCTGCTGTTCCAATCAACCAAGTCGCACCGACCTATCAACCAACCATGAATAATCAAGCCCCAACAAAGAAACCATACACCGGGCCATTTCCACAATGCAACATCTGCAAGTATCATCATCCTACTGGTGCTAAGTGTCGTCAGTGCACCAGTTGTGGTCGTTTTGGCCATACATTCAACATATGCAGGAATGCTGCTAAGGTATTGGTAAATGCGCCAGTCCAACAAAACCCTCCTGCAATTGCTCAAGTTCGTGCATGTTATCAATGCGGTGATCCAACTCATTTCCGTAACCGATGTCCTCAGCTCGTTAATGCCGTACCCGCAGCACAAGGGCGTGCTTTTAACATCAATGCCCAACAAGCTCAGGCTGCTAATGATGTGGTGAATGGTACGTTCCTAATCGATCATCAATATGCTTCAATTTTATTTGATACCGGTGCCGATAAAAGTTTTGTATCCTTAGAATTTGAACCTTTGCTTGTTAATACCCGAACTAAGTTAGGGAAACCGTTTACAGTAGAAATAGCTGATGGAAAATCCGTCACAATTGATTCTGTCATCCAAAATTGTACCCTTAAACTTAGTGAACACGAATTCCCTGTCGATCTTATACCGATGCCACTTGGAAGTTTTGACGTCATTATAGGCATGGATTGGTTGTCAAAGAACCATGCTGAAGTCGTCTGTTTCGAGAAAATCATCCGGATCCCTCGCGCATCTGGAAGTGTCTTAAATATTTACGGGGAAAAGTCTTCCAAAGGACTTAAACTCATGACTTGCACTAAAGCCCAAAAGTACCTCCGCAAGCGTTACGTGGCTTTCTTAGCTCATATCGTGAAAACGGATAAGAACCCTAAGAAGATTGAAGACATTCCGGTTATTCGAGAATTTCCCGAAGTCTTTCCCGAAGACCTAACCGGTCTTCCTCCCGTTCGTCAAGTTGAATTCAGGATCGACCTTGTGCCTGGTGCAACTCCCGTGGCAAAATCACCTTATCGTCTCGCGCCTTCCGAAATGCAAGAACTTGCTAGCCAATTGCAAGAACTGTCAGACAAAGGATTCATTCGCCCGAGCTCATCACCGTGGGGAGCCCCAGTCTTATTCGTGAAGAAAAAGGATGGTTCTTTTCATATGTGTATCGACTATCGAGAACTCAACAAACTCACAATCAAAAATCGTTACCCATTACCCAGAATCGACGATCTGTTTGATCAGCTTCAAGGAGCCACTCATTTCTCAAAGATCGATCTTCGTTCTGGTTATCACCAACTCCGTGTGCACGATGATGATATCCCAAAAACCGCTTTCCGAATGAGATATGGCCATTACGAGTTTACAGTGATGCCATTCGGGTTAACCAACGCACCGGCAGTATTCATGGATTTAATGAATCGCGTGTGCCGACCATACCTAGACAAATTCGTGATCGTATTCATCGACGATTTCTTGATATACTCCAAATCCAAATCCGATCACGAGAACCACCTTCGTCTAATACTCGAACTTCTGAGAAAGAGAAACTCTACGCCAAATTCTCAAAGTGTGAATTCTGGCTTAATGAGGTTCAATTTCTTGGTCACATAGTAAACAGCAAAGGAATTCACGTTGATCCCGCAAAGATCGAGGCAGTAAAGAAATGGGGAGAACCTAAGACTCCTACCGAGGTTCGTTCATTTCTTGGACTAGCCGGATATTATCGACGTTTTATTCCTAACTTCTCTAAGATTGCTGTGCCACTCACTGCTTTGACCCATAAGGATAAGCCTTTTTCTTGGGGGCCTGATCAAGAAAAGCATTTCAAACCCTCAAGCAAAGGTTGTGTGAGGCGCCGATTCTAACACTTCCTGATGGAAACGACGACTTTGTTGTCTATTGTGACGCTTCAAAACAAGGTCTAGGGTGCGTTCTCATGCAGCGAGGCAAAGTTATAGCTTATGCCTCAAGACAATTGAAGATTCATGAGAAAAATTATACGACGCACGATCTTGAATTGGGTGCTGTCGTATTCGCACTCAAAATCTGGAGACACTATCTCTATGGCACTAAATGTGTTGTATTCACCGATCATAAGAGTCTCCAGTACATCTTCAACCAGAAGGAGCTTAACATGAGGCAACGACGATGGGTCGAACTACTCAATGACTATGACTGTGAAATTCGTTACCACCCCGGTAAAGCTAATGTCGTAGCCGATGCATTAAGTCGTAAGGGTCAAGTTATGCTTCAAAGTGTTACCATTCAAACCGACCTCTTGACCCGTATACTCGAAGCTCAACACGAATCAGTCACCGAGGGCAACATGTATGAGGAAATGTCATGCGGTGCTGAACTCCAATTGGAAATCAAGTCGGACGGACTACTGTACTTTCTAAATCGACTTTGGATTCCGAATCGCGATAATCTTCGAACAACCATCATGGATGAGGCTCATAAGGCTCGTTATTCTATTCATCCGGGAGCAGATAAGATGTTCATGAATCTTCGGAACCAATATTGGTGGCCCGGCATGAAGAAGGATATAGCCTTGTATGTATCTAAATGCCTCACATGTTCCAAAGTCAAAGCCGAGCATCAACGTCCCTCTGGATTACTCGTACAACCCGAGGTTCCATTATGGAAATGGGAAAGCATATCCATGGATTTCATCACCAAGCTGCCTCGTACCGCTAGTGGTCACGATAGTATCTGGGTTATCATCGATCGATTGACTAAGTCGGCTCATTTCATTCCAATTCGGGAAGATTATCGAGTCGAGAAATTGGCTCGTATTTACATCAATGAGATAGTCAGTCGGCATGGTGTACCTCTAGATATTATCTCTGATCGCGATGGTCGTTTCATCTCTCGTTTCTGGAAAAGTCTTCAATCAGCTCTTGGGACTCAACTAAATCTTAGCACAGCCTATCACCCGCAAACCGACGGTCAGACTGAAAGAACGATACAAACCCTCGAGGATATGCTCCGGGCTTGTGTTATTGATTTCAGTGGATCGTGGGATTCTCATCTCCCGTTGATCGAATTCTCTTACAATAACAGTTACCATACCAGCATCCAGATGGCACCATTTGAGGCCTTGTATGGCCGAAAGTGTCGGTCTCCCATCTGCTGGTCTGAAGTTGGCGAATCACAGATTACTGGTCCGGAATTGATACAAGAAACAACAGACAAAATTCATAAGATCCGCGATAACTTGGTGGCTGCTAGGAATCGTCAAAAGCATTATGCTGATAAAAGACGTAAGCCCATGGAATACAATGTCGGTGATCTCGTACTTCTTAAGGTATCACCTTGGAAGGGAGTGATTCGCTTTGGAAAGAAAGGGAAGCTAGCACCTCGTTACGTGGGTCCATTCAAAGTGCTCGAGCGAATTGGGAAAGTGGCCTACAAGCTTGAACTACCCCAAGAACTCAGCAATATACACCCGACGTTTCATGTTTCAAATCTCAAGAAATGTCTTGCCGATGAAAATCTCCACATCCCACTCGAAGAAGTCCAGATTGATGAATCTATGCACTTTATTGAGAAACCTGTGGAAATTATGGATCGGGAAGTCAAACAACTCAAACGCAGCCGAATACCAATTGTCAAAGTTCGTTGGGAGTCTAAACGTGGACCAGAGTTCACCTGGGAACGTGAGGACCAAATGAAATCCAAGTACCCGCATCTTTTCGTTTCAGCCTCCTCGTGATTAAAATTTCGGGACGAAATTTCCTAAAGCAGGGGAGACTGTAACATTGCTTATTTTTGTTGAATAAAGTTGATTTTTTTTCTCGATACGTTGATGTTAATAATAATACTAATAATATAATAATAATAATAATAATAATAATAATAATAATAATCATAATGTTAATGGTAATAATAAAATTAATAATAATAAGAATAATAATAACAATAGGTTATAAATATATATATATATATATATATATAAAGAGCAATTATTATATAATCAAGTGCAGGGGGCATCATTGTAATTTATGAAACTTTAAAATAAACTTTTGTACATAAAATGTTAACAAGTGTAACCACAGGGACCAAAAGTGTAACTTTCTTTTAAAACATAATCCCTCCCGTCGAACCCCTTCATCGCCGGCGAGACCCCCGGCATGTCTCCGGCGAGCTTCAAAAGCCACGATCACGCGACTTCTGACCAAACAGACGCTCCCGACACATCCATGTGGGAGATTCGAACGCATGCCAACTAAACAATTCCAAATTCGAACGCATGCGATGTAGAACCCGAGCCACGCGTGTCGGACCTTTTGTCAGTCCACAGATCGCACTAAAACTCAAATTAATTTAATTGAATCAGCAGAAACAATTGTATAACTATCACTAATCGATCCCCATATCCAATTTCACCTAAAACGAACACGCACACATCGTTTGAATCCTTCCAAAACCGCGACCTGCAACTCAACTAACAACCCATCTCCGCTCGATTTTAACCACAAATGATAAAGGGCTTTTAATCAAGATCATCATACGAAGCTTCATACGAAATTAATTTGAGTTTCATCACGATTTGCTCATCATTCGATCACCTCCCCTGCCGCGACCTGTTCTTGAAGTGTTCTACATCGATTGATCACCGAATCGGGTAATTACATACACACACACACTCGTTTAATCATGGGGAACAAAAGCCCCATGATTGCAGAAGCAATCAAAGTCGGATTCGGGTTCGATTTGGGTTGATTCAATCTAGGGTTCATAGGGTATTTGGGGAAATTGGGTTAAGAAGGCTTATAAGCAATTGGAACCGGACCTTAACCGCGGTTGTGACCTTGGTTCACTGGTCCCTGCACCCATTGCAATCCATGAGGTCCCGGGTTCGACCCCGGGCCACCTCAACCATTTTTTTTGGGGCCTTTTAAGCCTCCAAAAATTATAAGAAAAATTGTAAAAATTATAAAAATATTTTTACAAACATCAAAAATTTTCAGAACAATTTAATTAATTACTGAAATTTATTTTTAACATTTTACCTATTTTAATAAATGTTTTAAATAAATAAAATTACAAATAATACAAAATTATTTAAACAAAAGTGAACTTCTAATAATAATTTAATTTATTAAATTATTATTTGACACTATATTACTCTTGATTATATCAAATAATCGTTATGATTGCTTTAATTATGAGTAAATATAAAAAGTTATTTATTTAAAATCATTTCAAATAACAAGTTCATTTCTTTTAGTTATACAAATAATTAAATATTTTAATTAATTATCATATAATTAATTATATAAAATTAATTATTTGTTTTTCCACACTTTAACAATAAATCAAACGGTTACGCATAATGATACGTTTATTTTAAATTTTAAACATAACCGTTTTCAATGAATTCATTTTATTTATTTCGAGACATTCAAATTAAATAAATTAGTTTATTTAAACTACCATTCCAAAACTCAATAGGAATCCTAATACATTCCCAATTCTCAAATCATTATTATTCTAACTCGAGACACCGTTCCTTAGGTTAATCATAAGGAAATCATAGGTGTCTAACCTATCACATTCAATTATTCAAAATCCAATCTCATCAATCAAGTGAGTATTCATATCCCCTTTTTATATCATTTCCTATTTGGGGGAAATCATGTGATACAATATATTCAATCATGATATTCTATTGTTGTTTCATTCTAAATTCAATTCAAGACAGGTTATGTTATTACTTGCAATTACGTGAACATACTATGCTAAACTGGACGACAATAAAACCCTAATTCAATCAATCAATCAATCCTGGCAACAATGTAGATCTACTGGTTTGGATAACCCACCCCATATGAATAGTCGAGTGGTGATTGTGCCAGAGGCAGGAGTTAAACTATGGTGTATGTGTGGAGTCTATTATTTGCAAGTGTCAAGTCAAGGGGTTGTTATTGTGTCAGTTTATCTATATGTTTTACTATTGCAATATAAGTCTTAACGTTACCTTGTGAATTGGATTATTCTCAATCAATCAATCAATCTATATGTATATTCAAAACTATGATTACTCACCAGCTAATTCGTTAGCTGACTTTATTTTCTCACATGATTTCAGGTTAAGCAAGATAGTGGACATCTACCTGCTCATTTAAGACCCGGACTTAGTTAAAATAAAAGACAATTACTATTTGTGGTTTCAATTGTTGTATTTGTGTATGTTGAACTTATATTATCATGTAATCTGATTTTAATATTATTTCCACTATTAGACAACCATGTGTTATGAACAATCAATCATTCCCTCGTCCGCTCCGATGATTCCGCCGTCGGTCGGGGTGTGACAACCGGAGGCACGTCACGCAGTTGGATTAATATTTTAAACACAAATCAGAGCTTTCTATTTACAGCGGAAGACTTTAAACACTAGTATATATTAACCCAACTTTTTAGAACGTTTTATATATGATTGTATTTAATTATACATCGCCCTATTTATATTATTAACAAGCCCTAAATCCTATGCCAGCAGTTGCTCCGGGATAGCGTCCTCATCGGCTCATACTTGCTTTCCTCTATTATTAGAGGGTCCCTCTTTACCTAGCACACACAACATACTCAAAACATCAGATAAACTGGTGAGTTCTAATTTTTAGTAAAACAATAACAATATCTTTACACATATAAAAGTTCTAATTATATTGGCAATATTATAAATTCAACTTTTATCATTACTTTGTCCCCCTGGACCTGTTTCACAGAACGTCAGTTGCCCACATCTAGCAACTATCAGTTCCCCATACTCAGAAACATCGGTTGCCCACATCTAGCAACTACCAGTTTCCCATACTTAGTAACGTCGGTTGCCCACATCCAGCAACTACCAGTTACTATACCCAGAGACGTCGGTTGCCCACATCTAGCAACTACCAGTCTCCCATACCCAGTAACGTCGGTTGCCCACATCCAGCAACTACCGGTTACTATCTCTCATCCAGTAGGATGCCAAATCATCTAGGGTCGTCACCACAAGATGTTCACAAAGCTGAGTGATCGTCATCACTCCTATCAAACTGTACAGTTTCACACTCAGGCATCTTACCCTAACTGGCCTGTTGAGATTTACATTACGTTACCATTTCAAAAACATTTCTTTTACTTATTGCCAATATTATCACATTCATTTACACCCCACACACTTGCTTTTAGCACCAGTTTTACATATTTTCATTAATCATTACACCCCATCTGACCCATTGGAATCATCACCATCACGTAATGATTAACAATGTTCAGATGACCATCTTTTACACTCTACCTGACCCACTGCAATCATTACCATCACGTAATGATTAACAATATTCAGGTAATCATTTATTATCCCCACTTTCCCCCTAACAGCTTTACAGACTGTTAGAAATATATCAACATCACTATCACAATTCTGGTACTAAAACATTCAATTTATTCATCATTGTATGTGTGCTAGCCCGAATGTTAAAACCAAACATTTGAAAAGGGCTTAGAACTCACCTTATCAATTTCCTCACCACAGTCTACACAATCCACGTACACAAGGTAACTAGTCCTTCCTCTAATCAAGGTATATCTAAAGCAATAAACCCTGATTCAGTAAACTTATTCTCAAACAGGGCAGTCATGCGATTGAACACTTATGCGAATGAGCAATCATGCGATTGGTCCTATGCGGATGAACCATGCGACTGAACCTTCAGTCGTACGACTAGCGATTCATTCGCACGATTGAGTTCTCATTCGTATCCAGTGTTCGCTCGTCTTCATTCGGACTTCCAACCACGCGACTGGGTTCCAATCGCACGATTGAACCTCCATTCGCACTCAGTCGCACGACTAGACTCTTATTCGTGCGATTGAGTCATGCGATTGAGCCCATTCGCCTAAAACGAATCAGCAGCTGTGTTCTTGACGTTTTTTATCTAAACTCACTCAAAATTTGAGTTTTAACCATCCAAATCATACCATATTCAAAACAGATCCTATACACATCGTTTACAATGGTTTCGGATCATTATTTCATCAAAACTTCACAAAAACTTGGATTTGAATTCCTGGATTTTAAATTCAGAAATGAACCAAACCAATTTACTGATTTAAACATGTTATTGGATCAAATTCAATCATACACACAGCTTATAACATCTCCGGATTAATCCGTGATGTTCAAAACTTACCCAAAACGGAGTTTCGCCTAGTCAATTTCGTGAGAACAGGGTTTTGGGTGTGAAGGGGAAAAGAAAACAGAATAGATGCAGATAGAAATCTGCCCTTAAACCCCCTGCACCGCCCCACTTATCCATACACTCAACTTAACCGCCTCACCTTCAGTCGCACGATTGAACCATTCGTACGACTGAACCGTGCGACTGAAGCTCATACGCCTACTATTCGTACGACTGAGTCTCAATCGCACGTAAGGGGTGCGACTGGAGTTCATTCGCATATGACTTATGCGACTGAACACTTAAACACTCAAATAACTCAACTTAATTTAATTAATCATAACTATAATATAATTTACAAGTCCGGATTTAGAAACCGGATGTTACAAACAGCCTTATACTCATCTTCCATGAGTATCTTATGTGTGCAAAAGGAAGGGTTGATACCCTTTATATCCATCAACTTCCACGCAATCGCCTGCTTGCGTGCCTTTAGCACATCCACCAATCTCTTCTTCTCCTCCTCTGTCAATCCAGCAGAAATGATGACAGGTAATTGAGATCCCTCATCCAGAAATGAATACTCCAGATGAGATGGCAATTCCTTAAGCTCTAAGGATGGGGGAGTCTCAATCGACGGCTTCTCTATCGGTTCCTCTCTCGTCATCACCTCACACACGTTAGCCTCCTTAAGAAGCGGACTCTCACGATCTACCGGATCCTGCTCAAAGGCAAAAGCGGTCAACTCGATTTCCTGGTTCTCCCTAACCAGGATCTGTGAGTCTGTCTGATCTGATCTAATAAACTCTCAAAAACTCGTAATCACCTGTGTCCAAATGGTATCCATGAAGTATAAGGTGTCATCCTGATCATGTGTGTTCTTCATGGATTTGTTCACGTCGAATGTAACCGTCTCATCCGCAACTCGTAAGGTAAGCTTGCCATCAAGGACATCAATCAATGCCCTCGCAGTAGCCAGGAAAGGTCGTCCTAAGATCAATGGGACCTTCTCGTCCTCATCCATATCTAAGATCACAAAATCAACCGGAAAAACAAACTTATCTACCTTAACTAGCATGTTCTCTACGATCCCTCGCGGATACTTCACCGACCTATCTGCCAACTGAATGCTCATGCGTGTCAGCGCTGGCTCGCCTAGGTCTAGCTTAGCGAATACAGAATATGGCATCAAATTGATGCTAACACCTAGATCTGCCAATGCATTACTCACAGACAAACCACCTATGATACATGGAATAGTAAAACTACCCGGATCAGTCATCTTCTGTGGTAGTTTGTTCTGCACAGCAGCCGAACACTCCTCGCTTAACGTCATAGTTGAGATCTGCTCCAATTTCTTCTTATTCGTGAGCAGATCCTTCAGAAACTTAGCATACTTAGGCATATGTTGTAATGCCTCCACAAACGGTAAGTTCACCTTGAGCTGCTTAAACATCTCAAGGAACTTTCCATACTGCCCCTCAGACCGATGTTGAGCCAATCGTCTTGGATATGGAAGTCTGTCAAAGTGGACTAATGGCTCTTTCGCCTTCTTCTTCTCAGCAACCTTCTCTACGGACTCCTCTGGTTGTGCTGTACTTGCTGGGCGTAGCCTCTGTTGCACCGTGCCAGTAGGAGCCTCCATCTCTATCTCCTCATCGACCTCCTCCTCAATCACTGGAGGAGGCTCAACCACACCAGAAGACTTACCACTTCTTGTCGTCACAGCTTTTACATGCGTATTTGGATTCTTCACAACATTGCTAGGTAGGCCTACAGGTTGCCTTTCCTAAAACATATCTAATAAGTGGCCCACAGTCCGTTCTATATTCTGCAATAATGCTCCTTGATTCTTGATCATGGCCTCGTTCTCCTGGAACTTAACCTGATATGCCTGATCTCTAGCCTGTGCTTCCTTATACCATTAAGGTAAGGGAAATCACTCCTATCTTAACGATGAAACTTTACAAAAACAAAATATAACAAGATGAACTTCTTCATCAAAATCCAGAATTCACTCCTACTTTGACGAGGTCGTTTCATTTGAGAAAATACAATCCATAAAAATGAAATTATCATCAAGGTATGAAATTTACGCCTATCTTGATGATTGAGCTTCAAGAAAACAATCAAAGATTAACATTTGTCACCAAAGTACGGGTTTCAATCCTATTTTGGTGAGATCATGTTATTTGTGAAGTGCAAGTTCCAATAAGAATAATTGAAGTCAATCCTCAGGATGAGGAATTTGCCCTAATCCAGAGGATGAAATTTCATAAAACACACAATTGAAAACCATTTATTGAAACGAATAAAGAACCATCAAAGTAAGGGAATCACCCCTGTTTTGATGAGTTAGAATTGTTTAGGAGGTACGAGTGTTCTTAGTCATAGATTGACTTACAAACTCTTGCATCTCCCATGGTGCAGTACGGTTCAAGGTTTGACTTAACAACGAAAGGAAAAGAATAACACTTAGAAATTCAGAAAATTTCAAGTTACATCAATGTAACCAAAAGGAAAATCATGCTTACAAGCTTAAGATCAAAGTTCGAGATAGCAGAATTAGTTATGATGGTGTTCAAATCTTGGATGGTTTAAGTCGGGAAGACGAAGTCAAGGACAAGAATGATTCAACACCATAATGAGATGTGAACATTCGATTCACAATCGAAAGGAAAATACATGGACTTCTCAAGATATGAGGTCAACCATAACCTTGTTGAAGACACGCGTACTTATAGGTGGTCACTTATCTCAAGGGTTTCAAGTCAAGCAAACGGATTCAATGATCGAATCAGATCACCATTTACACTTTGCCTGGACAAAGCATCCCGAGATGTAGGAATTCCACCTACAGCATTGCATGTTCTTAGTTTTGGGACACATCCTTAAGGATGTTTGAGAACCATAAGTAACGGTTTAAAGTTTTATTACAGAAATGTTTTTCACAATTTAGTTTTAAAAATGGAATTACCTACTAAACTTCACACAATCGGCAAGTGTACCGGTCGTGGTATAGTAAAGTTTAGGTAAGACCGGATATCGAATCCGTGAGACACGTTTGGCGGCTTTCGTTACTAAACCTCTATCGACTCCTAACCCAATTAATTTAATTAATTATTAATAGACAAAATAAACAATTTAATTAAAATTAATTAATCTAACACGACGGAAGAAATAAATAAACAAGAATTCAAACTTGGAAACTTGAATACGGTCAAATATGTTAAATAACTACCTAGGTAGGAATCCAACTAACATGTAATGACACAAAGGCAATGACTCGTATGACTATCTCCAAAAATACGAATCTAGGATTAACTAGGTATGTTGCTACTCCCTAAGAAAACCAGAGACACGTGTGAAGCACAAGATAGGTTTATTAAAATGTCTAATGGAAGATCACCCCTAGGTTTTCTACCACATTATCTTTAAGATTATGTTTTCTAACCCCAAGACAAAGGACAACTTAATTAAATCCAATTAAATACCCTAAAACACTAACACCACGAATGAAAGGCAAAACACGCTCTCGCGAAATCTAAACCTAACAAGCAACGGGTAGGAGGTTTTAAGCAATATCTATCACCCCTAGGTTTTAGATAAGGTAGCACATTGCAAATACTATCAAAATTACAGCCAAAACTCCTAAGATTATTTCTAATCAAAGTTTAAAATTAAAAACACTAAGTAATTAATTTTAACGTGCAAGCCTAATCTAGATGTCACGCAATCAATCTAGATAAAACATACACGAGAATGACAATAACATTTAAGTATAAAACAATACACGGGTTCATATTTAATTGAGACAATAATCAAGTTCTAAGATTAATAAACAAATATACGAAGTCAAAACCAATTATTTAATCAAAACATGAATAGTTTTCAACCCAACCTAGGTAGTACTAAAAAGTTAGCTACTCATAATGTTCAAAAACATCAAGAACAATAATAAAGTAGAAAGATTTAATAACATGAATGAGAGAAACAATGAAACCAAGAAAAATAATTGATAACGAAACGAAACCGAATAATCTTTAATGTTTGTATGCTTCAATCCTTCCTTCCTGATCTTGCTCTCCACTTTAACTTTGCTCGCTAATTGTACTTCAAAGCTCCAAGTTGAATCCCCAAAAGAATGATTTTTTTTTCTCCTCCGTTTTTTTCTTCAATCTGTGGCTGCCGTCTCAATATATGCCGCCCCCACTGTTTTCAATACACCTTTTTTTATTTAGGTTTCGTGTCGGCCCAATTTTTTTCATCACCACTAACTTTATGTGAATAATCCATATTTTTCAAAGTGGGCCTGCACTTGAGTATCCAACAACTAAATTTGATGACATTTGCTCTTGAGAATTTTATTATTTAATGCTCACAAAAAGATTTGTAATCCACCTGCAACATTCACGTGACCTACTTTTGAACTCAAATAAAATACCATTAAAAATAATCAAGAATATATGAACCTTTGTTTGTTTAAGCGATTCAAGTAGATAAAGTTAGATGAACCAGAACATTAACTGCTTTCACATTTATTTAAATTTTTTCTCAAGTTATAATAAACAATTTTGACAATTAAATACACAATAGGTCTAAAGGAAATTAATGATCATAATAAACATACATTCTAAGTTTTACTAAATATATAACTTTTTAGCTCGTAGTCTCTTAAAGCATTCAAAATCCATGCGTGACCTCATAAAAATAGTAATTGATAAAAACAAACATAAAACCAATCATAAGTGAGGGAAATATTTATGTAATTTATGTTTAATTTAGACCACATCACACGCGTACTTATAGGTGGTCACTTATCTCAAGGATTTCAAGTCAAGCAAACGGATTCAATGATCGAATCAGATCATCATTTACACTTTGCCTGGACAAAGTATCCCGAGATGTAGGAATTCCACCTACAGCATTGCATGTTCTTAGTTTTGGACACATCCTTAAGGAGGTTTGAGAACCATAAGTAACGGTTTAAAGTTTTAAAGACCATATGGTTTAGATTCCCAATATATGTTTGGGCATATTAAAATCCATGTTCACGTTGGTCAAGGTATGAAAATAGTTACATGAAATGCTGAGTTCAATACCATTACACGTTACACGTTGAGCGTTTACACGTAAGAGTTGAAATGTAGGATGGGTTCAATATTAACAGGAACATTATTTAGGTTAAGAATGAGAATGTATTTAAACTTTGGTGATAAACCAGTTCAAGGATCAAGAATTTTCAAGATGCAAAGAGGATGGTTCCATTTGGTAACGCATTACCATTTGGAATCGTTGACACGTCAAGGTAATTTGACCCATTTGCCTTAGAGACTTGTGTATTGACCATAGTTTATCACTCATCCCAGAAATCCCCAGGTAAGCATATCTGGTCTCACAATGAGATTTATACGATATGCTTGCCTTAGCCCGAAGGCCTTTTTGCCAGGAAATCCATAATACAGGTGTCTATGTGTCACACAAATTTCTTTGGTTCATAGAATCAAAACCTTGATGAGATTTTTATAGATTAGCCATTATTTGTCGGGGAGAGTCAAAGAGTCAAAGATAAGTTTAGAGAGACAAGTAACTAAGTTTTAAGCATACATAAGGCAATCCTATGCTAAGGCATCAAGTTGCACAAAAGGCATAGCATTATGTAGCATGCAAACAATGTATATATTTACAAGAATATAAACATTATTCTATAAGGTTCATGCACAACCTATAGTCTAGGTCACCATCTCTAATAACCTAAATCCCTATAGTTATGGGCTCTGATACCAATCTGTCACACCCCAACCTTGATGGGGAAACGTCGAGGTGTGAGAATTACGATTGTTCACAGCCACATAACGCTATAATTAATTCCAAATGTATTAATCAAGGTTCAATTGTAACAATAAAAGTAAAATGCTCAAACAAAGATACATCATGAATACAAAGTTGAAAGTAACAAAATCATTGTTTATTTCTCTAAGTCCAGTCCTAAGTGAGATAAGCTTCAAAGAGTAGAACGCATACTTGGGTTTTTCCTGAAATATGTTAAAAATAAAAGGTCAACATAAAAATGTTGGTGAGCATTCCATAGTTTTCAATACATAAGTATATAAAAGATGGCAATTCAAGTTGTAAATTAGTGAATAAAGTGATTAGGGATGTTATGAACAATGCAACAATCAAACCTCGACAAAGTTTTACAAGTATCAAACGTTAAAAGTATATACGATCAGCTAAGTGTATTTGGTTCCCTAGTGCACAAGCATACGGCTCCTAGGAGTCGGCAATACATCGACTTTAGCACCAAATAGGTTAATAGTCCCATAGATCTATGACTTCGCTGGGCTAGCAATAGTTAATGATTGTACATATAACGCCATAACATGGTAACCACAAAAGTTCAACTAACCACAACTTTACATGTTGAATTGCCATAAGTTTACAAGTCTCAAATAAGTTTACAAGTGCAATGATATAAGTTAACATGTTTCACCCTAAAGTGTGAAAATAAGAAAAAAGGGGTATGGAAATACTCATATTGATATAGGCATTAAAGATGATATAAAAGGTCAAAAGATAATCCAATGTATTCCTTTACAAGGCACCTAAACATATATTACGAGTTTTAAGGTTAATAATAAGATTAATGTTCAATAAGAATTAGGTTTTTAATAGTTTTAAGGTTTTTAATAAGTAATGAGTTTATAATGTAGTTGTTTACATTTTGACTCCATTAGGAGAATTATATATGTATATTTAAGTATTTTAGGAATGAATTTAAGTATAAAAATTTATAAGGTTCAATATAAATAAAACCCTATAATTATTTAAAATTAATTTGGAATAACGTTTTGATTAATAACAAATTATTAATCTAACCTTTTGTTGGTATATTTTATAAGAAAGTATCATTTGGATCAAAAGATTTATTATTTATTATTTGAAACAAATGATAATTAATAAGTTAAAATAAGAAAATAAAACAAATAAAAAAATAATCTAAATGTGTTATTGACATGTAATGTTTTAACAAGATAAACATTATTTAAATTCTATCTTTAAGATTTTTAACTAGTTATATAAAATAAAATGTTAGATTATTATAAGAAATATATTTTTAGAAAATCATTAGTTATCCTTTAAATTAAACAAAATTTATAAACTGCTTTTTATAATTTTTAAGAATTTTTCTGAATTTATTTAAAGGCCAAAAAGCCCTAAAACAAAAATGTGGGGTTTCCTGGATTCGAACCAGGGACCTCCGGCTTGTGAGGCGTGTGTGTTACCAGTGAACTAAGGGTCGTGGCCGCGTTAAGTCCCGACCCTTAATCCTTAAAAACCCTTGATCCAAAGTGTCCCCAAAACCGGATGAACCCTAGTTCGATGTGATGCAAAATTGAAGATCAAAACATCATTGATAACGTTATAGATTATAGGGCTTTTGTTCCTCAGGTAAAACCGAGCTTAATGGTGTATGAATATTACGTGATTTAGTTCGGATTTGATGAGATGATAGAATGGGCAGTCGCGACTACGTTGATGTCAATTGAAGATGCAGATGTTGTTGATAATCAAATTTCTCTTGTGAGAAGCTTCAGATCACCATCACGAACCATAACCCTCGATCAATTTGGACTTGAAAAGTCCAAAAGTAGTCGAACCGTATAGTTGCAGGTCAATGAAGAAGATGGAGGTTGTTCGAAAGGATAAAGTGTGTTTTAGGTGAAATTGGAAGCAGTATTCGTTTAGAGACTGATATGTGCTCGTTTGCGTTTGATTAATTGAATTATTATTGATTGTTAGTGCGCGATTGTGGAGGTTGTTCGGCCGAAATCAAGGATGGAATCGGGGAAGAAGTGGAGAAGAAAGGGAGGTGGGGTTGAGTTGTTCAAGTTACACAAATGGTCCCTGAAGTATTAGGTGGTTATTATTTCGTGCAGAAACTTTTATTTAAAGTTTTTTAAAATGACGAAAACAACCCCCCTAATTTTAGTTAAGTTTTTAAACACTTTTAAGTTAATAAATTTTTTTATAAATTATTAATATTAGTATCATCATTATTATTGTTTTTTATAAATATTATCACTAATATTATTATTATTATCATTATTATTATTATTATTATTATTATTATTATTATTGTCATTATTATTATTATTATTATTTATAATTAATATTATTATTTAATTGATTTAGAAATTTTAAGTAAACAAGGAATGAAACAAGAATAACTCATAAGGTTTCATAAATAGCATAAATACTCGAAAATACAAGATGTTATAATAGTGATTTTGTAAAGGTGCAATTAACCAATAACGAGATACTTAAGTTAATAGGCATGTGGGATATTGATCTAGTTACTTCATTGGGAATTACATGAAAGCTAAAGAATGTTAGGGTGATTCTTGGGCTAAAGAAGAAACAAGTTTTAGTTGGTCAGCTGGATGAACAAGTACTGGAAGTGAACAAAGGATGAGTTATTAGCGGGAGTAGTCAAGATTGAGTTGGAGCTCGGGGAGCTTCAACTTTCCCTTATAGTACTTGATGATGAGAAGCCGCAGTAAATTGGAGATTTGAAGTAGTCTTAGCTTGTTCTTTGTGAACTAAATGAAGACTTATTTAAAGATTACAAAAGTTACTGAATGACTAGATTGCTTTATGCTTGAATGTCGGGCTAGAATTTATTACAAAGCCTTTAATTAGGAGATTGTTGGATTTATGAAGGTTTTAGACTTGGGTCCATGAGTTATTTTCTTGTTCACTAAGATCGAAATCCTAGCTAGTCTCTCTCTCTCTATATATATATATATCCATGTTTTGTATTTGTAATCTTTGTACCGAGCTAATAAAAAAAAACTTTAGTTACAGCTCGTGGGCATAGGTCATACTGATCGAGCCATTAAATTCTTGTGTTGTTCATTTTATGTTTGTATGATATTCGTTTGTGCTCGTGTGTTGGTTCCGCTTCGCTACTTGAATCCTAACAGTGCGAACTAGAGATGTAGATGGAAGTGTATATATGGTCACATGCTGTAAAATACACATTTTATTTTCTTGATAATAAAACATGAACATGTGATACCAATGATATGTAAAAATTTTCATATGTTGCTATCCGAAAATTCTAAAATCATCACTATGAACGTTAAAAAAAATAAATCAATGAAAATTTTACAGTATTTATTATCTGATTGTGTTGATCGAAAAACTGTTGTTTTGAATGATACTCGGTTATTCACCCTTCAGACAAGATATTTGCTAATTGGATTTGGGTTGGATACTTGGGAGTTGGGTGTTTCCCTCCAATGTTAGATTTTTATGATACATAGGTAATTTACTAATTGGGTTTAGGCTTCTAATCTATAAAAATATTAAATTAAACATCTTCAAGCTGGAAATCTAACTTTTATGTATGTGAACTTACTTATGTGTATGCACAATAATAAAATAAAATTATTTGTGTGATTCGAATCATTATAGGATTTGATATTGCAAATTCAAAATTTCAAATCAAAACTGAATCGAATATTGTAAATTCAAAATTTACCTAAACATTATAGGATTTGATATCTCCCATTCCATAACTTTTCATGTATTGTTAATCACCGTACAGGCTTTCTTACAACAAAAATCTAACATCTTACAAAGAATATAACACCAACAATAATGGTTATAAAATCTAAAGTTCTATTCACTTTTCACTCAAGGTTGATACTCTTATCTTTCAAAAGTAACTACAACCACTAATGTTTCAAGTGTTTTTAGAATTACTCAAAATTCAAAAATGTTTAGTCTATTACAATCATCAAGTTTCATAACTATAATCATAATCATACATAGTATTTCTCACCCATCATGTGGCTACCAACAAGGTCTAGGGAGGGTAGAGTGGCAAGTCCTACCTTTATCCTAGAAGATAGAGAGTTTGTTTCCGGTGAGACCCTCAGCTTCAACGCTTTATATGCTTAAAGTCATCATAGAACTCAACACAATGTTCAACAACACAATCACTATATTAGAGATTCAAGAAGCATACATTAGCAGTAATCGATAAGGTTGTACTTACTAGTAGGCAATCATTATATAGCAAAGACATATGCATATAATGATGAACAATAAACAAGACTCAATAATCAATCCATATACAACTAACAAAAAAAAACACACAACCAAACACAATGAACCAGAAGATGCAAATCGTGACACTAAACAAGTGACAGTAATAGGGTGTTTGGGATTGCTTATTAAAACAAATTTTAACTTTTGAAATGGGTGAAAAGTCAAATATGCCCCTCAAAAAGTCACCAAAAGTCAGAATTTGTGACTTTTGGTGACTTTTAAAGGGACATTTTTGATTTTTCACCCATTTCAAAAATCAAAAGGTATTTTAATAAGCAATCCCAAACACCCACTAACTAATTAGGAGTAATATGCAGGGCAACCGACTAATGCCATCTTGAACAATCATAAAGATTAAATTTCAAATTTTTAAAGCGTTGATAGACTTGCACAAATTTTAAAAATGTTGTCTATTATAATCATGAAGTTTCAAATTTTTATATGGCGTAACTCGAAAACACATACATAAATGATACAACGATTCGCTGTACTTTGCTCATAAGCAAACCCATTTGTAAAAATAAATAGTGTAACAATTAATGTTTTTCTTTTGTCGATAGATTCGAAAAACATTTAGAAAGATAATATTGACAATTTGTAAAATCTAAGAAAGAAAGAAAGAGCGTGATTTATAACAATCGTCATCAAACAATTGTTGTGTAACCTTCATGACGACTTTGGAAGAAGCAAGAGTAATTTGATTTGTGAAACAACGATGGATGAAGACGACTCTTGTCGAAAACCTGGATCGAGAATGACATGTAGATGAATACAATTGTCAGTGGGAACTTGAAGTATATTGTTACCCGAAGCTTGAAAACTATGGTTCGAATGCCGTGTGGGGAGTACTATATACATCGGTTAAGAAAAAGACAATAGTATGAAAGTACAGAAAAATACAAGAGAAAGAATATTGATTTTGAAGAAAAAAATATTTCCCCTGATCTCATTTGCCCTAACAAATGAAAATATTGGAACACGTGTTTGTTCAAACCTCATTTCTACTTTTTGAAAAAAAAATCATTTTATGTCAATTCTCCCTTATATATTATAATATAGTTATCATTCAAATTTTAAAAATTTACCCCCTTGTATTTTCCCCTATCTTTGATATTTTTTGGCCCCCTAAATAAGATCATTTGGGACCATTTCATAATGCAACATAACCTCTTGGAGACTTTTCAAAGAGTATGGGTGAACATATGTGTTGTCTTCCACAAGGCACCAAACCAAATGAAATGGGCCTACTTCTATCATACACTATTATTGTCATTGGCCTCATAAGTCACTTTCTTAAATCTTTGTATCTTCACATGACATGACTCTCTAGCCCAAAATAATATAATTTACTGTGTGTGGGTTGCGTGTGCAGACAGTGTGTGCTCTAAATATTTATTTAAAATTTGTAAAGGGTCATTTCTTGTACGTAACAATGCAAGAAAATGTATAAAAACAATAAAAAGTGATTTCTACTAAAAACTACAACCTAAAAAGTTTAGAGCACTAACATCCCATTCATTATTTTTCACTCACAATCACTCAAAACCATTTCATATAATATAGAGACTTACACTTATATATTTTTAAAAAACGGACTATGAATGCTCTTAGAATGATTTTTTAATATCTGGAAATGTTGGACCCAAAGTTATTAAAAGACAAAGATTGTTTTTCGTTTAATAAACTATAATCAAAGGTTATGTGGTCTAATGGTCAATGTTCTCAGAACCGGATCGGACGTCGAACCGGACGGCTTACTGGTTTGGTGGTCGGACCGGTCGGACCGGTCGGACCGGATGGACCGGATTTAACTATATTTTAATTATATTTATATATGTAATTAAATATAAGTAATTTATATATGATTTATACATATATTTTATAGTTATATATAAAACTTAACTATATTTGTATATACAAAGTACTAATTTATGGTTTAACACCCCGTTTTTACCCACTAAAATCAAAAAAAAAAAAAAAAAAATCAAAATCCGGTCGGACCCGAACCGGTTGGCCGGTCCAACCGCCGACTCGGTTCGAACCGGCCGGTTCAACTCTCCAAAAACGAACCACCCTCGACCGGACCGGACAGGCCTCCGAATCCCGGTCGAACCGGTCGGACCGGCCGGTCCGATCCGGTCCTAACAACATTGCTAATGGTGGTAAAGTGTATGGTAAATTTATACATACTTAAGTGGTGAGTGTTCAAATCTTATGATAAAAATAAGATGTAAATTTAAAGATATGGTTGAAGAGTGCATTAGCTTTTTAAAACTTATATAGTAAGTTATAATTTTTATTTTTAATTACTTCAAGGGACCTGCCAATACCAAGCATGTCAATTAAATTAGGTAAAGTGTATTTTGTGCCAGCAAGATTCGTACCCGAGACATGTACCAGGGGATATTACACTCATCCCTTGTATTGTGGGGAAAGACCGCGTACATCTTCCCTTAAATGGGACAGACCCTCCCTGGACCCTGCGAAAACACGGGAGCTTTTTGCAGCACCAGGTACGCCCTTGTATTGTGAATTTCACTTTTAACCAAAGAATTAGGCCACATGTTGCCACAAGTCTATTTTGTGGGTGTTTGAGATTCTTTTTTAAAGGCCCCAGCTAATTAAACACCCTGTCAGGTGTTAAACATACGCCCTTTGATTTTTGTCACGGCTCGTGAAGGGCCTCACGGGCCGTATGGGTTTCAACATTTAATTTTCACACCAACATCTACTCACGGGCCGTGTAATACATAACGGCCCGTAAAATCCCATCCCCACGGACCGTGAACATCTCACATAACGGCCCGTGAGTTCTCTCACGGCCCGTAATTGTCCTTCTGAGAATTTACTTTCCTCGATTTGCGTGCGCTTTTAAATTTTATAATTATGTGACGCGACGTATTATTCCTTGATTCGATTTAAGATTGTATATAAACCGTTATATATATGACTTGTTATATGGTTAGTGAGAAACGAAACAGTTAAAATGTCTTCTCGTGGAGGTAGGAGAAGACGTCAAAATGAGTGGCCGACCAGTGGGCGGTGACTCTTGGGTTTTACACCCACGAGGAGACGGAGGATCCTCGTTTTTATTCTGACGAGGTCCAGTCGGAGCCGGCTCCTTTGGTCGGATGGTGGCCGACCATTTCCGACCAGCCGTGGGAGGGCGCCATTAGGGCGACCTCCATTAGGGATCCTTTGCACCGGTATCTACACCGGTGCATTGCCGGCACCATTGCCGGCAGAGACCAGAGCATGGAGCAGTTGTCGCTCCTTGACTTATTTTTTCTGAGGGCCTTGCTTTCAACTAGACGGGTGAATCTAGCTCACTGCATGGCCGCCTATTTTGCGATTCAGGGCAAGGTAAAAAAATATTTCTACTAATTGTTAACAAATAAGTATTATCTATTATGCGATTCATAATTATGCCTATTGTTTGATTCTTTTGCAGATGGATAGCCCGATTGTTTGCGGCTCGTACATCACCGTCATTGCCTCGCGCTTAGGGTTGTTTACGGACGCCCTAATTGCGAGGCAGACTACGGACACGCCGCCTCGGATTTTGGGTCGACAGACCGTCATGGCCATGGGGATTACCGCCAAATTTGGCGACGACCTCCGATGGTCCACTGACGGTGGTCGGACCGTCTGGCAGCCGGTGCCGGACGTTGGTGAGGAGGAGGAGCAGCCGGCGCCGCCGCAGCAGCCGCAGCCCCAGCCACACGCCGGACCACCCGTCCGCCGCCTGTTCCCAGGACCATCATTCGGCAGATTCCGCCGACGGGGGAGTTTATGGCGGAGGCACTACATTTGTTGCGCCAGTCCCAGGCCTTGCTACTATGGACGGCGGATGCGTGCAGCATTTTTGCTGCTAGCCAGGGTATCGACCTCCCCCCTCGGCCGGAGTTGCCTCTGTTTGTCAGACGACCTGCGGGTGATGACGAGGAGGCAGCTGGTGGTGGTGATGCGGAGGATGCTGGTGGTGGTGATGCTGGTGGTGGTCATGACGCATAGATAGTAGGATTTTATTGTTTTATTTACCTTTCATGTAAAAAATTTGAAAAATTATGTTTATATATTATGAGTTATTTTGGATGACGTTTAAATGTTTAATTATATGTTTACAATTGGTTGTGCTTGTGGAGGACTGAAAAACATACTTAATCTCAACATATATTATGCATCTCATATCATTAACATTCCTACACACCTTTTATGCTAACCAAATGCCCAGCTCATATAAACAAAATTCAAAGGTTGAAGAAAAATTCGATAATCTTCTTATTGCATTTTTCTTTGGAAAACGAAAGAATTGATTACATGTTTACAATTCAACAACAATAAAGAATTGAATAAATAATAGATTACATGTTTACAATTCAACAACAATAAAGAATTGAATAAATAAAGAATTGAAAGAATTGATAAATGTGTAAACTATACTAAATCTACATGTTCAACCGGGTCTACGGGCCTTAGTTCAAGATATTTTTGAATTCGACTTCCGTATATAGCCTCCCAATCATGGCGTTTCTGTTTTGTACAAATGTCAATATTTGCTCGGAACAGGCATTGGATAGTCACCCACTAATCGAATTCTAATGAAATGGCAATCTTGAACATAAGCAATTGAAATTATATGATGTTCACTGATATCACGAGGAGATAACCAGAACGGGAAAAAAGTAGCGGAGTTGCCGATCGATATAAAAATTATAACCACTCGAAACCTGTTAGCAATAAGGATTGTAGCAGGTGGCACTGTCATCCAATTTTTGTGTGGAGCCGCACCTAACCCGTTCCAGTTTAATGATTCCCTTATTTCGTTTATATCAGGAAACATCGCAGCGTACCTATGTCTGTTTTCATCCAACTCAGATATAAGTTCCGTACGTATAAAACGCCAGTGATTTTCACCATATCCCAGTGCGAGTGCTATAGCACGAAAACCACAATTGCCGTCCGCTAAAACATCATCCGCACCTGAAATATACGGGAAAAAGAATGATGGAATCCAGCGGTTAAACCGGAAAAAATTGTTTTTATCTTCGTCGCCCGGGATATATGAAAACTTGGAACTCTGTTGAGATAATCCATCTTTGGCTCTTGATTTTAAAGGCATCGATTGACTGCGCTGCAAAGGCCCTTGTTTTGACTTCACCACCGAACTTGAATATGTTGGCGGACCTTCAAAATTTTCTCTCGGTTGAACATATGAACTATGTCTGGGGGCGTCTAATATTGTTTCTTTTTGCTTATCTTTTTTTGGACGACCCCGTGTATTTGTTTGGACTTTAGAAGGTTTTTTATCCGTTTTTGAAGGAGTAACGAAAGATTTGAAAATATTAATCAAAGATCTTTTCACATTTTCGGGTTGGACAAGTAAATGTTTTGTCACCATCTCCATCTCTTTATGTACATCTACTTGAACCTCCCGTACAATATACGCGGGTGAAAAATCTAGCTTCCTCCAAAAAACATCAATGGCATCGAGCGGGATACATTGACCTATAAAATAATATATTAAATAAAATATAATAAAAGTTTTCATAAAAAAATAAAAACGTAAAAGAACATTCACCTGTTTGAAAGTAATTGTTTAATTTACAAGCACACGGAAGACCAAAGCTGGTAAAAAGATGACAGCCACATGATTCTTTGGATATAATTAGATGATTTATCCTGTTAATCTCACCGACTAACATATCCAAAGCCGCAATAGAAACGTTACCTCGCAGCAATTTAAGCACTTCATGATTATGCTGCACCATAAGCATGATTTTGCTTTTGGTAAAACTTTCTTTTATAGCAATTTCCTGGGTAGCTAAGATATTATTAATGAAAGGAATAAATCTATCCAGGGTGCTATTGGTTGCTTTCAGGTAACTTTTCAACAACGAATGTTGGCTCTCAACTCGGTTCGTTGTGTGCTGACCGAAGTTATAACTTCTATTTATCCACGCCAACACAAATCTCTCTTTGTAGGGGTCCAACCAGTTATTTTTTAGGTACATCAGCACTCCTATTAAAAAAATGCACTTATTTTTATGTAAATATACATATATTTTTAAGAATAACACTAGAAAACTTACTTGAATGGTTGGACACCAATCTGCGATAAAGCCGGTCGTAATTATAAGCGTATATGTCCTCCGTTTCAGAGTTAATAAGTACCGACCACACATGCTGAAAAGCACCCCACTCTTCATTTGAAAAACTCGCCTTACAATGTTTAGCAATATTTTCCGAAATATGCCATCTGCAAAGTAATCGAACAGCACTCGGAAAGACTTCTTTTGACGCATTCATCAGAGCGAGGTCTCGGTCGGTTAGTATAACACGGGGCTCCATACACTTATCTTCCAGCGTTGCTTTTAGTTGCTCTAACACCCATCTAAAGTTGGCTTCACGCTCATAATCAATGAATGCGTGAGCAACAGAAAAAGATTTCAGGGTGGATGTCACACCAACCATTTGAACAAAAGGCATTTTATACAAGTTAGTTTTGTATGTTGTGTCAATCATCAGCACGTGTGGGTAAGCACGCCATAATGTGTGAGATGTGGGATGTATAAAAAAAACCCCGTCGACGGTATTTGTCGGTTCCTCAATGTGAGGGGTGTAAATATATTGATGTTGTTGTAGTATAGAAAAAAAAACCTGCATTGGGGTTTCACCAATTCTGGTGGACTTTTTTATTTTTGCCCGAGCATTATATACGGTTCGTAACCCAGACACGTTATTGGGATTTTGTTCCCTCAACGTGCCTAGAATGTTTCGAGGGTCAATATTTTGCTCGGTCAGATTCTTTATAGTAGAAAGCTCATTTTCGATGAGCCTCATTGCGTATGCATGTCCTTCCAGGTGTTCAGCAGGTTCATGGTTATGAGTATCATCCACAACAACTATAATCCACCCATCTCTCTGCATCTGGTACTTACCCTGCAATTCAAATTGACAGTTTGTTTTTTTCGTGCCACTTTTTCTTAGAGTGGATGCTCCCTTATATACACCACCCCGATCGCATTTCAACCAAATTTTAACCACCAAACCATTCGAATTTCTTTTTGAACGTTTGGTGACAATAACGAACCCATTATCTCGCCCCACGTTAGTTGCCCAATCAACTAATTCTTCACGAGATGAGAAAACCTAATCAATTTAATATTTTTAGTTAGTTATTACTAAATGATAGTAAAATGAAAGTAAAATTAAATATGATATATCTTATAACCTGATTCGTGTCGTATAAACCCTTTTTACCGGAACCAGAACCGTCATTATCCCCGCTGCTATCGCCACCGTTATCACCCCCGTCATCGCCGCCGTCATTCCCGCCGTAATTGGACGCGAACTGTCCTAGATAGTTTGAAGCAGCCTCATCGTAATAACCGTAACCCTCCTGAGGGTAATAGTTAGATTCCGAACCGAATAAATAGTTGCTATCCCAGAAAGACATCGTAACGTTAGATATTAACGTTTATATAGTACTTGAAATGGAATATTGCGTTTATGTAGTAGTTGAAATGAAATGAATTTATATCGTTGAATTATGAAATGAATTTATAAACTAACGTTTATATAGTAGTTGAAATGGAATATTGCATCTCGTCACATAATTAACACGAATATCGAGGAATATTACGTCATATCAAATAATGTAATAAATACAAATTTACACGACTATCGAGGAATATTACGTCATATCAAATAACGTAATAAATACAAAATTACACGAAAAACGAGGAATAATATATCTCGTCAAATTATTAAAAGTGAAACTAGGACCCGTAAGTAAGTTCACGGCCCGTAAGACGAATTCCAAACGAGCCGTAAAGAAATTCACGGGCCGTAAATAAACACGACCGTGATCATATTCACGGGCCGTTACGTTTTTGAATTACGTTTCTGAATGACCGATTTGACTTGCGACAGACCATACGGCCCGTGAGGGGCCTTACAGCCCGTAAGCAGGGCGTCCAGATATCCTGGAGGGCGTCCCTTTAGCATGCCCCTTTTTAAAACAACTTCTGACTTTTTGAAGGGGTAAAAAGACAAAAATGCACCTCAAAAAATCACCAGAAGTTAAAATTCCTCCAAAATCACCAGAAGTTAAAAATTTTTTTGAAGGGACATTTTTGTCTTTTTACCCATCTAAAAAGTCAAAAGGAATTTTAAAAAACAATCCCAAACACCCACTTTGAATTTGACTTTTATACAGAATTATGATTTACACGTTGTTATGGGTAAAAAAACTCTATTAAATAATAAAAGAGTCAATGTCTCAAACAAAACTGTTAAAAACAACCTTTAAGCATTAGTAAACATAAACACAAATCCAAGTCAATGAAATTATTAAAACGAACGAAAAGTTCGTAACAAAAGGAATTAAAATGGAATTAAAAGCATTTGAAATTTTAAGTAAAAAAAGGTTAGGATTTTTTTAAAAGCAATGAAATCGCTAAATGAAAAGGAGGGGTTTTCTCACCTCAATGAGAGCAAACTAAGAGCATTTACAACCCACTCTTAAACTTTATCTATGTAATTACATTAAAAGTTACTATTTTTTCCTCTCTTTTTTAATAAAATAATATTTTTTAATACCTTTAGCATTATATTTTACTCTCTCCTTCACTCACAATCACTTTCAACAAATATAAAAAATTTAATAGAGATGAACAATGTTTTATCAAATATAGAGATAAACAGTAATATGTTCTCTATCATTCACTCACAACCACTAATAACCATTCTCTATAATATAGAGAACGCACTCACAGATTTATAGAGAACAGGCTGTGAATGCTCTAACTCCTCCAAACTCCCATTTGAAAAAAATAAATAAATTAATGTTTATAAACTCAAAAGGATTGAACTAAACAAAATAATAATAATAAAAGAAATACATTTTTAACATAATAAGTATCATTTATTAGGGAATGCTTCAAATAAAAAAGATTTTAAATATAAAAAAATATAAGAAATAATCTTAATCATCAATTTTCTTAATCAATTGGTGAGATTAAATTGTAGGAAAGAAGTTTGCTAGAAGGTATTTTAGGCTTGTGACTTTTTTTAAGTTCTCCTACTTTGTTTAAACGTTTATAACTTTTATATACGATATTAATTATTATAAAAATTACAATATAAAATGAGTATTTTATTTATCTTTAAAGCAAATGCAATATCATTACACAAAAAGATTGCATTTTTTATGTTTTTAACCTCATATGATTTTTGTTAGTCATTTTGTTTTTATAGTTATTGTGTTTATTTTGAATGCTATTGTATTTTTTTTAAATGATGAATTTAAAAAATATAATAATAAAATAATATTGTTATATATTTCTAGTATGTATAACACAATAATAAGTTAATAACTAGTTATCTAATAGAACAAGGACAACGATAACAAAACAAAAAAAATGATATAAAACATAAATGACAATTATCAAATGTCTTATGTGTTTTTTGCTTGTCATTGTGTTATCCTCAATAGTATGAGTTTAAAAAAATACATTCGTCAGATAACATAATAGTATACCTATAATTGTATACACAATGATAAAAAAATTAATATATAAAAAATAATAACAAAAATAACATGAAATGATTTAAAATGTAAAACATAACGATAAAAAACATATAAAACATGATGGGAGATATTTGAAACAATAAGCTGATATTTAACACAATAACCTGACATATTTAACATAATACCTAAAATGTTATATCATTTAAAACAATAGAAGAACACATGTCGAGTATAGAATTTTTCTTAGAATTTTTAAATTTTATATCATTTTTAGTATAATCATATCCTTATTGTTAAAGTGATTTTTTTTTATTTATGTTAATTATTTATTTGTTATTATCATTCAATTGTAAGGACCGAAGCAAATAAAATATAATAAATAAAAAATTTATGTAATTATATTTCTCTGTCTATGTCTATGAATTTTATACTCAAAAAATGGTTTCGCTTCCTAAGATTTGGTAAAATAACCATTTATCTCCAAAATTTAAATATATTAGTTTTCATTCAAAAGTTTCTATCACTTGTTTTAATTTTATTCAAAATTTTATATTTTTGAACTAAACTAAAACAACTAGTGAAACTTTTGAATCGAAATTAAAACAAACTGACTAAACTTTGAAGGTAAACTAATTTTTTAATCTTTAAATATAAATTATCAATTTTGTCAAACCTCAAGTAGTATAATTCAATTAAACTTTAAGTATTTTATAATTTTTCTAAGAAATTATCAATTTTGTCAAACCTCAAGTAGTAAAATTCAATTAAACTTTAAGTATTTTATAATTTTTCTAAGAAATAAGGATCTGTAGTTTTTTTGGGTTTAATCATCGTTTTGGGTTAAATTGGAGTTAAAAGTAAAAAATAGGCTTTAGCCTTAAGATATTGTGCCTGTTGTGCGACACGAGGAGCGTTAAAAATTAGTAACGTAATTGAATAAAAATTAAAATGAGTAAAATGCTATTTTCGTCCCTCATGTTTTTTTAAATTTTTCATTTTAATTCAAAAACTTTTTTTATCATTTCAGTCACTATAGTTTACCAAATGTTACCATTTGCATCCACTCAACTAACTCCGTTAAGTTCTCAGTTAAATATGATGGTTATTTAGTCTTTTTCAACGCCGTAATTATCCAATTTTAATAAAATAATCAATTAATATTTAATTAAAATAGAAAAACATATGAAGCGACTAGTGAGACCAGCCGTATCAATTTAAAAGTTGGATTAACTCTAAATTATGTTATTTAATTGAGGTCTGCTATGACATTTCAATTTATATTTAATGTTTTGTTCAAAAGTACACCGTTGTTCGATTGATATCTATTGTTATCATATTTTGTTTGATTGATGTCTATTGTTGTCATGTAACATGACAATATCATATCCCAGTCAAACAAATCGTGAGAACAACAGACATCAATCCCGCAATAAATCTCAACAAAATAAATGTACATGTTAGAACAAAATATGAAGATTAACTAAATTTAAAAAATATACCCCAATCGAACAACATGAGTTAGAGTTAATCGAATATTTTAAATCGAATCGTCCGGTCTCACTAGTCTCTTCATATGTTTTTTTAATTTTAATTGAATATTAATTGATTAATTTATTTTAGTTAGATAACTAAAGTTTTAAAAATACTAAAATACCCTCATATTTAACGGATATCTTAACTGAGTTAGTGGAGTGGATGAAAATGATAATATTTGATAAACTACAGTGACTGAAATGACAAAAAAAATTTTTTTTTGATTGAAATGGTAAATTTAACAAAACGTCAGGGACGAAAATAGCATTTTACTCAATTAAAATAGTAACCTACTGTAGAAGCCGACATTTTATTTTTATACAGCTAAATAAATATTGTTCAAGCCCTAATTGACTTGAAATATTTGCATGATTTAAAAAGGGAATAATTATGTATGAAAAAGAAACTTTTATAAATTATATTATTTATTTGTTTAATAAAGGAGGTGATAGGAAGCAGACGGCAGGTCAAAGTCTTATGGTTGGGTCATCTGCTTCCTAAACCTACTAACATTTAATACTCACTAACATTCAGCAATTATTATATTATTTAAGTGTGGGTTTTATTTAAAAATGTATAATATTAAAAAAGAAGTTTGCATGATTTTGTATCAATTTTCTGGTCAGCTTATTTTGACTCCGACTGAGAAACTTTGCTACTGATTGTCTTATTTCCTATTGTCGGTTCATTTAGTTTTACACTTTTTACTATAGTCAACAAAATGAATTAATTAATTTCTTTCATCAGCTTCTGTCGAAATCAATTTTTTATTTAACATTTTGTATGTATATGAGCGAAACAAATGATATGGATCTCGATAGTACTTGGACTTGAGGAAAACAAAATTAACTTTCAAAATCGTAATTTTTAACATGGATAGTTTTTACTGTTATATTGTAACACTTTAATAATTATACTATTTTTAAAGGTTCAAGAGCACTCACATTAATTAGTATCTTTGTTTATATCCTTATCTTTAAATTATAGGTGAAACATAAAAAAATATAATTTTACACCTATATTATAGGTGAACATAAAAAAATATGTGATTTTACACCTACATAATTTGAGTAAATCATAATGATCCTTCGGGTCATCATTTGTCTTCCAAATCTATTATTTTATATTTTATATAATTGATTGTGAGTGAAAAAAAAAAGAGAACAAATAGTAATATATGAATTATTAAAGAATTAAAGATTATTTAATTGAAATAAAGATAGATATGAAAAAAATGATATGTGAAAGTTTTAGAAACTAAACCAAATTTCTAAGAGATGGTGATTCTTTGTGAATGATAAGCGATGAGAGATAGATGGATGAGGAAGCTAATGTGAATACTCTAAATATATACTTTTATAATTATCAAAAGACAACTTACTTAAATAAAGAAAATCAAATTTATTGACCTACATAACATCTGTTTAATAAAAATGGACTAAAACCATTTTTTAATATCTCATGTTACAAAGTTATTAATTTCAAATTTACCAATGATATAGTTTAACCAAAGTACAAGTTTCGTCTGATTAAATGAGATGTACAACGTCGTCGCATTTCCAATTATCCATGATGGTTGTTAGAATGCAAAACACAATTAAACAAGCATTAATAAATAATAATATTGTCCTTTTTAGCCCTTTATGTGCCTCTTATAACAATCAGACGTGTCTTTACTTGAAACCACATATCACACATGCTTAGCAAAATCATGATTAAGTGAATACATGAGGAGTTGAAATACCTAAAAGATTAAAATAAATACTTGTAAAATATTCTCATTGATCTTGTCAAACAATTTACATCAAAATAGCAACTCAAATCAAACATCTATAAGCTTATGAAATCACTTGTCTAGCTACGTGATAATACACATAGTCGTGTCTTTTGCCTTTAAATAGAAAACTATGACATACACGGGTATGAAATAAATATGACGTAGTTGTGTGTTTTGTTTACTTCTAAATTCTCACTTTCTAACAGACTGACATACAACTAATGACATAAATACATACTAAATTATCTAAAATTCCCCCTTTTCATCATAACACCAGCATGCTAAAATACCCAATAACTGTGTTCTAGCATCTTTGCTAGTTTCCTCGTCCAATAAAATTGTTACTTTCTAAAAAAAGTCCTTGATTTTCTCAAATTCTTAATTTTGTTTGTTATATATGGCACGCTTATGTTCATAAATAACATAGTTGCGTCTTATATTATATTAAACCACTCATTTTATCTAGAATGTGACACGATTACGTGCACAAAACATACTTCTATCTTTCATTGAAAAAAATATATTGACGTTTAAATTTGTCAATGTGACCTATAATGTGAACATTTTAATAGACAAACATTCCAAATACATGTATATAATCTAAATCAAACAATTGCTCAAACACAAAGTCAATTTCATCTTATAATCCGCATGAACAATTTGATCAAACTAGTCAAACTTTGACCTTCTAACCAATACAAGCTAATACAGCCCAATGTATATTGTATAAGCTCATTTAATTGGACTATTCTTGTTCAATAAAAAACACTTGTTCACATACAAAAAAATTCACATACCGAGTCTGTGATTGGCATTATGCTATAATATGAAGGTTATAATGCAATTTAAAGTTTAATTGATTTTCTGAAAATGGAATGCACGTCAGGATAACGTGTCGACTGACATGGAAGAGAAAACTATCCTATCCATAGACTAACATCCTGTTGATAATGGTTATATACGAGTCTTTATATTTGTTTAAGGATTATGTAAGAGACATGAATGTTAAGATTGCTACTTTTAAATGTATTTTGCTGCAAACAAATGAAATTTTAGTTAAGGAACTATATTACAAATGTGTAAATCGGAGTTTTGATGCCCCGGGTTTGGTGTGTTTAAGATCATAATAAAGGTTGAACTGGTTCTTAAAATATACACAAAATGTTTAAAAAGCTATAGCAAAAATGATAACTTTTCTTTTGTTGAGTAAAAAAGGTTTTAAAGTGTACATGGAAGTTGTTTGTCCCTACATTCCTTTCTCATACAACTATATATAGGGATTTATGGGGATATTTCTGAAGTAACATAAAAGCTAAAAGGTTTTAAAAGAAGCTAAACAAGAGTTTCTTTAACTTAAGATACATTGAAATTTATGTAGAGAACTAATTACACACGTTATGAAAGAAACACTAGAAATCAAAATGCACCTAATCTTTGAAAAATGTATTACCAAACTTGACATAAATGGGAAATATTATCTCCATATGAGATGTATTAGACATGTTACTTATATAAAGATTAGGTGCTTTTTGAATGAGCAGTTGAAGGTAGTTGATGAAGATGATAATGTATCCATATTTGGATCTTTGGTTTGAAGCTTTGATTTTTAAATAATCCTTACATTTATCACTCTACTTTGATATAACTTGAACTAGCTTTAGTGAACCCGTGTATTACACGAGTTGAATATATAATATTAAATAGAATAAATTTTATTAATTATAAAATAATATATGATTTAAATTATATATGAGTAAGGAATATAAGTAATAAAACAATAACACCAACTTTAAAAATTTTTGTTTTTAACTTTTTTATTTTTCCAAAAAAAATAAATTAAACATTTCGCTTAAAAACATGTTAAAAATGTAAAATTTAAAATATTTTGTGTTTTAAAAAAAGTATGATGTCTTAGAAAATTTGTTTTAATAAAAATTTGTTTCTCTAGAAATAAACATTAAAAAGTATCTATTTCTAAATTTTTCTAAAAATAATTTTTAATCAAAAAAGAATTCAATAATATAATTAGTAATTAATGGAGTTATTTAATAAGAGAGAGAAGCGGGAAAATTTTGTTAAAAATAAATGTGGTGTTGCCATGTGGCATCCCTAGTTATGTGGTGTTGCCATGTGACATCCCTAGTTACCCTTTTATTAGAATAGGTAGATTTGATCACAGTATAAGGAATTGAATACTTTCCTTTTCCTTTGTGTCACACACAAATTTCTTCAATATCTATATTTTTCTATTAATAATTAAGAATTACACCATCTTTTATAAACAAACAATTGAAATAACAAGCTTAATTACAAAACAAGCTTGGTACACAAAAATCTCTAACATAGTAATCTAGAATATACTCCTTACATTCTTTTTATCACTAGTTTTCTTTCTTTAAACACTTACAGAAACTTAAGAGTATTAAGATATTATGGTTTCTTTTTATTCTACGTACCTTTTTCATTGAAGAAGATTAGTATTTATAAAAGGGATTAAATTCTTGATATATTCTAGTCTTGTATTTGTTTTAGTATTTTTGTGTTATAAATCTGAAATGTTTATTCGATCTGAATATGTATAAAGGTTGTTATATTATTATACAAATTTGTGGTCATGTTTATCTTTGTACTCTTCTTTATCTAAATCTTTCTTTCTTATTTTGTTTATGTCTCTTATGTATTTTACAAAACGCACATTTAGATTTCACAGTCACTCTCCTTCCAGCTAGCTTGTAGTCTCACAGCTGATGAGCATTAGAGCTCATATATTTTGTTGTTTACCCGGGCTTTTCATATGATGAAAGTATCCTAACACGTCAATTCGAAAGGAGCTCGAGTCTACAACTTCTGATATAACACTAAGAACCTCACAAAATAAAACTACTCATGATAATAATACAATGTCAATGTTGCTAAGAGTTTGTCTACTGTATGTTGATGACTAAGTTGACTTTGAGAGATTTTCTATGGTGATTATATGTTTAACTTTTACAATCCTCACACTTTTACCTTTTAAGTGTTATACATTGATTAACACATCATTACTTCTTTTGTCTCCACAATATTCATGTGCTACGATAGAAGAGTTTAATCTGTTAGAAGAGTTTAATCTGTTAGAAGAGTTTAATCTATACAGATCGTGGAAAAAAAGGCAACAATAGTTCAAGCAAATATATTGATAAAATTTTACATATGAAAAGATTATATTTATTATTTAGTGTTTAATTATATTTGGATTGGGATTTGCTAAAAGACAAGTTATTTTTACCTAGATTTTATTAAATTATGTTGAATATGAAGAGTTTCTAATGGAACATCACTATATAGGGCGTACTTGGTGCTGCAAAGAGCTCCCGCGTTTTCGCAGGGTCCAGGGAGGGTCCGTCCCATTTAAGAGAAGATGTACGCGGTCTTTCCCCCACATTTTGTGAGGAGGCCGTTTCCACGGAACATCACTATATATGTTTATTTTAAATTAAAACAAGAGTAAACTTTAATAATTTAGATAACATTAGATCTCATATTAGTGAAATGATGTATTTTTTTCGGTGGATGATTGTTTAAGTTTCATCATGTCTCATTTAAACAACATCATAAACCAAACGTGACAGATATTCTGATAGTGAACTTATTCTCGATTGATGTCCTACTTGATTTACACATGTAATTATGTCTGATACGCACTACAAACTAATGGGATTTTACTTAGCTAAAAACAAATTTCATGCTCATGAGTATGGTAACTTTATCATTTTGTCATGATTCCTAATCATTTTAACATGTATCATAAAGTGCATATTACACTTGAATTACATTATAATTTCTTTGATAGCAACTTAATTAGCAATGATATTTAATACAAGTAGTTAGGTACTTCAAAACTTCATTAAATAAGTGAGATTTTGATTTCAAGTCACATCTGTGATAAAAACAAGGTTTCAGGTTGAATCAAATAGTTTTTTTCTCACATATGATGAGTTTTCTTTTGAAAATGATCTCGGGTTGTGTGTTCGAGTAATGAAAATGATCTGGTGGACCAGTGGCCTATCAGTGATTCAATAACCATTCAAAAAAATATATATATGGTAACTTAATTTGATGATATAATACGAGTAAAGATAAACAACAATTGTGTTGATGATACAATTTCAAGTTTAATGAAACTTAACACAATTTAGGAAAAGATGATTATCATGAAAGAGACGTCATTAAAATAGTGTTATTCTTAAGTGGTAGATTGACTAAATTTCATCTTATTACATGTAAATAACATCTGAAACCAATGGGACATGGACATCCATGCAGTAAATTTATATGCTTTTAAATTTAAAGATTATATCTTTAAATCCTAACACATCTAGTATAACCGGTGTATAACACAAAATGCGAGTTCACCCGTTTAAAATAAAAACCAAAGAACTTTAAAGCTAATAGTACCCAAATATGTTTTTCTTTTTTAAACGGTCAACTAATAAAGTCCGGCTCCCCGGAATACCCAATGGCGAAAATACATCTCATACGTCCACGAACACAGACAATATCAAATAACCTAAACTCATCAACCACAAAGGCCTGTTACGATAAACCCAATTCACCAAAAATATTTTGTAATCTATAGGACTAGAACATGATTAAAGAATAACAGTTCAAGCTTCTCATCTACAAAATAACATTAGACATCGTATTAAGCTTAGTACGTTTGTAATTTACAAATTAGCGAAAGATTCTTGTACGTCCAACGTTAACTTCAATGCTTAGCTGTCAAACAATGCTCTGTCTGTCACCCATACCAAACGAACCACCCCGTCATTTTCCCAAACCCCAAAAGCAAGTTCTACACCAATTCCACCATTAAAACACACAAACACATAATAACATTAATCTCACACTCATCACCCCTACACACTCTCTGTCTAACAACAACAACTATCAAAAAACCCCAAATTCATCCTCCGTTCATATCATCAATTCAATCAATTCAATCAATTCAATCAATTCATGCTCATCTCCAGATTATTCTACATCAATCACTGATGGTTTCTCTTCAAGAATCTCACGGTTCTACCCCGGGTCGGGTCCAGATCACCCGCCCGTATTACACCCCACCTCCATCTTCAGCTGCTTCTTCACCCTCGCGGTTTCAGAAGCATCTAGGTCGTTCCATGAGAACCGTACGGTCCAATTTCCACCAATCGGAGTTCGCCAACAGCTGCTCCTTCGCCTCCACCGCTCCGCCGGAGCCGCCGCCGGAAAACCTCACGGATTCTGTCATCGACGTGCACTTACACCAGCTCGCTACGGCGAATTTGAACAGTAACTCGTCGAAATCTTCGTCTTCTACAGCGTCGGTTGAAGAGTACTTAGGGATTTCTCAGGTGTTCAGTGATTTCTCGGCGTGTAGCAGTGATATCTCCGGTGAATTGCAGCGTTTAGCGTGTTTGCCGGAGGAAACCGACGATGGTGATCGGAATCAGGACCAGACGCCGGAGCCGGAGCCGTGCTTAGGGTTTCTACAACGGGAGAACTTCTCCACGGAGATTATTGAGAGCATTTCGCCGGAGGATTTGCAACCGACGGTGAAGATCTGTATCGATAGCTTGAGTTCTAACTCCGTCGCCGTGAAGAGGTCAGCGGCGGCGAAGCTACGGTTGCTCGCGAAGAACCGATCGGAGAATCGAGCTTTGATCGGTGAATCCGGTGCTGTTCCGGCGTTACTTCCTCTTCTCCGGTGTGCAGATCCTTGGACACAAGAACACGCAGTCACGGCGTTGCTTAACCTCTCGCTTCACGACGAAAACAAGCCGTTAATCGCCGGTGCCGGAGCTGTGAAATCGCTAATCTACGTTCTCAAAACCGGTACAGAGGTTTCCAAACAAAACGCCGCTTGTGCGTTGTTGAATCTAGCCATGATCGACGAAAACAAGGTGTCGATAGGAGCCTGTGGCGCAATTCCGCCATTAGTATCTCTGTTAATCAACGGTTCAAACCGTGGGAAAAAGGACGCATTAACAACTCTATACAAACTCTGTTCGATGAAGGCGAATAAGAAGCGAGCTGTAACTGCCGGAGTTGTGAAGCCGTTGGTGGAGCTGGTGGTGGCCGCCGGAGAAGCGGCGGAGGAGCAGGCGGCGGTGGGGATGGCGGAGAAGGCGCTGGTGGTGTTGAGCAGCGTGGCGGCGGTGGAGGAGGGGAGGACTGCGATTGTTGAAGAAGGTGGGATTCCGGCGTTGGTGGAGGTGATTGAAGATGGTGTGTCGGTGAAGGGGAAAGAGTTTTCGGTGGTGACTCTGTTGCAGCTGTGTGAAGGTGTTAATGGTGGTAGGAACAGAGGATTGCTCGTCGGAGAAGGTGTGATTCCGCCGTTGGTGGCTCTGTCACAGACCGGAACTGCTAGAGCTAAACACAAGGTATAATCTTTATGTAATTTTGCTTAAAGTTTTGTTTTTGATTTTGATGACACCTAATCTACTTCTGTTAACTGTATGCCGTGGGCAGTGTTGTAAAATTCGGCCTAGGTGGGCAAGTACTCAGCGAGTACTCGGTAGTCTGGTAGTGGGTAGGGTGCCGAGTTGATGAAAATCAAGTCGGTCTAACATTACTCGTAATCAGCCCAACTCGGATTTACGTTGTTTTTCACCGGTTTTCCTTGTTTTTCATCAATTTTTGTTGGATTTTCGCTCTTTTTCATGGAGATAATTTGAAAGATAAGAATGTAATGAGTATTACGTGTATACTATATAATATTAAAGAATAAATATCACTTTTTAAAACATTTTATTATGTGAATGTATTCTTTTGATTTAAAAATATTTGATGTTTTAATACTTTCTGAAAATTTAATTTCTTTATAATATATACCATTTCCGAGTGCTTTTTGCTTAGGTTGAGTACTCACAACTGATTTGGTGGTGTCTAGTGACTTCTGCAATCATGTATTATAGTTGGATTAGAGTTGGTGGTTAGATTTTAGATCTTTCGCTTAGAATTGAATCAAATTATCGAGAATTAATGCAGGGGGTTGGGAAGAATTATGGTTTCTGTGAATCTTGGAATTCTTTTAGAAAGTGACAACCAATTTCATGCTTTGCTTTTCTGGTTTCGGGGGTAATCTACCTTGCATTCAATGCTTGATGTACAAGTTTTAATGCTTGATGTACATGTCATAACTGTAATATGCAAGGAAAGTGGTCTACATACAATATTATTATGTTTTAATATGTCAGAATAAAGATCTTGCTTGGGTGCCCAAAATCAAGAAAAAACAGAATCATGGATCATATGATCCAAGTGGTTGTATCAGCTAAAGATTTTTGGTGTCTGAATTTATAGATTGCCCTGGATTTGTTCATTGCTTTTTCAAAAGGTGAAACTAACTAAAGAGATTTTTGAAAGGGAATATTTGGTTTTTATTCAGGACAAATAAATGTTATTGTCACAATACCAAGATATAGAGATGGTCATTTAACACGAGTCTAAAACAAAAGTAGAGAGCTACAAGAACCCTATAAAAATTGTGCAAGTATCCATTTGAACACTTTTTTTTCTTCCATTTGAAGTCTCTATGTTTTCATTTTCTTTTTTCCATTGTGGAGGACTAAGTCAAAATTTTAAATTTTTGCAGGCTGAAACACTACTTGGGTATCTGAGGGAACCAAGGCAAGAAGGTTGTAGTTGAAGTCCAAAGTGAGGTATTGATGATAATAATAATAATAATAAGATGTCGTTTTCTAGAATCTTTTGACTGTGAATAGGAAATTTTAATTTTGGTGGTTTGTACAGAGTGGTTGAGAGTTTTTATAAGAAAAAAAATAAAAAATATGGCTAGTTGTATATTTAAGATTAGTGAGCTGACCTTAGGTTAAGCCAAAGAGCTTTTGTAGCTTGTTTGCTTGTTATCTTGTGGACTTGAGTTATCTTTCATGTAATTTGGTTGGTTTTACTGAATTAGTACCAATATGGTTTAGGAGATTCTTGCAACTCATAACGTTCTAGGAGACGTTCAATTAAAAACCATAAAAACATCAATAAGAACCGATAGCTGTTGATTTTTGTGATTTTTGCAGTGCTGTATGTATGTGTATTGAAAGTAAGTTTAAGGGCTTCTTATTTTGAACTTGAATTTTGCTTTGGTAAAATGCTTAGACATTAAGAAAATTGAAAGCAGATGATGGATTTTATTTATTTACATATATATTTATTTTTTTATTGTTATTATTATTTTTTGGGGGGTCCAGTTGGTAGGCATTTCATTGGTGTAAAGTTTGTAGCTTTCTTCAGCTGTACTGTTCCTTGGTCCTACAAAACCATTGGCATCTAATATTAAAGCAGCCAACAAACCCCACAAATTACTAGATTGGGCATTTGACCAATCTGATTTTGAGTAATAGCCTTTGAGTAATACAATTATCAAAATAGCAGACCAATCACGAGTGGCCAAGTGTCACAATATCTCCAACCGGCGATACAAAAGCATGATATATCGCCAAAAAGATCCTACCGGCGATACATACACATGAAGTATCGACGGCGTATCGCCCAAAAATTAAAAAAATTTAATATCGCCTACTAGCGATACATCATGGTTAGGTATCGCCGACGTATCGCCAAAACAATAAATTTAAATTTTAAAATAAGGTCGGCGATATGCCGGCTACGTATCGCCGGCATATCGCCTTGTAATTAATTTCAGTTATTATTTCACTTAAATGATACTCCATAGAATATTAGATTACCAAAACGATAATATGAAAAAAAAAACGTCATACATAATATTACAATAAAATCATTACAACATGTTGAATAATAATACATATATTAATACAAGTATAAAAACTTTTCTATATGATCTTGTTTTAAAAATCATTACAACTTTTCTTCTTATAACAAAAATGCATATATTACAATAAAAGTGCATATATTTACTAGCCAATTACATAATAGGAATTAAAAGAAAAATCTTCGTCATCTTTTGTTTTAAAAAATCTATATGATTTTGTTATAGTATATCTACATGTACTTATCTAATTATTATATTGAATGATAATGCTTGTACAATTTTTATAAATCTTATGACTAATTATCAAATTGTGTTTTTACATGATAAGGCACTTTATATTTTTATTATATATTAAGAAATTCAAAAAATAATAATATATATATTATTTTTATAAATTGAGAAAAGTAATTTTTTAAATAAAAAACCGCCGGCGATACACACCTGGTTTCGTATCTCCGGAGTATCTCCGACCAAATGAAATTTAATTTTTTTTTCATCTGGCGATACGCAAATGGTTTCGTATCGCTGTCGTATCTCCAGACAAAAAATAATAATTTTTCAATTGCCACGTGAGTGATACCACATGCATTGGTATCGCCACGAGGCGATATATTGGCTATTTTTACAAATTTTAAAGTCAATGGCTATTACTCAAAACCATATTGGTTAAATGGCCAATAACGTAATTTTCCCCAAATAAAAATGTATCTCTCTATATAATAATTCATATAAAAAAGACCCAATGATAATGAATTACATCTCATGGACCTGTTGACCGAACTTTGGTTCGGGTTCAGCCATTCAGGTTCATATATTAATGGTTAGATCTTATTTTTTGGTGCATGGGTTCAAATTTAACTAATATGTTCTAGTCTTTGTCAGTACCTGTATATTCTTTTGCTTTTAATATATTCAAAGCTTAATATCAGTTCACAATGCATGGTTAATGATTCACATTATGATATATCTTAATCAATTTATGGGAAATGTCTAAGCATCGCAACATGGGTGGGTTGGACCTGATGACAACTCCGTGCGCCTAATGTCAACTTTGTTTAGTAGAATCGACGGTGTTAAACAAAAATGATAAGGCCGGTGTAATGGTTACCTTGCGTTGTGCTGTTGTGATGGTTTTGCACAATGACGCCGCCCTAGTACTGGTGCCATGCTATATGCAATAGTACGGGGGATTCTTGTTGCACCTCGCTTTCTCTTCATCGAATCATCAACTTGACCTGTGGATCCAACTAGTCGTTGGCAATGGTGATATAAAAAAATTGTTTAAAAGAATCAAACCTATAAATGCTACTTTAAAAATTCACGTATATATGCATTTTCTACTTTTTTTTTCTATTCTGTTTATACTCCCTTTCTATTCACTTCAACACTTAAAAAAAGTAATCAAAACAACCTCACATGGTCTGATCCAAATCTGTTTTCAACCTCACAATTCTCATTTGATGGGTGGAACCAACCAATTTATGACAACTTCCATAACCAATTCCCAAAACCCAACCTAAGAGGTCATAAAGAATGACCTCTAAAAACATGGTCTGGAAACCGCTCAACTGTGAACTATAAATGAGGAAATGGCTTTCGCCTGTACTTGGGTGGATGTTTCGGAGGATCTTGTAACCGGTGATGTTTAACTATATGCGCTTAACGACAGTTGAGGAAGTTCAATAACATTTATAAGAACCTCCACACTAAAAGGAAAAGTGGTGTGAGTGATATGGATGTTTTAAAAGCGGCTACCGCCCTATTCTGAGTCTAAAATATGTGCAGATCGTTTAACTAGATGGTGGCTTGGGAATAAAGGAAAAAGGGCATAATCATGAACTATACCTGAAGCCAAAACTATGATTTCTTGGTTGGCAAAACTTGTCAAGATACCATTGGAGCGAATCCGGTTGAAGCAAGTAGCGAACGAAAGGGAATATTTAAACATTTTTAGTGAACGAATCCGGTTGAAACAATACGCTTAGCGGTAGAAAACTAACTGAAAAAATTGCAATAAAAGTTGCCGGAAATTGAAAGTGAGCGGTGACCAGTGCATATGATAAAGATGAAGTGAGAGATGATGATGTGACGCTAAGGTTACAAAAGATGCTGGAAAGTGCAAGATAATCATTATGCATGTTCTAATAGCTAGATTGAAATCGTTCTACAAATGTTCGAATTGTTGACATGAATCATTTTTATTTGGGGGGTTTCAAATTAGATTGAAAAATACATTGGTTAAATATAACTTTACAAGAAATAAAGGAGGAAAATTTAACGGTGTTTAACAGGACTAGAACCTGACATACCCAAATCAACATGAGGAGATTGATCAATCAAGATGGCTAGCTCAATTGGGCATGCATCATGCTTGTGGTGCCTCGTGACAGTTCTAATAGAAATGCTACATCTAATGTGCAGAACTTGTTTATATGTTTAACTTAGACGATCCACAGTAGTACGTTAATACTGATAGAAAAGTGTTGCTACGTAGGAAGTCACGTCAGCAGTGCTGATAGTAAAAGATAAGTGTAGTTGGTATGTGATAATGATTGAGTTTGTGATTATTAGAGTTGATGAGGTGTATTATTGTGATTGGTTGAAAAATAAAAATAAAAACACACACACAAGCACTAACGCCCATGAAGGGGTGGTGTTATTGTGTCGATGCCGTAATAGGGTGCTAACTCAGCCCGTAATAGGGTGCTAACTCAGCCCATTCACACCCCACTACGAACTGCCGTATAAATCGAAGGCATAACATCACGGCAAGACGACATGCATGTAACTGGAGATGCATGAAATAGGTCAAGAACAATCCCAAAATAGTAATATTTGAAATTAGCGTGTATTAATGAAAACTTAGTTCTTCATTATGTTTGATAACATTGTTATAGAGTTTTTAGAAATATTTTATCATGTTTTAGAGTGAAAATTCGAAGAGCAATTAAAATTTGTTAATTTTCACGTAAATTTTTGATCCAATTGAGGGCCCATTAGCCTAAAATACATCTTGAAGTACTTGTGAGATGCTAATTAGATAGTTAGGTATTCTAAAAAAATGGATTTTTGGTTTAAATGGTTTAAAACGGGTCAACGAGTTGAAAACCCTCAGTGAATTTGAGATCATATTAAATTAAAATTGACTGATAAAAAGTTGAATCTATAATATTTCTATTCCATTTAATCGCTTATGTCGGTGGCTACAGTGCCACCCACACCTCACATTCTTCGGCTCTTCTTCTGCTCCTCTTCTTCTTCTGCTCACATTGGTATTTCCATTTTCCCCTCACACCCTCTACACCGACCTCAAAGTCTCCGAACTCGCATCCCTCTTCCAAATCGACCCCATCAGTCTCTGGGCTCGACCACCCACCGGATCTTCTCACCCCTTTCGCACTAAAACCGAACCCTAAAACCCAAATTGGGGGTGGTGGATTTGTTGCTGGAGGCGGAGGTCGACGGTGGTGGTTGTGTTGGTGGAGGCTGAGGTCGGGGAGGCGGAGGTCGGCGGTGGTGGCTGCGTTGGTGGAGGCGGAGGTCAGTGGTGGTGGCTGCGTTGGTGTAGGCCGAGGTCGGCGGCACCACCGTCAGATCTCAGGCCCCAAATTCTGGCAACGGTGCACCACCACCGGACAACCACCGCCCACCGCCACCGCCTCGAACACCTTTGCTATCAGTCCCCAAACCATCGTGGATTGTCAAATCAGAGGTAACACCAATAACTAACCTTTCTTAATCGATTCTGATACTTATTAGATTTGTTGCTGATTACTTTCATCTATACATACTTTGTTAATTAAAATCAGATTATCATAGAAATTCGTTGGAGCAAATGGAGTATTGATTCCAATATTAGGGCAATCTGGATGTTTGATTATTTCATTATGTGTACATAAACTACAAAAGGGCGTATGTATATAATTCGCAACTTTGAAATAAACTAATTGTTGATATTCGTCTGTAGGAAGATCCTTAACAGCATAACTAAAAACCACGGAGGCTTACATTTCCAAAACGGGAATGTATAATTTGTTTTTCATATCATATGATCCCTTGTGCTGTTCCTGCTTTGTTGACTCCAAAGAAAGATGGCACTTGGCGCATGTGTGTTGACAGTCAAGCTATCAACAAGATTACTGTGAGGTATAGGTTTCCTATCCCTAGACTTGATGATTTGCTTGATCAGATTAGTGGTGCTACCATTTTCACAAAGTTGGATTTGAAGAGTGGGTATTACCAGATTCGTCTTAGACCTGGTGATGAATGGAAAACTGCCTTCAAAACTCGTGAAGGATTGTATGAATGGTTGGTAGCCTTTTGGTTTGTCAAACGCACCAAGCACTTTTATGCGTGTGATGAATCAGTTGCTCAGACCTTTTATAGGGAAGTTTGTGGTTGTATACTTTGATAATATTCTTATTTATAGTGCTTCTTCTAGTGAGCACCTCATGCATGTCAGGCAAGTTTTGTCCTTACTTCGCAGGGATAGTTTCTATGCAACATCAAAGAAGTGTGTTTTTATGACCCTTAAAGTTCTGTTTTTGGGGTATATTATTTCTAGCGGGGGAATACAAGTGGATGAATCTAAAGTAGCAGCTATTGCTAATTGGCCAACTCCTACTACCATTACTGAAGTTCGTAGTTTTCATGGGCTTGCTTCTTTTTATAGAAGATTCATTCCATATTTCAGTTCTATTATGGCTCCAGTGACAAACTGTATGAAGGGGAAGACGTTTGTATGGACCAAAGAGGCCGAGCTTGCTTTTCAGGTTATAAAAGCCAAGCTCACCACTGCACCTATCCTGGTATTGCCTGATTTTTCTCAAGTATTTGAACTTCGTACTGATGCCTTAAAGGTCGGGATTAGTGGGGTGCTTAGTCAAGGTGGCCGACCTGTTGCTTACCTTAGTGAGAAATTGACAGGTCTAAAGTTAAGGTACAGTACTTATGATGTGGAGTTTTATGCAGTGGTCCAAGCTGTAAAGCATTGGCGTCACTATCTATTTCACAAAGAGTTTGTTTTGTTCACTGATCATGATTCTTTAAGGCATATTCGTACACAAGACAAGGTGTCCCATAAGCACGGGAGTTGGTTAGCATTTCTTGAAAAGTTTACTTTTGTTGTTAAACACAAGACTGGAGTTTCGAACCGAGTTGCTGATGCCCTAAGTAGGAGGAGTAATCTGCTTGTGTCTATGAGGGTTGATGTGCCGGGATTAGATGTCATTCGTGAGCAGTTAGCCATTGATCCATATTTTTCAGTTATTATGCAGGATGTGCAGACTGGGCTGAAGTCAGATTTTCTTGTACAAGATGGTTTTCTGTTCAAAGGGAATCAACTATGTATTCCTGATTCTAGTATGCGTTTACAGATTATTAAAGAGTTGCATGGGGAAGGGCACGTTGGTCGTGATCGTACTCTACAGTTGGTACAAACTTCTTATTTCTGGCCTATCATGAGAAAAGAAGTGGATCGTTATGTTAAGAGGTGTCGTATTTGTCAAGTTTCTAAGGGCACAGCTAGTAACGCGGGCCTCTACATGCCATTGCTGGTTCCTTTGCAACCATGGGTTGATATTAGCATGGATTTTGTGTTGGGGTTGCCGCGTACACAAAGGGGTAACGACTCTATCTTTGTTGTTGTTGACAGGTTTTCTAAGATGGTTCATTTTATTCCCTGTAAGAAGACAACTGATGCTGTTAATGTGGCACAACTTTTCTTTCGTGATGTGTATCGCTTACATAGATTTCCTTCTTCTATTGTTTCTGATCGGGATACCCGATTTTTGAGTCACTTTTGGCGCAGTCTATGGAGGATGGTGAATACTCAACTCAGTTTCAGTGGTGCTTATCATCCGCAAACGGATGGCCAAACTGAAGTTGTAAACCGTTCACTCGGGTAATTTGCTGTGATGTCTAGTTGGTGATCATGTGAAAGCATGGGACCAGAAACTCTACCAAGCCGAATTTGCTCACAATCATGCTATTAATCGAAGTACCGGGTTTAGTCCATTTCAGGTGGTTTATTCTTCTCAACCTCGAGGCCTACTTGATTTAATGTCACTTCCTGCATCTAGCTCGATTCCTAAAAAGGTTCAAGATTTTATGGAGGGGTTGCATGAAGTTCATAAAGTTGTTCATCATAATTTGACCCAAGCGAATGCCAAGTATAAGAAAGCTGCTGGTCAAAAACGAAGGCATGTTGATTTTGAAGAAGGTGATTTTGTTTGGGCTGTGCTAACTAAAGATCGTTTTTCAGTGGGGGAGTACAACAAGTTGTTTGCCAAAAAGATTGGTCCTGTTGAGATCGTGCAGAAGATAAATCCTAATGCCTATCAACTAAAGTTGCCTAGCCATATTCTGTGTTCTGATGTGTTTAATGTGAAACATTTGCTGCCATATCATGGTGATTCTTCTGATGATGAGGCAGTTGGGAATTTGAGGGCGAATTTTGTCTACCCAGGGGGGAATGATGTGGGCCCAAGTGTGGATGAGCAAGCTTTAGCCTTTTTGAAGGCCCAAGATCGCTTATCAAAAGGGGCTTCACTGAAATGGGCATAACTTGGGCTAGAAGTCTCCATTTCAGGCCCGGGACCAGTCAAGACGACCGTTGGACCGAGGAGCATGTTTTTAGAAACCGCCATTTGGGTCATCCTTTCGGGCCAAAAACGACTTATTTTAAGTGTTATTTCAATTTTTGTCTTATTTTTACATTTTGTTGGACTTTGCATTTGGCCCAGTTTTTGGCCCTTTTATGTTTTGTGGCCCATTCGATTTTGGTTTTGTTTCTTTATATGTTTGTAAGAGTTGGGGGAAAGATTATTGAAGTTTATGAAAAAATCTGTTTTTTTATCTCTATCACAGTGTGTGTTAGTGTAAACCCTGATTATCGGTATTCTTTGTGAATCAACGATAGTTAGAAGAATTGTTCCTGGTATTCTTGTTGAATCAACAGGCTCAATTATCTATCTCTCTGTTTCCGACTGCATCAATTCCCATGTGTCCCGTGATTAGGCTTATGCCTAGGGTGTGGAGTATTACACATTGCGTTTATTTCATTGCTGTAATGTTTTTATTAGATTTGATGTTTACAAGGGAATATATAAGGCTATAACCAAATGAATTGTAACAATGTAATAGTTTTGAAAGAAACGAATATCATTATGTGAAAAGAGTTTCAAACACGAGTGAAGGACAAGTGTGATAGTAATTAGTGACATTTATAAAGAGAATTTCATTTGGAAGGACTTTTGTGGTGATTCTCAAATCTGGTTAAATCACACGTTATGAAAATGAACGTACACATGCAACTCTTGAATGATTAAGCAACAAACTCATACTACTTTCACCCACGGTATGTGATGATGAATAATAAGCAACAACTCTTGAATGATTTTTGTGAGCATAACTCTTAGTCTAAATTTTAGTAATACTTAGAGTGTTCGTAATGAATTAGTGATAGTGATGAAAAAGTGGTGTCGCAATCACATTCAAAAAATGTAATGATGTTTGTGTTAACGTGAGGTTTAATTAAAAGATGCTTTTACATATTTTCCTTTTCTAAAATTACATATTTCACCAAGCTAATAAGTCAATTACATATTTCTCATTCCTAAAACACATATATTACACATTTATCCATTTAATTAAATTTAACCTATTAAATTTTTATCTTGTTTTTACTAAGGGATTTTTACATATTGATGTTTCTTATTATAATTGTTTAAACCTTTTGACAATTATGTTTTGTATATAGAGATATAACTTCGATTATCGATTGTTCTTGTTTTGAAATAAAGTTTTAAACTAAATGTAATTTGTTGTTTCTATTTATATAGAAGACTTGAACTTGAAAAAATATGTAATTGATAGTCTTAGAAGTAAAATTTGAAAAAATACTTTAGCAAAAATACAAATAAAATAATCATTTAATAAATAATTTCAATAATATAGTTAAATATGTAATATAGATGTTTTAAAAAGGAGAAATATGTAATTGATTTTTTTACGTGGGTAAATATATAATTAATAATTCTAATAAGAAGAAGAAATGTGTACATGTCCCTAATTAAAAAATCGAAACCCTCATGCACATTGTAGCTATCACAAAGTGCTCCATAATTATGCATCATATCATGCTAGGGGGAGGTGTTAATGGTATGATTGGGGTTGCTACCTAGGATGATCACGTCCCAGTATGGATAATTTTTTTTTAAAGCAAGAGAACTCCATTAAAAAACCAGGCCAGCAAGAAGCTAGACAGGCAACAATAATATATCAACAAAAATAGAATGACAAATGATACAACATACAACTACAAAACATAAAGAGAAATTAAAATTTGAACATGACCCATTTGTTACAATCTAAGCTTGCAATATTTCTTCTATTTGACACCCATAGGAAGGTCGTGCCTTTAATGTCTTCCAGCAGCCAATTGACACTTCATGATTTGACTGGCGTCGAGAGAGCACCGGCCATGTCTTAGGTGGAATTTGGAGTTTGTTTATATAGTAAGTATTTTTTAGATGATCTTTCTCGATTGTGTTATCACTTTATTTTTAAATAGAAACATTTCAATGAGTCACTCAAAATATCGATTAAACAATTTAGAAAAATCAAGAATAAGTATATATGTCTATTGAGATATTGCACCAAATAGACCAAAGATTGTGTTTCAATAGAAAATTAGTCTTCACAATGTTTTGTTGAAATGACAAAATGTTAAACAATATGTAAGTTTGACACTTATAGAAGTTGATGGTTAGAACAATCATTTAGTAATCGATAGTTCCTACTCTAGGCTTGTGTCATCACAAACTTGGTAGTTATTACTAATGATTGTGCAAGCATTGATAACATAGTTCCTATTATTTGCTCAATCCTACTCAATTTACTAATAACTTGGTTCTTATTAATAAAATAGTTACTACTTTTGGTATAGGAAGCCAACTCTAGAGGTTCTGAGCAGTCAATTTAAATTGGAAAACAAGATTGGAAGCAACCATTTTCATTAGAGTAAATTTCACTTTTCTTAATATTCATTAATTACATTTTTATCAATCCTTTATGTTTAGTTTGGTACTCTACGTACATAGAGTGTTTTGAATTAACGTTTTGGTTTATAATTTGAAAAATATTATTTTCTAAATCTCAAGGTTCTCGATCTTATGATGATTCTTTTTCGTACCCATACTTCTTTTGAAGTTTAAATTTGGGAGTAAATTTCTCTCTTCTTTTTTTGATTTCTACATGCACGTTGGATGGTACTATACTATACGGAAAGCTATGTTGTTTGATAGACTAGGTATAATACCCGTAAAAATAATAGTAATAACAATAACAATAATAATAATAATAATAATAAAAGTAATAATAATAATAATAGTTCAGGGGGCATTGTGCCATTTTGAAAACTTAAGCCAATTTAAGTTGTGCATAAAATGAAAGGAGCTTAAACCACAGGGACCATTTGTGTAAAAATTAAAAAAAAAAAAACAATTCTGTTTCTCTCTCCCCGTCCCCGTCGAAACTATTCCGGCCAAAGAGCCGGTCGGCTCCGGCGACCACAAACGACCAACTTTTAATCGATTTAAGCTCAATCATTGATCCCCGACAACATTCTATGCAAGATTCGAACCCTATGCCTCGATTCAATTGAAAAATTGGAGTGTAATTGATCCAACCGACCCACATGTAACTTTCGGCCACTTTACAGTCAATAAATCGCACTAAACATCTATAATAATTGAATTAAAGCTACCTAATCAATCATATACGAATTCCTAATCTACCCACGCTTTCAATTACACTTGCAATCCACGAATTCATCCTGTTCGATTCCCTCTCTGTCGCGGACCTCCAACTCTATAGAAATCCATCTTCCAAGCCAATTAAACTGAAATTGACAAGGGGCTTTGCATCAAGAACACTATTCGAAGCTTTCTGTAGGAGGAATTCGATTTCCATCGCCGATTTCAACCCGAACGACCTGCATAGTGCCGCGACTGTTCATCGTGTGTTCTTGATACTTTTCCAAAACGAATCAGGTAATTAGAACCACCTACACACTCAATTTTATGTGGGGATTGAAAGCCCTATGCTTTCAATCGATTACAACATCGATTTGGGATTCAATTTGGTCGAAATCGTTTCTAGGGTTTATAAGGTGTGAAATTGGGGATTTTGGATTCGGGTTGGTTAAAAGGTTTAAAAACCAATACAGACTAGGCGCAGGCGCCCTAGCCTGTTGGTTAAAGTGAAAGAGGGATGGGCAGGAGGTCACGGGTTCGAACCCGAGCCCCTGCCATAATTTTTTTAAAGCCCTATTTAATCTTTTTAAATTATGTAAAAATTACTAAAAATTATAAAAATTCTTTTATAAACTCTGTGCATTTTTTTAAATCATCAACGTTATTTCTATAATTTTCTTTAAGTTTAAACCTTTATAAAACAATATAACGAAGGAATTTAGTTTAATTATTTTTATGGATTTCTGTTAAATAAATGGTAAAAATCTGATTAAATATAAAACTTCTTTTATAAAAGTACCTAATTAATTTCTGTAAATTAGTTTATTAAAACCTTAACAATTCTTATATATATATATATATATTGTTAACAAACATTATGAATAGTTATTTTGTTTAAAAATAAACTATAAATTGTTGATTTAGGCTCGTATTTTACACCCAACTTACAGAGGCCATAACTTCTTCATAACAGATTCAAATCAGTTAAATTTTATGTCCATGACGAATTTCGTCAAAAGACGAATCTGTTGATATATAAAAACATCGAAAAACTCATTCGTTTAAACCTCTAAACAATCGTTTTCGTAACAGCTAGCAGTTCTGCGCAGCTGTAAAGATCCACGTTTTTATCATATTTCAGTAATCCAAATCAGAAACTTTTCTAAATGAAAGTTGTTCAAAAATCACTAATCTAGTAAACTGGAGATTTTCAGAATTTTTAAACGTCGTTTAGTATTTTTAACGAGTGCGAAAAGACAGGGGCAGAACTGGAATTTTTCCAATTTAAAATAGGAAAATCCAAACTATAATTTGCGTTACGTTATCGTAGGTTCTCGCGGCGTTAACCGAGCCTAGACCTTGTTTCTGATCATTGTCATTCGTGTTTAAGGTACGGATTCTTGGTTACCTTTATGATAGTATAAATTCTGTTCTGTTACTTTGTAGTACAGATTTTGATACCATGTTTCCGTTAATATGACTCATTTGGCCTTTGGTATTTTACTAGTCGTCTAACATTATTTGTTATGCTATGACTCGTTCGACTTGTTAATTTTACTTGTTGAAGGCTTACAGCATGCAATATATATTTTATAAGTTTGTGCTCATTATTGCATGTTCCTATAAATGTTCTATTGATACGTTATATGTTGGTAGTTGTACTACCATTTGATTTGATACTCTGTTACCCGAGCTCTCCGACATGTCATTGTGGCGTCAATGATGTGACACTTTTCGTGACGGTGTGTAATAAATAGTTCACGGCGTCTCCGTTAACACGTTAGTACTCAGGTAGTACTTTGGCCATAATATCTGGGAGGCGGATGGATCGATCCTAGTTCAGTTCAGTTCAGTTCAGTTCAATTCCGGGGGATGGAATCATGTGAGTACGCCCCACACACCATCTTATTAGTGCATAGTCTAGCTAGCTATGTACTTATCAGTTCAGTTTCGGCTCTGGGTACTTCTTATATTACACGACTTATTTTGTTTGTATATACGCGTCGTGTAGATCAGTTCAGTTCAGTATTACATGTTCAGTTCAGTATTAGTATTATATGTTTAGAATCAGATTTCCATTTCAATACCATATGATCCGTTCAGTATCAGATATCAGTATTTTATGTTTCGAATAGCTACTATTGTTCTTTCGTCACTGAGCAACTTTTGGCTCAGCCGTATTTTCTTTCGTTGTGCTTTTCTTATTTGATTGTAGGTAATCAGGGTAATCCGGGAAATCAGTGAAGAGTGGCTGAAGATCAAGATTATATTTTACTTAAATTGATGTAATGAACAACTTAATTAGGTTCTTTCGGATTATGGGGTTTGTTTGAATTTATTTCTTTTGACAATCTCTTTAATATCGTGGATTTGGTTTTGATTTGATATCTGTAATAGTGACACGTCAGCCTCTCCGGGTTGGGGTGTTACAGTTGTGGTATCAGAGCAAAGGCTCTTTCCTGTAGAAAACTTAAACATTAGAATAAACTTGTGAGGTAATGGGTAGACGTTGGGTTAGGATCTAAATTTTGTTTCCAATCTAAATTCCAGTGTTCACACGTGTATCTTCATTTTAGATGGCTCCTAAGAGACGTGTGAACAACCGCAATAACTCGAATGGCCCCTCATCTGATACTCCTCTTGAAACCCTCGTTGCTAATGCCGTAAACGCTGCTATTTCTGGAATACTCCCTAATCTGATGACTCAGACTGCTCAAACAGTCATCCAGCAGATACAACAGGCGAATTCGGAGGGAAACAACACAGGACCTCCACCCGGTGGAAATAACTCGGAGCCACCTTCTGGCGGGAACAACACAGGAGCACCTTCCGGTGATAATACACCACCACCTCGTGATGGTATTCATGTCTGGTTGGAACGTTTTCAGAAGCAAAGGCCTAAGTCTTTCAGTACTTCCAATGATCCGGTCGAGGTGCAAAACTGGATCAGTCATATTGAGAAATTGTTTGAGGTACTTGGTGTTGAGGACGTATACAAAGTAAGGTTGGCTACATACAAGTTAGAAGATGATGCTCACAGATGGTGGACGACTGTGAAACAAGCTAGAGGAGGAAACGAATATGCAGCTACACTTCCTTGGGATAAATTCCGAGGGATGTTTTATAAGGAATACTTCACTGCTGCTGACCGCACTAAGTATCGTAGACAATATGCTAATATTAGACAGAGGGATGACGAGCACATAACAGATTTCAAGACACGATTTACGCGGTTAGTGAGTTTTCTTGGTGCATCTGCAGGCTCACCGCATGAGCAGACAGAAAATTTTCAGTGGGCCATATGTGAAAGAGATCGAAAGTTTATATTGAATCATCGGTTTAAAGATATTAATGAAGTGGCTGATGCTGTTAAAAACTTATATAATGATAAGAAGAATGGAAAGAAGTTGTATGATGATAACCGCAAGCGGCCTAGAGAGAATGACCATGATCAGTCATCTTCTCATATGAATAAGAATCAGCCTTCACCACCACGAGACCGTCGAAACCGTTTCAATCGCAACAACAACAATAACTCTCGATTATGGAAGAATCGAAACCAGAACCAGAAATCAACTCATAATCAGACTCAGCAAGCTCCTACTCGTACTCAACCACCAAATCAGCAGCACCCTAATCAGGATCGGAATGCTATCCCTCAGTGTAACACATGCGGGAAACTTCATAAGGGAGCTTGTCGTCTGGCCGGGGGATTATGTTTCAGATGCGGACGTGCAGGACACATGATTAGGGATTGCCCTCAGCGCGACCCTCATAATAACGCTGGAAGGAATCAAGCTAAACCTGCAACTGGAGGACGAGTTTTTGCACTCACTGCAAATGAAGCGGCTAACGCACCAGGTATATTTCTGACCCCTTAGTTAGCAACGTATTATATACATATATATGTCTTATCCGATACTGATAATAAACGCCCTAGGTATGATCTCCGGTACCCTTTGCATAGGAAAGCGGGATATTTATGTCTTATTCGATACGGGCGCTACGCATTCTGTCGTATCTCTTTTGTTTGCTAAGTACTTAAGGACTGCACCGACTGCGTTAGAGCACGCTTTGGCTATTACGACTCCATTAGGAGAGTCGACTATCATCTCGCATGTCTATAGAGATTGTCCGATCAGAATCGAGTCTATTATTCGTAAAGCTGATTTGTTTCCTATGCAAATGAGTGACTTTGATGTCATACTTGGTATGGACTGGTTAACTCGACATCACGTTACTATTGAATGCCAGACTCGTCGTGTTTTATTTGGAAATCCTCAATGCCCTGAACTCGTTTATCAAGGGACTCAACCTCGGAAATCGTTGAAAATCATCTCTGCGCTTAAGGCTCAGAAACTCTTATCGCACGGTTGCGTGGGATTCCTAGCTTCAGTGAAAGCTATATCTTCTGAAAAGCTGAACATATCTGATTATCTGATTGTATGTGATTTTCCTGACGTGTTTCCTGAGGAGTTACCCGGACTTCCACCAGATCGCGAAGTAGAATTCACTATTGATCTTATTCCAGGTGCTGAGCCGATTTCTAAGGCACCGTATCGTATGGCACCTATGGAGCTTAAGGAGTTAAAGGAGCAGTTACAGGAATTACTAGATTTGGGATTTATTAGACCAAGCGTCTCGCCTTGGGGCGCACCGGTCCTATTCGTGAAGAAGAAAGATGGTTCTTTGAGACTCTGCATTGACTACAGAGAACTCAACAAGATCACTATCCGTAATCGTTACCCTCTGCCTCGTATTGATGATTTATTTGATCAGCTTCAGGGTGCAAAGTGTTTCTCTAAAATCGATCTGAGGTCTGGTTACCATCAGTTAAAGATCAAGGATTCTGATGTCCCTAAATCTGCTTTCCGTACTCGGTATGGTCACTATGAGTTCCTGGTTATGCCGTTCGGGTTAACTAATGCCCCGGCCGTGTTCATGGACCTAATGAACCGAGTCTTTCGAAAGTTCCTCGATAAGTTCGTCATTGTATTTATCGACGACATTTTAATTTATTCTAAAAGTAAGGAGGAGCATGAGAATCATCTTCGTATCGTGCTCGAAACACTACGTGAAAAGAAGCTTTATGCTAAATTTTTAAAGTGTGAATTTTGGCTGAGCAAGGTAGCCTTTTTGGGTCATGTCGTTTCTGCGGATGGTATTATGATGGACCCTGCTAAAATAGAGGCAATCACTAAGTGGCCTAGACCTACCTCAGCCACAGAAGTCCATAGTTTCCTTGGCCTTGCTGGTTACTACCGCAGATTTGTCGAAGGTTTTTCTGTTATAGCTTTACCCCTTACGCAACTGTTAAGGAAAGGGGTTAAGTACTCTTGGAATGATGAACGAGAGAAAAGTTTTGAAGAGCTCAAGAAAAGATTGGTGTCTGCTCCGGTTCTCACACTTCCATCGGGCACGGGTGGATATCAGATTTACAGCGATGCCTCTAAAAAGGGACTTGGATGTGTGCTAATGCAGCATGGTAAGGTCATTGCTTATGCTTCACGGCAGTTGAAACCTTACGAGGTTAATTATCCTACGCATGATCTTGAACTCGCGGCTGTTATTTTCGCGTTGAAAATATGGCGTCACTATCTTTACGGAGAGACTTGTGATATTTTTACTGATCATAAGAGCTTGAAATATATCTTCACACAAAAGGAACTAAACATGAGGCAGAGAAGATGGTTAGAGTTGTTAAAAGATTATGATGCCAATATTCAGTATCATCCGGGAAAGGCCAATGTGGTAGCTGATGCTCTTAGCAGGAAGAGCTCATGAACAGTAGCCTCCCTACAACTACAGCCTCAGAACATTATCGATCTCGATAGATTGGGTATTGATCTACATATTGGTAAGAGCGACGGATATCTCGCTACACTCCAGATTGAGTCAGACTTAATATCCCGGATTAAGAACGCACAGAAAGACGATGGTGAACTCTGGGCAATCTTACAGAATGTGGAGATTGGTAAACAATCAGAATTCCGAGTAGATGAGCATGGAGTAATCTGGTGTGGTAAACGTTTATGTATGCCTAATGATTCTTCTCTTCGAGAATCGTTATTAGCTGAGGCACATAGTTCTCCGTTTTCTATTCATCCTGGATCTACTAAGATGTATCGGGACCTTCGTCAGAACTTTTGGTGGAATGGAATGAAAGAGGATGTGGCTAAGTATGTTAGCCGTTGCGTTACTTGTCAGCAGGTCAAGATTGAGCATCAGAGAGCTAGTAGTTTGCTTCAGCCACTACCTATTCCTGTATGGAAATGGGATGTTATTTCCATGGATTTTGTAACCGGGTTACCAAAAACATTCAAGAAGAATGATGCGATATGGGTTGTGGTAGACAGATTGTCAAAGTCGGCTCACTTTCTCCCAATTCAGCAAGGATTTTCGGTTAGCAAACTATCTGAAGTGTTTACACAAGAGATTGTTAGACTTCATGGCACTCCGGTGTCTATCGTGTCTGATTGAGACCCGAGGTTCACTTCTCGCTTTTGGAAGGGTTTGCAAGCTGCATGGGGTACCAAGTTGTGGTTTAGTACGGCGTTTCATCCTCAGACTGACGGTCAGTCGGAGCGTACTATTCAGACACTTAAGGACATGCTTCGAGCTTGTGCCTTAGAGTGGACCGGGAACTGGGATGAGTACTTGTGTTTGGTCGAGTTTGCTTACAACAATAGTTGGCAAGCTAGCATTGGCATGGCACCTTTCGAATTATTGTATGGTCGTAAATGTAGAGCACCTATTTGTTGGGAAGAGGTCGGTGAAAGAGTCATCGAAGGACCCGAGTTAGTTCAGATCACGAATGAGAAAGTTGCTATTGCTAGAGAAAAGTTAAAGGAAGCTCAAAGTAGACAGAAAAGTTATGCAGATTGTCACACCCCGACCGACGGCGGAATCATCGGAGCGGACGAGGGAATGAATGATTGTTCATAACACATGGTTGTCTAATAGTGGAAATAATATTACAATCAGATTACAAGATAAAATAAGTTCAACATACACAAATACAACAATCGAAACCACAAATAATAATTGTCTTTTATTTTAACTAGGTCCGTGTCTTAGATGAGCACGTAGAAGTCCACTATCTTGCTTAACCTGAAATCATGTGAGAAAATAAAGTCAGCTAACGAGTTAGCTGGTGAGTAATCACAGTTTTGAATATATATATATAGATTGATTGATTGATTGAGAATAATTCAATTCACAAGGTAATATTAAGACTTATATGGCAATAACGAAACATATAGATAAACCGACATAATATAAACCCCTTGACTTGACACTTGCATATAATAGACTCCAAATAAACACCATAGATTGACTAATTTCCTCTGGCATAATCACCACTCGTAAGCCATGTGGGGTGGGTTATCCAAACCAGTAGATCTACCATTGATACCAGGATTGATTGATTGAATTAGGGTTTTACTGTCGTCCAGTTTATCATAGTATGTTCACATAGTTACAAGTAATAACATAACCTGTCTTGAATTGAATTTAGAATGAAATAACAACAAAATATCATGATTAAATACTGTATCACATGATTTCCCCCAAATAAGAAATGATATAAAAAGGGGCTATGAATACTCACTTGATTGATGAGATTGGATTTTTTTGGACGTGATAGGTTAGACACCTACGATTTCCTTATGATTAACCTAAGGAATAGTGCCTCGATTTAGAATAATAATAATGTGAGAATTGAGAATAAGTTGAGGTTTCCATTGGGTTTTGAATGGTAGTTTAAATAAACTAATTTATTTAGTTAAAAATGTTTGAAATATTTGAAATTAATTTAGTAAAAATGATTATGTTTAAAATTTAAAATAAACGTATCAGTTTACGTCTCTGTTTGATTTATTGTTAACGTGTGGAAAAATAAACAAATAATTAATTTTATTAATTAATTATGTCAATTAATTAAAGTATTTAATTATTTAAATGATTAAAAGAAATGAAAATGTTTTTGGAATGATTTAAATATAAAACATTTATATTTAATCATGATTTAAATACTAATAAATATTATTTGAATAAATTAAAATAACACGATGTCGAATAATAATTTAATAAATTAAATTATTATTAAAAGTTCACTTGCGTATAAATAATTTTGTATTATTTGTAGTTTTATTTATTTAGAACATTTAATAAAAATGGATCAAATGTTAAAATAAATTTCAGAAAAATAATTTAGTTGTTAAAAAACTTTAAATGATTGTAAAAAACATTTTTATAATTTTAGGTAATTTTTCTATAATTTTTAAAGGCATAAAAACCCTTTAAAAAATAGTTGAGGTGGCCCGGGGTCGAACCCGGGACCTCTTGTTCGAACTGTGAGCGCAGAACCAGCAGGCCAAGGGCCTAATCAGCGGTAAGTTTTGTTTGCATTTGATTTTAAACATAGTTTCCCTATAACCCCAATTTCCCAATCGAGCCCTAGATCGATCAAAGCTCAAATTGAGCATGAATTCGACTTAGATAGCTTCGGACATCATGGGGCTTTTGTTCCCCATGATGTATCGAGTATGTATGTGTGTGTAATTTACCCGTACGATGTTCGATTGAGGTTGAACGCTTCAAGAACAGGTCGCGGCTCGTGGGGTAATCGTTTGATGCTCAAAACACAACCATAATCAAATTAAACTTAGGGGAACCTTTTAATGATGATCTAGATGGAAACCCCTATGTTAATTTCGATTAAAATCGAGTGGAAGTTGGTTAGAATCGGAGTTGCAGGTCGCGATGAAGGTGCCGATCGATTTCTGTGTTTGTGGTTGTTTTTGGTGAAATTGAAACCTGAGTTCGATTGAGTGTGTATAGATGATTGATTTTGCAGCTTTGATTCGTTTATTAGTGTTGTTTGGGTGTATTATTGAGTGGTATCGAATCCGAGAATAAAGTGAAGATCTTTTCCATTTGTTTGACCGATTCAACACATGTTTATGTTAGAATTCCATTAGAATTGGATCCAAGAAACTTTCGGTGTGATTGTGGGGTTCAAAAGCAGATTAATTGACTGATTTTGGTCGGGAATTTTGTGGTTTCGATGTGGGAGCTTTGGATTCGATTTTACCGACGATTAATGGTGTTTAATAGGTGCCTTAGGTTCGAAACTAGTCCACGAGTGAATTGGAACCAGTTTTGCGAGTTGAAATGGTGAAATTTGATCGTTTTTGGCTTCGCCGGAGTCCGGCCGGAGACTCGCCGGAGTCTCGCCGGAAAAACGGGGGGGGGGGGGGGGGGGAAGCCGGTGGTTTTAAAATGTTACACATTTAGCCCCTGCGGTTTCAAGTTTTATATTTTATGCTAGAAACTTAATTTTTTTAAGTTTCATAAATTACAAAATACCCCCCTGCACTTGATTTAAAAATATATATTTTTATAAACAATTGTTATTATTATTATTATTATTATTATTGTTATTATTTATTATTAATGTTATCTTCATTATTATTGTTATTATTATTATTATTATTATTATTATTATATTATTATTATTATTATTATTATTATTATTATTATTATTATAATTATTGTAATTATCAACATCGACGAATAAAATTTTTAACTTTTATTGAACAAAATACACGATGTTACAGTCTCCCCTGCTTTAGAAAATTTCGTCCCGAAATTTAAATCACGAGGAGGCTGAAATGAAAAGATGAGGGTACTTGGTTTTCATTTGGTCCTCACGTTCCCAGGTGAACTCTGGGCCACGTTTAGATTCCCAACGAACTTTGACAATAGGTATCCGGCTACGCTTGAGTTGTTTGACTTCCTGATCCATAATTTCCACAGGTTTCTCAATAAAGTGCATAGATTCATCAATCTGGACTTCATCGAGTGGAATGTGGAGATTTTCATCGGCAAGACATTTCTTGAGATTTGAAACATGAAACGTCGGGTGTATATTGCTAAGTTCTTGGGGTAGTTCAAGCTTGTAGGCCACTTTCCCAATTCGCTCGAGCACTTTGAATGGACCCACGTAACGAGGTGCTAGCTTCCCTTTCTTTCCAAAGCGAATCACTCCCTTCCAAGGTGATACCTTAAGAAGTATGAGATCACCGACATTGTATTCCATGGGCTTACGTCTTTTATCTGCATAATGCTTTTGACGATTTCTAGCAGCCACCAAGTTATCACGGATCTTATGAATTTTGTCTGTTGTTTCTTGTATCAATTCCGGACCAGTAATCTGTGATTCACCAACTTCAGATCAACAGATGGGAGATCGACACTTCCGGCCATACAAGGCCTCAAATGGTGCCATCTGGATGCTGGTATGGTAACTATTGTTGTATGAAAATTCGATTAACGGAAGATGAGAATCCTACAATCCACTGAAATCAATGACACAAGCCCGGAGCATATCCTCGAGGGTTTGTATCGTTCTTTCAGTCTGACCGTCGGTTTGCGGGTGATAGGCTGTGCTAAGATTCAGTTGAGTCCCGAGAGCTGTTTGGAGACTTTTCCAGAAATGAGAGATGAAACGACCATCGCGATCAGAAATAATATCTAAAGGTACACCATGCCGACTGACTATTTCATTAATGTAAATACGAGCTAATTTCTCGACTCGATAATCTTCCCGAATTGGAATGAAATGAGCCGACTTAGTCAATCGATCAATGATAACCCAGATACTATCGTGACCACTAGCGGTACGAGGCAGCTTGGTGATGAAATCCATGGATATGCTTTCCCATTTCCATAATGGAACCTCGGGTTGTACGAGTAATCCAGAGGGACGTTGATGCTCGGCTTTGACTTTAGAACATGTGAGGCATTTAGATACATACAAGGCTATATCCTTCTTCATGCCGGGCCACCAATATTGGTTCCGAAGATTCATGAACATCTTATCTGCTCCCGGATGAATAGAATAACGAGCCTTATGAGCCTCATCCATGATGGTTGTTCGAAGATTATCGCGATTCGGAATCCAAAGTCGATTTAGAAAATACAGTAGTCCGTCCGACTTGGTTTCCAATTGGAGTTCAGCACCGCATGACATTTCCTCATACATGTTGCCCTCGGTGACTGATTCGTGTTGAGCTTCGAGTATACGGGTCACGAGATCGGTTTGAATGGTAACACTTTGAAGCATAACTTGGCCCTTACGACTTAATGCATCGGCTACGACATTAGCTTTACCAGGGTGGTAACGAATCTCACAGTCGTAGTCATTGAGTAGTTCGACCCATCGTCGTTGCCTCATGTTAAGCTCCTTTTGGTTGAAGATGTACTGGAGACTCTTATGATCGGTGAATACAACACATTTAGTGCCATAGAGATAGTGTCTCCAGATTTTGAGTGCGAATACGACAGCACCCAATTCAAGATCGTGCGTCGTATAATTTTTCTCATGAATCTTCAATTGTCTTGAAGCATAAGCTATAACTTTGCCTCGCTGCATGAGAACGCAACCCAGACCTTGTTTTGAAGCGTCACAATAGACAACGAAATCGTCGTTTCCATCAGGCAGAGTTAGAATCGGCGCTTCACACAACTTTTGCTTGAGGGTTTAAATGCTTTTTCTTGATCAGGCCCCCAAGAAAAAGGCTTATCCTTGTGGGTCAAAGCAGTGAGTGGCACAGCAATCTTCGAGAAGTTAGGAATAAAACGTCGATAATATCCGGCTAGACCAAGGAATGAACGAATCTCTGTAGGAGTTTTAGGTTCTCCCCATTTCTTTATTGCCTCGATCTTTGCAGGATCAACGTGAATTCCCTGGCTGTTTACTATGTGACCAAGAAATTGAACCTCAATAAGCCAGAATTCACATTTTGAGAATTTGGCGTAGAGTTTCTCTTTCCTCAGAAGTTCGAGTATTAGACGAAGGTGATTCTCGTGATCGGATTTTGATTTGGAGTATATCAAGATGTCGTCGATAAATACGATCACGAATTTGTCTAGGTATGGCCGGCACACGCGATTCATTAAATCCATGAATACTGCCGGTGCGTTAGTTAACCCGAATGGCATCACTGTAAACTCATAATGGCCATATCTCGTTCGGAAAGCTGTTTTTGGAATATCATCATCGTGCACACGGAGTTGGTGGTAACCAGAACGAAGATCGATCTTTGAAAAATGAGTGGCTCCTTGAAGCTGATCAAACAGATCGTCGATTCTGGGTAATGGGTAACGGTTCTTGATTGTGAGTTTGTTGAGTTCTCGATAGTCAATGCACATACGGAATGAGCCATCCTTTTTCTTCACGAATAAGACCGGAGCTCCCCATGGTGATGAGCTCGGGCGAATGAATCCTTTGTCTGACAGTTCTTGCAATTGGCTAGCAAGTTCTTGCATCTCAGATGGTGCAAGTCGATAAGGAGATTTTACCACGGGAGTTGCACCAGGTACAAGGTCGATTCGGAATTCAACTTGAAGAACGGGAGGAAGACCGGTTAAATCTTCGGAAAAGACTTCAGGAAACTCTCGAACAACCGGAATGTATTCAATCTTTTTAGGTTTCTCATCTGCCTTCACGATATGGGCTAAGAAAGCCACATAATGCTTGCGGAGGTACTTTTGGGCTTTGGTACAAGACATGAGTTTAAGCCCCTTGTAAGGTTTTTCCCCATAGATTTGTAGTATGCTTCCACTCGGGAGAGGGATACGAATGGTCTTTTCATGACAAATCACTTCGGCATGATTCTTTGATAACCAGTCCATGCCTACTATAACATCGAAACTACCCAGTTGCATGGGTATAAGATTGATAGGGAAATCATGCTCACTTAGATTCAAAGTACAGTCGGGAATAACAGAATTAATTGTAATGGGTTTTCCGTCAGCTATCTCTACCGTAAAGGGGTTATCTAGCTTGGTTCGGGCACTAGCAAGTAAGGGCTCAAAGTCTAAGGATACAAAGCTTTTATCGGCACCGGTGTCAAAAAGTATCGAAGCGTATTGATTATTAATTTGGAACATACCGTTCACCACGTCGTTGCTAACTTGGGCTTGTTGGGCATTGATGTTGAATGCTCGACCTTGAGCTGCAGGGACGGCCTTGAGAAGCTTCGGACATTGGTTTCGGAAATGGTTAGGATCTCCGCATTGGTAGCAAGCTCTTGTTTGCGTGATTGTCGGGGTATGCTGAACAGTCGGTGTGGTAACTGGAACCCTTGCAGTATTCTTGCACACGTTGAATGCATGGCCGAAACGACCACAGTTGGTGCATTGACGACATTGAACGTTAGCGGGATGGTGATACTTGCAGTTGTTACACTGCGGAAAGGGTCCAGCGTAGGGCTTTTTCATCAGCAGGTTGATTGTTAACTACCGGTTGACGAGTTGGAGGGACTTGATTTATTGGCACAGCAGGGGTGATCACAGCAAATTTTTGGGATTTAGCCTTCCTCTTCCTGTTTTGAGAAGGTTTAGGTTTTTCCTCCTTAAGGGGTTCAGCTGAGGGTTTCTCAGGCACCTTTTTAGCACCCTTCCTAGTCAGGGTCCTAGCCTTGACATGATTATCAGTTAACTGAGCAGCTAACCGGATGGTATCTTCCAAGGTTGCAGGATTTCTACCCCACACCGTGTCTTGAATTTGCATGGGTAGACCACCGATGTATTTCTCGATAGCCCGAGATAAAGGAGTAACCAGGTGAGGAACAAGTAGACTCAGTTCATGAAATCGGTTGGTATAAGCTAGATTTTCTCCACTTTCTTGAGTTAAGTCCCAGAACTCAGCTTCCAATTTCTTGATTTCATTTCTCGGATAGAATTCTCGAGTCATGAGCTCCTTAACTTCATCCCACGTCAATGCTAATGCGGCATCAGTTCCACGGGTTCGTTTCTCACCGTTCCACCAAGTGAGTGCTCTCTTTTGAAGAACACTTGTGGCATACCGGACTTTTAGATTTTCAGGGCACTCGCTGTTGAGGAAAGTGTTCTCGATGCTTTCGAACCATTGTAGTAATCCGGTAGCTCCTTCAGTTCCACTGAACTTGGTGGGGTTGCAAGAACTGAATTGTTTGTAAGTACAAGTTTTGGGAGGGTTTGGTGCAGTTGGGTTTTGAACAGTATTGTTGTCTCGGTTCAAATGGGTAAGTAGAGTTGGGATGACTGCAGCAACTTCACGTGCCACTATAGCAGCAATTTTACGGCCAGAGTTTCCAGATCGTGAACGGATTCGACGAGAAGACATTCTGAAATATCATTAGGATATTTTATGAGAATTAAGTGATATGAGTTATACAATTTGTAAACGAAAATCGGGAATTTGGCTTAATAACAATGATATGTTCCGAGTGTAATCGTTTGATTCGTAAATCAAAGCGAATACGTTGACTAATCAAAGTATTGGGTCAATCACAACTTTGTTGAAGACATGCGTACCTATAAGCAGATACTCATCCCGAGGGTTCCCAGGTAAGGTAAACAGGTCCATCGGTTGGTTTGGATTTATGCGAATACCTTGCCTAGACAGAACACCCCGAGATACAGGCATCCCACTCTTCCAGCATTACATGTATTCAGTTGTGAGACACAGACTTTGACGAGATTTTGAAAAAAAACCACAAATAACGATTCATAGCTCATTTTGAAAACCATTTGATTTAGGCACACAATGCCTTGAATATGATTTAAGATTTGTGTGTGCATTGATAAGAATCAAAGTATAGGAAGAATCACATAGGGCATATAATCATATAATCAAGTATAAACATGTAAAGCACACATATAATCCTATCTATGCATATAATATACATGAGAGGACTCATGTGTAAGGTACTTAGTTATAGTCTAGGTCATTCCATTTCTAATAACCTAATTCCCTATAACCATGGCTCTGATACCAATCTGTCACACCCCGACCGACGGCGGAATCATCGGAGCGGACGAGGGAATGAATGATTGTTCATAACACATGGTTGTCTAATAGTGGAAATAATATTACAATCAGATTACAAGATAAAATAAGTTCAACATACACAAATACAACAATCGAAACCACAAATAATAATTGTCTTTTATTTTAACTAGGTCCGTGTCTTAGATGAGCACGTAGAAGTCCACTATCTTGCTTAACCTGAAATCATGTGAGAAAATAAAGTCAGCTAACGAGTTAGCTGGTGAGTAATCACAGTTTTGAATATATATATAGATTGATTGATTGATTGAGAATAATTTAATTCACAAGGTAATATTAAGACTTATATGACAATAACGAAACATATAGATAAACCGACATAATATAAACCCCATGACTTGACACTTGCACTCCAAGTAAACACCATAGATTGACTAATTTCCTCTGGCATAATCACCACTCGTAAGCCATGTGGGGTGGGTTATCCAAACCAGTAGATCTACCATTGATACCAGGATTGATTGATTGAATTAGGGTTTTACTGTCGTCCAGTTTATCATAGTATGTTCACATAGTTGCAAGTAATAACATAACCTGTCTTGATTGAATTTAGAATGAAATAACAACAGAATATCATGATTAAATACTGTATCACATGATTTCCCCCAAATAAGAAATGATATAAAAAGGGGCTATGAATACTCACTTGATTGATGAGATTGGATTTTTTTTGGACGTGATAGGTTAGACACCTACGATTTCCTTATGATTAACCTAAGGAATAGTGGCTCGATTTAGAATAATAATAATGTGAGAATTGAGAATAAGTTGAGGTTTCCATTGGGTTTTGAATGGTAGTTTAAATAAACTAATTTATTTAGTTAAAAATGTTTGAAATAATTGAAATTAATTTAGTAAAAATGATTATGTTTAAAATTTAAAATAAACGTATCAGTTTACGTCTCTGTTTGATTTATTGTTAACGTGTGGAAAAATAAACAAATAATTAATTTTATTAATTAATTATGTCAATTAATTAAAGTATTTAATTATTTAAATGATTAAAAGAAATGAAAAATGTTTTTGGAATGATTTAAATATAAAACATTTATATTTAATCATGATTTAAATACTAATAAATATTATTTGAATAAATTAAAAATTACACGATGTCGAATAATAATTTAATAAATTAAATTATTATTAAAAGTTCACTTGCGTATAAATAATTTTGTATTATTTGTAGTTTTATTTATTTAGAACATTTAATAAAAATGGATCAAATGTTAAAATAAATTTCAGAGAAATAATTTAGTTGTTAAAAAAATTTAAATGATTGTAAAAAACATTTTTATAATTTTAGGTAATTTTTCTATAATTTTTAAAGGCCTAAAAACCCTTTAAAAAATAGTTGAGGTGGCCCGGGGTCGAACCCGGGACCTCTTGTTCGAACTGTGAGCGCAGAACCAGCAGGCCAAGGGCCTAATCAGCGGTAAGTTTTGTTTGCATTTGATTTTAAACATAGTTTCCCTATAACCCCAATTTCCCAATCGAGCCCTAGATCGATCAAAGCTCAAATTGAGCATGAATTCGACTTAGATAGCTTCGGACATCATGGGGCTTTTGTTCCCCATGATGTATCGAGTATGTATGTGTGTGTAATTTACCCGTACGATGTTCAATTGAGGTTGAACTCTTCAAGAACAGGTCGCGGCTCGTGGGGTAATCGTTTGATGCTCAAAACACAACCATAATCAAATTAAACTTAGGGGAACCTTCTAATGATGATCTAGATGGAAACCCCTATGTTAATTTCGATTAAAATCGAGTGGAAGTTGGTTAGAATCGGAGTTGCAGGTCGCGATGAAGGTGTCGATCGATTTCTGTGTTTGTGGTTGTTTTTGGTGAAATTGAAACCTGAGTTCGATTGAGTGTGTATAGATGATTGATTTTGCAGCTTTGATTCGTTTATTAGTGTTGTTTGGGTGTATTATTGAGTGGTATCGAATCTGAGAATAAAGTGAAGATCTTTTCCATTTGTTTGACCGATTCAACACATGTTTATGTTAGAATTCCATTAGAATTGGATCCAAGAAACTTTCGGTGTGATTGTGGGGTTCAAAAGCAGATTAATTGACTGATTTTGGTCGGGAATTTTGTGGTTTCGATGTGGGAGCTTTGGATTCGATTTTACCGACGATTAATGGTGTTTAATAGGTGCCTTAGGTTCGAAACTAGTCCACGAGTGAATTGGAACCAGTTTTGCGAGTTGAAATGGTGAAATTTGATCGTTTTTGGCTTCGCCGGAGTCCGGCCGGAGACTCGCCGGAGTCTCGCCGGAAAAACGGGGGGGGGGGGGGGGGGAAGCCGGTGGTTTTAAAATGTTACACATTTAGCCCCTGCGGTTTCAAGTTTTATATTTTATGCTAGAAACTTAATTTTTTTAAGTTTCATAAATTACAAAATACCCCCCTGCACTTGATTTAAAAATATATTTTTATAAACAATTGTTATTATTATTATTATTATTGTTATTATTTATTATTAATGTTATCTTCATTATTATTGTTATTATTATTATTATTATTATTATTATTATTATAATTATTGTAATTATCAACATCGACGAATAAAATTTTTAACTTTTATTGAACAAAATACACGATGTTACACAGACCGACACCGTCGACTTTTGGAGTTGAAGATTAGTGACAAAGTGTTCCTGAAGGTTTCGCCTTGCAAAGGCGTACGACGTTTTGGTCTAAAAGGAAAACTTAGTCCACGGTTTATCAGACCCTTTGAAATTCTAGAAAGAGTTGGTGAGGTTTCCTACCGTTTGGCTTTACCACCTCAACTGTCACATGTGCATAACGTCTTTCATGTATCTCTGTTAAGGGGGTACAATTATCATCCTCTTCACGTTGTGAATTATCCGCTTCACTTGATTCGTGAGGATTTATCATTCGAGGAAGAACCAGAAGCTATCCTTGACCGACAAGAACGCATTATGCGTAGGAAAACTATTCCTTTTGTTAAAGTATTATGGAAAAACCATTCCGAACGCGAAGCTACCTGGGAGATAGAAGATGAAATCCATTCTCAATATCCGTATCTATTTACCTCTTAGTTATTATATGTTTCTGTTATCAGTTATGAAGTTATCAGTTATCTGTTTCTTAAACATCACATTAGTCATCTCTTATACGATTTTGTCTGCCGAATCGATTCTGTTTCAGCAATTGCATAATTAGGAGTGATTTCGTTCACTTGTTGATTTTTACTACTCTGTGTACGTTATGTCATATCTGGTTCGATCTGTACCTAGCAATTTCGTGGACGAAATTGTTTTAAGAGGGGTAGAATTATAATACCCGTAAAAATAATAATAATAACAATAACAATAATAATAATAATAATAATAATAATAATAATAATAATAATAAAAGTAATAATAATAATAATAGTTCAGGGGGCATTGTGCTATTTTGGAAACTTAAGCCAATTTAAGTTGTGCATAAAATGAAAGGAGCTTAAACCACAGGGACCATTTGTGTAAAAATTTAAAAAAAAAACAATTCTGTTTCTCTCTCCCCGTCCTCGTCGAAACTATTCCGGCCAAAGAGCCGGTCGGCTCCGGCGACCACAAACGACCAACTTTTAATCGATTTAAGCTCAATCATTGATCCCCGACAACATTCTATGCAAGATTCGAACCCTATGCCTCGATTCAATTGAAAAATTGGAGTGTAATTGATCCAACCGACCCACATGTAACTTTCGGCCACTTTACAGTCAATAAATCGCACTAAACATCTATAATAATTGAATTAAAGCTACCTAATCAATCATATACGAATTCCTAATCTACCCACGCTTTCAATTACACTTGCAATCCACGAATTCATCCTGTTCGATTCCCTCTCTGTCGCGGACCTGCAACTCTATAGAAATCCATCTTCCAAGCCAATTAAACTGAAATTGACAAGGGGCTTTGCATCAAGAACACTATTCGAAGCTTTCTGTAGGAGGAATTCGATTTCCATCGCCGATTTCAACCCGAACGACCTGCATAGTGCCGCGACTGTTCATCGTGTGTTCTTGATACTTTTCCAAAACGAATCAGGTAATTAGAACCACCTACACACTCAATTTCATGTGGGGATTGAAAGCCCTATGCTTTCAATCGATTACAACATCGATTTGGGATTCAATTTGGTCGAAATCGTTTCTAGGGTTTATAAGGTGTGAAATTGGGGATTTTGGATTCGGGTTGGTTAAAAGGTTTAAAAACCAATACAGACTAGGCGCAGGCGCCCTAGCCTGCTGGTTAAAGCGAAAGAGGGATGGGCAGGAGGTCACGGGTTCGAACCCGAGCCCCTGCCATAATTTTTTTAAAGCCCTATTTAATCTTTTTAAATTATGTAAAAATTACTAAAAATTATAAAAATTCTTTTATAAACTTTGTGCATTTTTTTTAAATCATCAACCTTATTTCTGTAATTTTCTTTAAGTTTAAACCTTTATAAAACAATATAACGAAGGAATTTAGTTTAATTATTTTTATGGATTTCTGCTAAATAAATAGTAAAAATCTGATTAAATATAAAACTTCTTTTATAAAAGTACCTAAATAATTTCTATAAATTAGTTTATTAAAACCTTAACAATTCTTATATATATATTGTTAACGAACATTATGAATAGTTATTTTGTTTAAAAATAAACTGTAAATTGTTGATTTAGGCTCGTATTTTACACCAACTTACAGAGGCCATAACTTCTTTATAACAGATTCAAATCAGTTAAAATTTATGTCCATGACGAAGTTCGTCGAAAGACGAATCTGTTGATATATAAAACATCGAAAAACTCATTCGTTTAGACCTCTAAACAGTCGTTTTCGTAACAGCTAGCAGTTCTGCGCAGCTGTAAAGATTCACGTTTTTCTCATATTTCGGTAATCCAAATCAGAAACTTTTCTAAATGAAAGTTGTTCAAAAATCACTAATCTAGTAAACTGGAGATTTTCAGAATTTTTAAACGTCGTTTAGTATTTTTAACGAGTGCGAAAAGACAGGGGCAGAACTGGAATTTTTCCAATTTAAAATAGAAAAATCCAAATTATAATTTGCGTTACGTTATCGTAGGTTCTCGCGGCGTTAACCGAGCCTAGACCTTGTTTCTGATCATTGTCATTCGTGTTTAAGGTACGGATTCTTGGTTACCTTTATGATAGTATAAATTCTGTTCTGTTACTTTGTAGTACAGATTTTGATACCATGTTTCCGTTAATATGACTCGTTTGGCCTTTGGTATTTTACTAGTCGTCTAACATTATTTGTTATGCTATGAATCGTTCGACTTGTTAATTTTACTTGTTGAAGGCTTACAGCATGCAATATATATTTTATAAGTTTGTGCTCATTATTACATGTTCCTATAAATGTTCTATTGATACGTTATATGTTGGTAGTTGTACTACCATTTGATTTGATACTCTGTTACCCGAGCTCTCCGACATGTCATTGTGGCGTCAATGATGTGACACTTTTCGTGACGGTGTGTAATAAATAGTTCACGGCGTCTCCGTTAACACGTTAGTACTCAGGTAATACTTTGGCCATAATATCTGGGAGGCGGATGGATCGATCGTAGTTCAGTTCAGTTCAGTTCAGTTCAATTCCGGGGGATGGAATCATGTGTGTACGCCCCACACACCATCTTATTAGTGCATAGTCTAGCTAGCTATGTACTTATCAGTTCAGTTTCGGCTCTGGGTACTTCTTATATTACACGACTTATTTTGTTTGTATATACGCGTCGTGTAGATCAGTTCAGTTCAGTATTACATGTTCAGTTCAGTATCAGTATTATATGTTTAGAATCAGATTTCCATTTCAATACCATATGATCCGTTCAGTATCAGATATCAGTATTTTATGTTTCGAATAACTACTATTGTTCTTTCCGTCACTGAGCAACTTTTGGCTCAACCGTATTTTCTTTCGTGGTGTTTTTCTTATTTGATTGTAGGTAATCAGGGTAATCCGGGAAATCAGTGAAGAGTGGCTGAAGATCAAGATTATATTTTACTTAAATTGATGTAATGAACAACTTAATTAGGTTCTTTCGGATTATGAGGTTTGTTTGAATTTATTTCATTTGACAATCTCTTTAATATCGTGGATTTGGTTTTGATTTGATATCTGTAATAGTGACACGTCAGCCTCTCCGGGTTAGGGTGTTACACTAGGAGTTGGTGTTAGGGGTGCGTATTGTTTAGTTTTTTTTTCTTGAATGGCAAATATGCAACCTTGTTTTGAAAAATAACTGTTATATTAATCTGTTTCACTTTTTCGTTTTCTAGCCGAGATCGTATCCCCAACCTCCTCAGGAGGAAACTCATTGTTAAGAAAAAACCATCGCTTAATTCTAAACATTTTGCTTAGAGCAAGACTTGAACTCATGGTCTTCCAATATTTACATGTCATGAGTAACTCACCTTAACCAGTTGGGTTAAAGATCACTGGTAAAACTAATGAAATTGACCAAACCGATATACTAATTCAGTTTTAGGGTCAAAACTTTTAATTGGTTAATTTAAACATGTATAAACCAGACCATCCTATTTGATTTACAATTTGAAAAAAAGAGTGATTAAATTACATGTGTAGGGGTTTTAATAGTTTGGTTAACGGTTTATTTAGTTTGTTTTATTCAGTTAATAAATTTTTTTTGGGACTAAATGTTATAAAAACCAAACCTACATGAAAATAGGCATACCTGAAATATATTCAACCGACTAAATCGGTTATCCAATTAAACCGATTATTATTCGAACTATTTTGTTAACAAACCGAATAAGCAAGGTGTTATCATGTATACTTACTGAACCGCTAACCTAATTCACAATTCAAATACGTGTTAGAAACCGAACCGAAAATTGAATTTGTAAATCATTTCTTTTTTTTTGGTTTATGGATATTATTCCGATTTGGTTATTTTCGGTTTTCAATTTTTAATACCCCTACATATTTGTATACGCATGCCCACTTTTGAACAAAATAGATGGGAACTCTATAGTTTCTAATTCTACAATATGCACTTTCTAGCGGTCTTTGTTTTCTAGAGTTTCAAATTCACATTCTTCGTTTTCTAGTGTTTGAAATTCTATAATTTCATGCATTCTTATTTTTTTGTTCACATGAGCCGCATGAATTCTTTGTTCACATAAGCCGCATGCATTAGTGAACCCCAAATATAAAGATCTAGCAAGTTCAAATCAAAACCAAGCCTTTTAGAAATATAACCAACTTGTATTAAGACGCTCATGTTATGACAATACTATAAAAACTTAAAAAGAGTAATGTCGAAGCATTGACTCAAACTTGCACGTTGAAGAAGTTATTAACATACGGAAATTTATATAAAAAAATGAATCATGGACGTTGTTGATAGCATTCAAAACCTTATATAAAAAAGATGGAAAACAGCGTCACGTGAGGGACGTAAAACAATGAAAAAACTAAGGTTGAAACATCGTCGTGAATCTGCACATTAAAGGGGGTATTGATAACAGATGTATTTGTTGAAGGAAATTGAAATCTAAACGTCATTAACATTTAAAACTTTATATAAAAAATGAAACGATCAATAACTCGTATGTTATGGCTAGGTACATGATAATATTCAGAACTTTATATAGAAAACGATGCCATTAAATCATTCATGTTGGAATGTTGATAAAATTAAGCATATCACGGTGTGAAAAACGTTAACAAAAATACTTATGTAAAAGTTTGGAATTTGTAAAGCATCATATTTTTTAGTTTTATAAGAAGAAAAGAACAAGGAAACTATAAAAAGCCAAAACCTTTGATTAGCCATAATAACTTGTACATTTGTACTTCAATAAATTGTATATTACGACTCACAACTCCGTTTTGAACAAATTACACCGGGACGTAGATAAATATAAGCATATCGTAGTAGATAAATATAAGCATGTAGTATTGGTAAAGTGTATAAAACATTAAATATAAAACTTATAGGAGAAAAAAAAATAAGTTTCCAGGTTTGGATACAAGTCCCACATAAGTAAAGAACTCAGTTGTTCCAAAGAAATAAGAGGGAAAAAAAAAAAAAAATGATGAGTGTGTGAAAAAACAAATAAATAAGTATATATAATAAGTATACATGTATTTAAACTTAAGGGATAAAACATAAGTTTTAAGGGTTAAATGAAACTTTTTAATTCAATACATTAGAGGAGGGGGAGTCATTCCTGGTTACCCGGGTTGCGATATTAATTTTTTTTTTATAATTTCCCTATTTTTCTCATTTTGCAAAGTGTCATCCTGTTTTTTTTCATATTTTCCTAGTGTGTTACGGAAGTTATACAATACAATTCCCAACACACAAAATCAACCGGTGGAGTCTGATGATATTCACTATGTCAGGGAGTAAAAGTTGAAGTTAAGACCGGGGGATAGTGTTCACACCTGAGGCGAGACTTCCCCACATCTTCCCGGTCATGACACCATGTGGTCTAGGAAGATGTAACTTATGCATTACGGTGATGTTATTCTACAAAGTGTATTTTTGCTATAAAGTGTGAGAAGACACAATGAGGCTAAAAAAATCACAAAAAAATTTATATCTCACAATCTAAATCGAATTTTAAAAAAACACTTCGGAGCTTTTGTTCATCTCGTTGTCCTCTTTCAGAAAAAAATAAAAAAAATAATTTTTTTCATTGTGTCATTATATGATACAATGACGTCATTGTGTCTTTTATATTGACACAATGACGTCATTGTGTCTTTCATAATGACACAATGAAGTTATTGTGTCTTTCATAAATGACACAATAAAAAAACGTTAATTTTTTATTTTTTTTATTTTTTTCGTTTATTTTTTTTCTTATTGAGGACGACTAGGGGAACAAAAGCTCCGAATTACTTTTTCGAAATTTGATTTTGATTGTGAGATATAATGTTTTTATGTATTTTTTGACTCATTGTGTCTTTTTTTGACTCATTGTGTCTTCTCACACTTTGTAGCAAAAATACACTTTGTATTTGAACTTTTTTCTTATGCATTATCGTTTTCGCATTTGGGTTGTAATAGTAATGGAATTGTTACTAACGGATGATACACATTCTAACCAAAAATTGAAAATTACATCATTAACACATCTAGTATTACTCTTAAAAAGGCTAGTAGATTATATTAGTAATGGATACATAAATTTTTTAATAGGGGTCGGAAATTCAATTGTCTGTAGTTAAATATTATTTTATTGATTTGACTCGGTTCGGGTAACATGATAGGTTTGGATCGAATTTCATAATGAAATACTTTGCCAAATTAAAATTCAAATATATAATAAAATGCATCAATCTTCAAAAATTCTTGAGGTTAGTCGAAATTAGATTATATACATATATGTATAGGAAAGTATAAAATTTCATGTAGACGAACGACATCATGGGTCTCACCTAGGTGCGCTCATGACTATATCCTGATATGGTATGAAACTAACCCCCAATCAATCACTTGTGAGTTCTTCCTATCCCAACCTCTAATCCATAGGTGTTAACGACCCAATTCGAGTTTTTTAAAAGCATATTTAATGCAGAAATCAAAATCTAAATCATTCGAGTTGGTTTGGGTGGTCTGGATCGCCAAAACATGTTTGAACTATTTTTTAAGTCATTACCTGGTAGTGACTTTTTAAAATAACAAACATTGTTTAGAATTTCATGCATATATATAATTGTATCTGTCAAAAATAGAAAAACCAATAGAGGTTAAACGAATCTTTATATTTATTCATTCAGTTTGAAAATTTACTGAATTTTTTTACTAAAGTGCACAAAAGTGTGCACAAAAGTGTGCAACGTTTACTTAAGTGTGAAAAGCGCACTAAAGTGTGCATTGTGCACTAAAGTGTGCATTGTGTACTAAAGTGTGGAAGGGTGTGCTAAAGTAAGTTTCCACTTACTTTGGACGCTGCTAATTATTAGTATTTGTTAATAATATAATTATTATCTACCATGTTTGTATTCGAGGGTATAAGATAATCATAACGAATCAAACCGTGTTCAAAATAAAGGTAAGATGAATGAGATATCGATGCTCAAATTTAAGTAGTTAAAACATAAAGCTGTGAAAATTGAGTCTAGTTGAAACATAAGTTAAGAGTCTCACATCGAAGGATAAACAAAACTAAAAATAACTTATAAGGGTGAGCTTCTAGAAGATATGTTTCTATATGACTAGGGACATCTAGTGGTGGCTAAATGAGTGTGAAGCACCTAACACACGCCTTCGACCGAGACAGGGTGCAGGGCGATGGGCGCAATATGACACTTTAATGACGCACTTTCCACTTTCCATCGTCGTGAGTTGCCTTTAGTTTTTTTGAATTGTTCGGCAAATGAAGTAATTGCTTATATGAGTACTGAGAATCGAGTATTCTCTTGAACGAGTACTTCAGACCGAGTACTTTGAATCGAGGATTCTCTTGAACGAGTACTTCAGACCGAATACTGCGAATCGAGTATTCTCTTGAACGAGTACCTCAGATCGAATACATCAATTCTAGGCTTAACTGCTACTTATTTGTCCGACTTTCAAGCATTAAATTGCCATTAAATCTAACATAAACTCAGTGCTAATGTAATGACTCTTGACCTAACTAGGCGGTAAAAACTCTAAAATCACAGTATAAATACAAGACATGGGTGTCTTGTGTAAGTAGCTACTTGATATATGTTTCACACACTCGACTTGAAGAATTTCTTGCATTTTCAGCTCTACATGCTCTTGTTTCTGGTATACTTTTAGGTGCTTGATTAATCCTGATAATATATATATATGTTTGTTTCCTTGTTCTTAGTTTGTTTTTAATTTTCAGTTATATATGTTTCCTTGTTCTTAGTTGTTCTTAGGTGCTCTTGGATTATAATTTTCAGGTATATATGTTTCCTTGTTCTTAGTTTGTTTTCAATTTTCTTTCGTTTACTTGCATTTTTTCTTATTTTAATTTTGTATTGTAATAAAAAATGTTTAATTAATAATAATTTGATGTTTATTTCGTAAACTGTCTTCCTATTCCTATTAAATCTAGTCTTTAAATTCTAAATTGTAAACTCTTATAAATCTCAAATCATTTGAACAAATGCATTTTCAAGCTACTATCTTAGACTGGATGTAGTGTTGCCCCTACGGGGCGTCAAATTTGCTGATTCGGACACAATTTTGAGACATTAAAAACCACTACGTCCTAGTTAAAGGATGGTTTCAAACTCGTGGTTTCAAACTCATATTTAATCAAATCCTTAACGAAAGTTAAAAGAGATGAATTGTTAAATTTTATATATTGTCTTTCAATTCAATCCTAATAAGTTGTTTTATTGTTTTGTGAGGTTTGTTATTGTTCGAGGGTGGTTTCTGTCAATATTAGTTTCTTGAAGGGCTGCTGCTGATTCTTCGGATGTGAACTGCTTATTACTTCGGATGTGAAGCTGCTATATGAATACATGATTTCTCTCCTTTGAGATTAACGAAGTCTTCTAGAGTTTTCTCCAAGTTTAGATCGAGAGTGTTCATCATCTTCTTCATAGATCTTCTGCTCAATTTGTAGTAACAAGCAACTCATCGTTGCTTGTTCAGATAGCCTGATTGAGAGTTTTCATTGTTGAAGTTTTGTTCTTCTATCTCTTGGTTGTTTGTTCTTCGTTCTTTGTTGTTGAGAGATTATTGTTGTTTCTCAGATTTGTTTGATATTGATATCAATATTTGAACTCAGAAAGTTTACATGGTATCAGAGCCTTGTGCTCTTGATGTTTTACCCTGTTGATTCATTCCCTAAGAATTTGGTCATCTAGGGTTTCGGTGTTCTGGGCTGAGTTCTCATTACTGGTGGTTCTTGATCATAAACGATCTGTCTCCTTCATCGGGAGAGTTTCTGAAGCCTGGTGTTAACTGTGAAGGTGTTTCGTCATTCTAGGGTTTCTCTTAACCCTTGAGTGTGTGCGACTCTTCGTTTTTTCGAAGGGAACTCTTGTGTGCAAGACGGTGTAAGTGCACATTGCTGGCCTCTGTGTCCATTCAAAGTTTGAATAGCCCTAAGTGAAGGCTATTCAGGTACTTTCATAATCAACTGTTTGTTTCCGCTGTGCATCTTAGGTACTATCCCTCTCTCTAATATTCTTCGTACTGTTGGACCGACTGTAAGGAATTTCTGATATCCCTATCTCTTGGTTCTTTCAATTTCTAGGCATATTTGGGCTGGGCTAGATGGACCAGTACTGATTGCATTGTTATATGGGTTCTTGTTATCTGCTGCATTGTTATATGAGTTCTTGTTCTCTGCTGCATTGCATTTCTGTTGTTGAGTGCTTGTAGTGATTGTTTTTTTTTGCATTATCCCTGCTCCTCCTTTTCATACTTGGCCAGTCAATTAATTGACCGGTATCTGGTTCCTGAAGGAGTTTCGCAGGTTGTGTGCTTGTGTGCTACATCTAGTTGTATTCTTCTTTGGTTGACTGTGTTGATTACTGCCATGGCTGTTGTTGATCCCACTCTGTCTCCTACCCTGATTAGTAATCTTGACTTTGGTAACCCTTTGTATTTACATGCCAGTGATACTGGGGCTCTGACTATTGTGTCCATTAAACTTAAAGGTACAGAAAATTATAATGTTTGGGCTAATGCTATGGAACTTGCTCTTAATGTAAAAAATAAGTTTGGTTTTATTGATGGTTCATGTGTTAAGTCTACCACTGATGAAGTTCTTGGTAGACAATGGGAAAGATGCAACTCTGTAGTTTTGTCTTGGATACTCAATTCCATCTCTGAGGAATTGTTTGTTGGTCAAATCTTTTCCAAACGTGCATCAAGTGTCTGGACTGAGTTAAAAGAAACTTATTCAAAGGTAGATGGGTCTGTTATTTTCAAATTGCATCAACAAATTAACTGCCTAAAACAAAATGGTAATTCAATTTCTGACTATTATCACAAGTTGTCTTCTATGTGGAGACAACTGGATGTTTTATCTGATTTGCCAATCTGTACTTGTGATGCATCCGACAAGGTTTCTAAATTCAATCAGAATCATAAGTTGATGCAATTTTTGATGGGTCTTGATGAAAAATACTTACCTCTGAGATCTGCAATTCTTTCAAAAGAACCTCTTCCCTCAGTTAAAAATGCATTTGCTCTCATATCAAGTGAGGAATCTCATAGAGAAGTATCCTCATCAAACCCATCTCAACCTGCTGCTTTTGTTGCTAAGGCTGGTAACATTAAAAAAGGTTTTCCTAAAAACCAACCTGTAAAATGTTCTAACTGTAATAAAAATGGTCACACTATAGAAAAATGTTATGAGATAATTGGGTATCCTTCAAACTACAAAGGGAAGGGGTCTGGAAATAAGCCTAAATCTAACAGTGTTGTATGTGATTCATCTGCTAGTAAAGGAGAGTCATTCCAATTATCTGCTGATCAATATGCCCAACTTATGTCTCTCCTTGGTAATCATACTGCTGGGGACCAAGGCACCTCAAATATGGCAGGTACTATCTTCGATGGTAACTGTAATTCTTTCTGTGGTGTTTCTAAGTCTGACTCATTGACAAGTAGAGGATGGGTTATTGACTCTGGGGCCAACCAGCACATGGTCCTATCTGAGGTGTCTATGTTTGACTTAATTGATGTGTCTAACTACAATATGACTGTTGGTCATCCAAATGGAACTAAAGCTGTCATAAAATCAATAGGCAAACTTAAACTCTCTAATAATGTAACTCTTGTGGATGTGTTGGTTGTTCCTGAGTATAGTGTCAATCTCTTATCTGTGTATAAACTTGCTAGAGATAATAAGCTTGGTTGTTGGTTTGATGAATTTAATTGTTGGATTCAGGACTTCGCCCGGACGAAGGTTCTTCTGACTGGTAAACAGGTGAATGGCCTGTATTACTTTGGACATTCTTATTCTTACAATTTTGTGTGTCAAAATAGTATCAACACTGATCAATCTGATGTAAAATTATGGCACGCTAGAATGGGTCATCCTTCTTTTCAAGTGTTAAAAACATTGAGTCATGATCTTCAAATTAAAAATGTAGATTCTAATTTGCCCTGTGAGGTATGTCAAAGAGCAAAACAAACCAGAAAACCTTTTCCCATTAGTGATCACAAGTCCTTCAAAGTTGGTGAACTTATTCATCTTGACTTGTGGGGACCTTTTAAAGTAACCAGTAGGCAAGGACATCGATATTTTTTAACAGTAGTGGATGACTATTCTAGAGCAGTTTGGGTTTATTTGTTGAAGTCAAAAGATGAAGTGTTCTATAATATTCAATGTTTTGTAAAACTTCTTAAAAATCAGTTTGGCTTTGATATAAAATGTCTAAGAACCGATAATGGTACTGAGTTTGTTAACCATCAACTTGATTCATTTCTGAAATCTAATGGTATTCTACATCAGACTTCATGTGTCTATACTCCTCAACAAAATGGTATTGTTGAGCGAAAACATAGACACTTGTTAAATGTGGCTAGGTCTTTATTGTTTCAAAGTAACATTGCTCTTAGAATGTGGACAGAGTGTGTCTTGACTGCTACTTATTTGATTAACAGGACTCCCTCCTCTGTTCTAAATGGGAAATCACCTTTTGAACTCTTGCTTCACAAAAAACCTTCTCTTTCTCATCTCAGGTCTTTTGGGTGTCTAACGTTTGCTGCAAATTTAAACCCAAATCATAAATTTGATTCTCGATCTGTTAAATGTGTCTTTATAGGTTATTCTTTTGAAAAAAAAGGATATAAACTGTTGTCTTTAGATGATAATACTATTTTCTTTTCACATGATGTAAAATTCTTTGAAAATTGCTTTCCATTAAAAGAAAATCAACCTGAGTCTATATCAACTGACATAACTTATTTAATTTTTTTTGATAGTTGTTATGACACCTATGAATCTGAGAAAAAATTTTTGCCCGATGATGAAGGGAAGGGTTCCAATGGTCTTACCAGCCAGGGTGGGTTACATGCTGTTCCTAGAGTGTCTCCTGTTGATAATATCAATACAGGTTTTACACCTGCTGAGGATTCTGATAGTGTGTCTTTAGGAGGCATAGATAGCAGTGGTCAAACAGATACTGACTACATTCCTACTGCTGATTCTAGTCTTCCTCGGACCACTGCTGAATCTTCAGGACATAGGAGAAACCTAGTTGAGGAACATGTTGATCTAACCGCAGGTAGACCAAATGCGGATAAGGATAGCGCAGATGTTTCTGCAATCCCTGAGGGCATTGATGCAACTGTTCTAGGCAATTCTCGTAAATCAGGAAGGGTGGGTTCTTTACCTTCTAAGTTTAGTGATTATGTTATAGAAGGGAAAGTCAAATATGGTGTGGATAAATATGTTAATTTTGCCAATTTGTCTTCTGATAATGTGTCTTTCCTGTCTTTACTTGATAAAAGTGTTGAACCTAAGTCCTATAGTGAAGCATGTCAAGATATATACTGGGTTACTGCTATGAATAATGAAATTAAGGCTTTAAATAGAAATAAGACTTGGATTATTACAGATTTGCCCAAGGATAGAAAAGCAATTGGGTGTAAGTGGCTTTATAAGATTAAGTATAAATCTAATGGTGAGATAGAAAGGTATAAAGCTAGGTTGGTAGCTAAAGGTTATAGTCAAAAAGAAGGAATTGATTTTGAGGAGACGTTTGCTCCTGTTGTTAAAATGACTACTGTTAGGACTTTAATTGCTGTTGCTGTTCAGTATGGATGGAAATTGTTTCAACTTGATATAAATAATGCTTTTTTGTATGGTGACTTGTATGAGGATATATATATGACTATTCCTGAAGGTTTTGGGTCAAAAACTAACAATGGTAAAGTTTGTAAGCTTGTAAAGTCTTTATATGGACTTAAACAAGCTCCAAGACAGTGGAATGAGAAACTTACATATACTCTTAAGTCTATAGGTTTTACTCAAAGCGTGAATGATGTGTCTTTGTTTGTTAAGTCTTGTGAATCTAAAATTGTGATGCTTCTTGTGTATGTTGATGATATTGTCATAACTGGGAATTGTGAGGATGAAATTACAAGAGTTAAACAAATGTTGAATCAAAGTTTTTTAATTAAAGATTTGGGTATTTTAAAATATTTTCTTGGAATTGAGGTTGTTGAAACTCCTCGAGGGTTATGTTTAAATCAAAGAAAATATTGTTTGGAGTTATTAAAAGAATTTGGAATGCTTGCTTGCAAACCTGTTGCCATTCCTATGGAACAGAATCTTGTAGTACCTGATGGGTCTAATATAGAAGCTGGTGATTCTGTTCTTGAAAACATTACTGTGTATCAAACTTTAATTGGAAAACTAATTTATTTAACTCTTACTCGTCCAGATATTTCTTATACTGTTCAGTGTCTAAGTCAATATATGCATAAACCTCTTCAGTCTCATTTTAAGATTGCTTTACGGCTCTTGAGGTATTTGAAATTGAATCCTGGTCAGGGGTTATTTTTTAAAAAACAGTCTGAGTTTCTTTTACGAGGTTTCTCTGATTCTGATTGGGGAAAATGTTTGTCTACTCGTCGCTGTGTTTCTGGTTTTTGTGTTTACTTGGGAGGTAATCTTATTTCATGGAAAAGTAAAAAACAAAATACTGTTTCTCGGTCTTCTGCTGAAGCAGAATATCGAGCTATGTGTTCAACTGGCTGTGAGTTAATATGGATTCGAAAGCTTCTTGAGGATATGAAGGTAAGCTGTCCTATTCCTATTGAAATTTCATGTGATAGTAGTGCTGCTATACTTATGACTGCTAATCCTGTGTTCCATGAAAGAACAAAGCATTTTGAAATAGATTTATTCTTTTTAAGAGAAAAGGTTTTAGCAGGGGTTTTCAAAATTGTTAAAATAAATATACTTGATCAACCTGCTGATGTGTTTACTAAAAGTCTTGGTGTTGGTCAACATAAGTTTCTATGTGAGAAATTGGGTCTTGTTGATTTGTTTTAGTATTGAATTGAGGGTGGGTGTTAGATTTTATATATTGTCTTTCAATTCAATCCTAATAAGTTGTTTTATTGTTTTGTGAGGTTTGTTATTGTTCGAGGGTGGTTTCTGTCAATATTAGTTTCTTGAAGGGCTGCTGCTGATTCTTCGGATGTGAACTGCTTATTACTTCGGATGTGAAGCTGCTATATGAATACATGATTTCTCTCCTTTGAGATTAACGAAGTCTTCTAGAGTTTTCTCCAAGTTTAGATCGAGAGTGTTCATCATCTTCTTCATAGATCTTCTGCTCAATTTGTAGTAACAAGCAACTCATCGTTGCTTGTTCAGATAGCCTGATTGAGAGTTTTCATTGTTGAAGTTTTGTTCTTCTATCTCTTGGTTGTTTGTTCTTCGTTCTTTGTTGTTGAGAGATTATTGTTGTTTCTCAGATTTGTTTGATATTGATATCAATATTTGAACTCAGAAAGTTTACATGAATAAAATTATTTTTTATCACTTTTAACAATCTTTAATTAAAAAAAGCTAACCCATTCCACTTTATTTACAATAGTTTTAATAAATTCAAATTTCTTTATATGACATATTAACTAACTAATCACTACACATCATATAAACCTAACACCTTTTCCATCCTTTTATGTAAATATATATTAAATAACAAAAAATGAAACGTGAGTGACACCTTTTATAATTTTCTTTCGTTCGTCTCATTATCTAGAAAACCTTTCACGCATTGGGATGCCTTGTAAACCATCCATAAACAATAAATATTAAATATTTTATCATTTTATTAATAGTTTGACAACTCATCATGATAACCACACATTTAAAAATGATGCTGGTGTCCCAACAACTTGATTCAGTGGTTAAGAGTTCAAAATAAAGGTGCTGGGTTCGAATTCCATTTATGCTAGTTGGAGGGAGATCTAGGTGAGGGGACGAATCTGGGCTTTATCTCGGGTTCGAACCTGACAGGGGACGAAGGTTTACCCATTTCATGAGGTTCCGGTACATCGAGGGGCTGGGTCTTGTGGACGGTTGAGTAGTCGACCTTGGATATAGCCCCAAAAGGTATGTTTACATCCAACATCTTAGCCTTAAAAAAAAAAAAAAAAAAACTGCCGGTGCACGTTGACTTCTTAAAGTTCAAGTTGGACTCTTCACAATATAAAAAGCCCATCTCACGGCCCGTTTAGCGTAACGTGTCTTCTTGCACCTGTGGCTGTACCTGTAAATCTACCTGTTTCTTCATCGTCTTCATTTTTCCTCAATTGAGCCCTAATCCCCTTTTTATATCCCCAAATTGATAAAAAAAAACCTTACATTTGTTAACAAATTAGTAAGTATTTGACTTTCTTCTTTTGTTATACGAATCTACGTTCTTCGATCTGCATTGTGGATTGTTCAAACGTTGAGAATCTGCAGGGTAAGTTCTGTAAATTACTGTAAGTTTAGTTTAATTTTGTTTTTATACGGCTATTTTTGGTTGATTGGATTCGAATGTGGTAGATTGTTTGGAGTGTTTATCGGAGAAATATACGTGATTTGGCTTTATATGTTGGTGATCGTAGAACCTGTGTAGATATACTTGTTTTGCGGGATTGTTCGGAAAATTAGGAGCGTTGACCTTGTTTGTGGATGATGTTTAATTTTGAATATGGGAAGTATGGCTGATTTTGATCGGAGAGTTTTGATTATGAATCGCTAACAGTAGATTCTACGATAGTTGATTTAGCTTGCGTTGATTGTTAATGAAAATGGATTTGTGTATGGATTGATCTAGAAACACCGTTAGAAGATTAATTTGTGTGAGCATTTTGTTTGATGGGTCAATTGACAGGAAGAATCGGCAGATAATGCTGACAATTGTTTTTTCTTTTTTTCTTTATTGTGTTTTGGATGGTGGCATATTGAAACGGAAAACCAAGAGTCTCAATTATTGATTTTCTGTAGTTAATACAGAAGATGTGGTCCTTCCTTACATGTTATCTGAAATTCTAGTTAATTTGAGTTGTCATGGCCATCATACTTTATGTCTATGATGCTTGTTTCTATTGAAACATCACATCAATTTCAGATTTCTTGGTCTTTTCTATTAATGTGCATATATTTTGAGTGTCTCGCAATGCATTTATGAGGATACCATGACCCTACAAGCCATTCGCTCCATAAATCGGTCTGGGTTTGGGTCAGCAAACCTTTCAATTCCTGCAGACTGTAACCATGCCCTGTGTTCATATAGTTCGGTAGCCTTGTAAATATATTAAGTTCATATTATTAACTACTGGTATTAGATTTAGCTAACATTGCTTGTTTAGATTTTGAGAAATTGATCTAAAAACACCAAGAGAAGTCTAGGTTTATCTGAGCTTTTGTTCGATTGGTCAATTGCCAAGAAGAATGAGTAGGAAATGTAGACGACAGTATTCTTTTCTTTTCTTGGGTTTTAGATAGTTGCATATTGAAGCAGATAACCAAGAGTCCCAATTTTAATACTTGACAGGGAAGATGTGGTCCTTCCTTACATACTATCAGAAATCATAGTATTTTCAGATTTTTTGACCCTTTCTATTATTGTGCATATGTTTAGAGGGTCTGACAACACTTTTATGAGGATACGATGACCCTACAAGCCATTTGCTTTAAAAAACGATCGGGGTTTGGTTCAGTGAACCTTTCAATTCCTGCAGACTGTAACAATGCCCTACTTCATATACTTCAGTAGCCTAGTAAATACTAAGTTCATATTATTAACTATCGGTGGTTGAACGTGGTCCAGACAACTACCAATGAGTGCTCTGAATTCTGAAAACCTATCTTATTCAGCTTCTTCCAGCAAATTGATGTTAGTTTTGTAGCTCAACCTGTACTTCAGTTAAATCCTTGATTTAAAATCACAAGTTACATTATTGGCTTGGTTATCTAGTGTACTATCAAAGTTTTGGGTTACATAAGGAATTATTTTATGTCGTTTACTTGAGGATTAACTTGTATAATAAAAAGGTATTAAGGCTGTGATGAAAGCCATATAGATTTAATATTGTACTATCTCATGCACACTTGATTACATGAAAGCACACTTGAAGTTCTTTAAACATACATTTTAGCTGTCATTTTCTATTATGTAGGACATGCTTGATTCATGTAGGTTGCCAAGTAATGACATAAAACAAACAAACAAACAAACCCAGTATATCCCACTCAAGAGCAGGGTCTGGGGAGGGTAGGTGTATGCCAAGTAATGACATATGAGTTTAAAAATATAAGATAGCTTATGCTTAAGCCTTAAAGGAAAATATCGATTCTTGCCATTCCACCAAAGGTAGCCAAAAAAGATAATTATTCTCAAAGATATGATATTGCTTTTATAATAACTAAATTTTTTGAATAAGTTGTTTAGGAGGTCTTATGAAATTATGCGTTAAAATACACTATGGGTGAGTTTTGACTTGTTCATCCCATTTGACCTGTTTCCTTTCAAGCCAATTTTTCTATATTACCTGTTTGGCTTGTTAGAGATTCAATATAACTCAGCGTCAGCACATAAATAGACAGGTCGACATTGCCACTTCTAGAAGGAATAACTTAAAAGGTCAAATAATGTGAGTTGGAGCATAACCTCCATCTGGGGTTTGCAAAAGTTTGAGGATATGTTAAGATACCTTGCTTACATGTCTTACGTTTTAAGTTTTCCCTTTTCTTTTGCTCATCTTATAATAATATCTTCATATTATTTGACAGTGCTGATTAGGTAAAGTTTGATGCTCCACAGGATTGAGTTCCGGAGGTTGAATTTTTACTGATAAATATAATGGTATCATATCATTATATCAGATAAATAAATATACGAAGGTAGGAGATGGCATTTTACTCCCAAGAGGATTCTGGTGACGATTACCTGTTTAAGATTGTTTTAATTGGTGACTCCGCTGTTGGGAAGTCAAACTTACTTGCTAGATTTGCTAGAGATGAATTTTACCCAAATTCAAAATCAACAATAGGAGTTGAATTTCAAACCCAGAAAATTGAAATTAAAGGAAAAGAAATTAAGGCCCAAATTTGGGACACTGCTGGTCAAGAGCGGTTCAGAGCAGTTACATCTGCTTATTATAGAGGTGCTGTTGGAGCTCTTTTGGTTTATGATATCAGTAGACGCCAAACGTTTCATAGTATTGGCAGATGGCTTAATGAACTTCACAGTAAGTGCTTTCAAAAACATATTTATATTTAGTTAATTTCATACGAAACTGGTTACTCAAAACCTCATATAATCACTTTTCAAATGCATATCCAAATCCATTATCCCCTTATAGATATTATCCCTTGTGAAACTATGCACGGATTTCATTCCTAAGGGTGAGCATAAAAGCTGATTAATCGAGTCAATATAGAAATAAACTGCTAGTTCCGTTATTATTTTTTTGTCGCCAACTCTTATGCTCCGTTTATAGTTATATGTGTATGAGTAACCAAATTAATCGAAGCATCTTTCCCAATAACCGAATTAACTAAACCGTTTAACCGAAACCGATTGGTTATGAAAATTTAAAAACTGAAACATCAATTTATAGGGTTGGTCTTTAGCACATAACCAAACCGACCCATTCTCAGTTAATTATCGCCCCTATTTGCTCTGTTTGCTCTCATTTAGTCCATCCAAGTAAAATGACCAAAATGAAAGAAAACAGTGAAAATAGTGACGAGATCCATAATTTAGTCCATGTAACTTACTCTTTTTATTTCTTTTTTTTGGGCAGCTCACTCGGATATGAATGTAGTTTCAATACTTGTTGGAAACAAATCAGACCTTAAAGACGCGAGGGAGGTTTCCACTGAGGAAGGGAAGTTATTGGCTGAATCTGAGGGTTTGTTTTTCATGGAAACTTCAGCCTTAGATTCATCCAATGTGAATGCTGCATTCGAGACCGTCGTCAAAGAGATTTACAACATTTTGAGCAGGAAAGTTATGGAATCTCAGAAACACGAGCCTTCGTTGTTAGGAAATGGAAAACCTGTTGTTTTGGAGACCGATTTGGAGCAAGATAATGTTCCTAAGAAAACCTGGTGTTGTTCGTCTTAAAATCAAAGATATAAAGAAATGCACATTTTCTGTCCTTGATTGCGATTGTGAGTGGTTTATCAATGTTTTTGGTTTTATGAGTTTTAAGGTTAAAATGTATCAGAAGATAATGTATATGATGTGATGATTTAGAAAGAAAAAGTAAAACTTTTTAAAAAAGAGGATTTTTTATTTTATTTTTTATTTTTTGGTGTTCAATAGTCCCTTTACTTTACACTTACTACAATACTAGGTAACAGCACTCCCTCCATAGCTAATCAAAGTCCTCCCAAGAAAGGTACCAAGATTGTCTCTTTGCATACGATTCCCGAATAAAACCTAATGAAATGTTGGAATTGGGTGTGGGTAAAGATTGCAGTAAGCCAGGATTAGTCGCCGTCTTGTATTTGTCTCTATGATAAATTAAGTTGACATTCTTGAATAAAGTTTTTAACTTAACGTGCCACATCTCTTCTAATAAAACATCGCTTTAAGTCTAGGGAGGGGCTCCATCATTCAGACCCCCTTTCACTACCATCACAATCACCACCGCTGCAACTCCACTCTTCATGGCGGTTCTCCCGCGCTTGCTCCGCCGTAGCTCAGCCGGATTCCTCCTCCACTTCGTTATCGTCTTCTCCGGTCACCTACCGTCCTACCGGCATTCTCCCTGGTGCTAAAGCATGGAGCGTACTGGGAGCCGAACAGTCAAGGGATGGAGCTTCGCCGGAAACGGTAAGGAAAAAGGAAGAGGACGGATAGCGGAATGTATCATACCGGAAAAAGAAACCCAAAGATTACCAACGTCACTTGTATGAGTTATGACCATCCATCAGTCACAACATTCATTCTTTGTATCAAACATTCCGGAAGGAACCTCAACAAACAAACTATGGAGGATGTTCGAGGAATTCGGGGAGCTTGTTGATTCGTTTATGCATGGCAAAGAAAAAGGACAAACAAAAATCATACTTCGGGTTCATCAAATTTAATGATATATGTTTGAAACCCACACGAGATGGAGGAGAAGCTGAATACTGTGAAATGGGACGGGGAAAATGTTGCGGTTAATTTGGCAAGGTTTGATAGATTCCATCGTCCGATAAACTATACCTGCAAGCTTTCAAAAGATAGTCGGGAGGAAGCTGATGTTCACTCTAAGGAGACTACCGAACCACAAGGAGGCGTTCGTTATCAAACCTACAGGAACCTAATGTGCGTAATATCAATTAGGTTGCAAAGCCATCACTTTACTCACAATTCTGTTTGGGTCGATCAAAATTGGCGTGTGTCAAGGATATAGAAGTAATGCACAAGTTAAGAACTTTGCTGGCAAAGGGTGGTTATGCGACGGTGGCCATAGCATACGTGGGAGGCCTGTAGATAACACTAAAAGATAAGGTCCAAGTGAAAGATTTTTTGCAAATGAAATGGCAGAGGTGGGAAGATTGGTTGTCGACTGAGGTGGAATGGTCTGGACAAGCAGTACAATGAAACGGCAGAGGTGGGAAGATTGGTTCTCGACTGCGGTGGAATGGTCTGGACAAGCGGTACAATTTGAAAGGATAGCGAATGTTAGAATCCTTGGTGTTTCCATATTACTTGGGGATAGTTCGGTGTACGAAAAGATAATTCAATCAATTGGTACGAAAAGTCTGTGGTGTCTTGTTCAAGGATAGATTGTCAAGATAATCAAGAACCTATGGAAAATCGATCACTTAATCCGATGGAACCAATGATGCGTGTTAACCTAGACAGGGAGCGGTCGAACCAGTCAAAGGAGAAGGGGATTAGCGAAGAACTGGAAGCAACTTTACAAGTAGGTACGGCCACTGGGTTCAATTTACACAGATTCGAGAAGGAGTGGGTCAAAGGAATTAAAACAAATCATGGAGACCATTTTATATCCATCCAGGAATCTAAGGTTGAAAATATCTATCTGTTTAAGAGGATTTTGACAGGAGAAATTGCATCCAAGGCCTTATTGCGGAGTATGAAGACGGTCAAGTTCGTGACTTGAGACAAAAATCGAGAGAGCGTTGGGCTTTGGAAGGTGATGAAAACATAGCATACTTTCATTCCACTATCAAAGCAAACATTAGAAACAATAGAATTAATGGCTTCGTCATTGAGGGCATTTGGGTTTCTTCCCCTGCTGCAATTAAAGAAATGGTGCTTCAATTTTTTGAGAGGAGATTTGGGGGAACCAATGACAAATCGGCCATCTTTATCATGTTATGATCTTCCTTGCCTAGATGATAGCAAGGCGCTCGAGATTATAAACCCATTTACTAAGAGGGAAATAAAACTAGCGTTTAAGGATTGTAATGGCGATAAAGCACCGGGCCTGACGGATTTAACTTCCTGTTTATAAAGATATACTGGGAGTGCTTAGAAGATGACTTTTTTGATTTGTTTCAATACTTTCATGCAAGTTGTTCAATCTCACCTAGTTGCACAGCCTCATTTATTGCTCTCATTCCTAAGATATTGGATCCTGTGGAGATATCCAACTTTCGACCGATTTCCTTAATTGGATGCATCAACAAGTTACTTTCAAAGATACTAATGACGAGATTGAAAGGAGAGAAGAAAGCATACAGAAGAGAAGAAAGTATACAGAAGAGAAGAAAGCAAGCACACAGGCATGCATGCCATTTTGCATTCCACATCGCCTGCATTCCTTTTTCGCTACAGTGCATGCTTTCTTATAGATAGAGACCTTAATGTTTAATTTAGATTATAAGTATTCTTAGAAATGCTCTACTATAAAAAGAATACCGAGTAATCGATACCTCATTAGGTATTGTTATTAGTCGTTTTTAGAGCTCGGGTAGGAGCGCGAGTAGTGAAACTCTACATCAAATTGTCGTAGATAGTTTTAAGGTATGTTCTCATTTAAGTTTATGTCAAATTAATTACTATTTATTTTAGATTATTATTATTATTAGGTGTATCTTTAGTATTATTATTTTTAGACGTTAGGGTTATTGTTAGGGGTGGGTATTATGGTAGCCTAGTCTTAGTTAGCCATGGACTAATCGCTTATACTTAAACAAAGTAGCGTAAACCAATATCCAGCCATTATAATAACTAGTTAGTTGTAACATTACCTAACCTAGGATTGCTTAAACTGTATCAGGACCTAGAGATATTACTAGATTCTACTAGAAAAGGTTATTAACTTCTGGGCAACTGCTAAACATATGAGTTCCTCTGAACTGCTTTCTAAAACAGGATGTGATGTTTTAATAACCGGTAATATTTGAAGAATTGATTATTAATAGCATCTGTGATATGTGACAATGCTTGAAGGATGCTTATATGATTCTGCTTTAGCCAGTGAAGTTTGTATACATAGCCTGGTTATGTGAATTTATATTGTGTTTAGTCTGTTCCTATATGTTTGCGATGACTGTATATGCTTGATGCAATAGTCAATATTAGTATGTTTTGAATCTTGAAGAATGCTATGTTCATGAACTCACAAAGCTTTATGTTGAGTCCTAAATATTTTCTATTTTATGGACACACATCCTAAGTGTCAAGAGATTACAGAAATTCAAGATTACTAGCTAGTTTACGAGAAAATAGAGGTCTAGAGCGCTACTGAAGATTCAGACCTCTAATATAGTTAAATTGATGTAATTTTATGATCTAGCATGACAAATATAATGTATATTTCTATGTATAATCAAAGTTAGACTTCCGCTGTGAACTCCATTATTACTATGTGTTTTGTTTTTCCGATGCGTAACACTGCTTGGGATAGCCCGAGAGGTGGGCGTTACGAGTTGGTATTAGAGTAATAGTTTAAGCGAATTAGGCATTATCACCTAGTGTCTAAACTAAAACTAAGATTGGGAAGACTACATAGATTGCTAAACGAGTCAAGTAATGTGATGATAGATAAGAAGAGAAAGATATGTGTTAAGCATATAGTGGAAGACAATTAGAATACGTAAATAATGTAAAAGGTTAATAGAAGTTAGCTAATATTATTAAGGATTTACATTCATAAATTATGTTTTGGTTTGTTATCGGTTATGTTTACCTAAACATAAGAAGTAGATTAATAGCGTTGATTAGGAATTATAGAAGACGCACACCTCTACGAATACTCTTATGTTGATTAGTCTAAAATCAGAAGTGACTAGGCAAGACAAGTCACGATTAGTAATTAGTAAAATAAATTATAAAATAGAATATTCAGGAAAACAAGCGAACATGAATGCTCAAAAGAATGACATTCATATTCAGACACTCATATTGATACATAATAAAGGAAAGCTAAAATATTCATGTGAGGTAAATTGATAATTACGCTTAGATCCACATAATGGTGAATTTATAATGAAAAGAGTATCCTAGTAAGATTTTAGCATGTTGATTAGTGTCTATGTCTTAGTGGTGAAGTGACAGCTTCATATGACAAAGATTAGTGGTGTAATGGAATATGAACATATGGGCTAGATGTACATTATCATATATTCAAATGTTGTATTAATATTCATCAAGAGTGCCAATAGATAAGATAAGATAAGATAAGATAAAATATAAAGTGACGAATAGTATGTTGAGAAAGGATAATACCCTAAAACGTTGGAACTAGTACCAAGTGACCGAAAGCAAGATAGATTGTCAAAGGTGATTGTGGATGTAGAACGGATATAAAGAACTATGAAAAATAAAATTAGATAACAAAGGAGATACAAAACTTTATCTTTAGATGTCAAGATTATTGGTGCCACTTAACAAAAAATTTATCATGAGAAAATATAAAGCAAATTACAGAAAAGTTTCTCATTATTTAGAACTAAAATTGTAAACTAATAAAATAGAAGAGTAAGTATAAGAGTGTGCTTATAAACCCTTCATGACGTGCAACTCTCTAACCTTTGATAACGACAAGAGATCGGTAGAGGCACATGAGTGCTGAAGTAAAATGAAAGTTGTTTTAGACATTTATGACTACATGTAACCAATTGGATCTAAATTTCAGTATATTCATTTCAATCAAAAATATTACATTGGTGCGAATAAATATCCTAGTATCAACTATCTTTAGGCCATATATGAATTAAGAAACTCAAGCTTTACATCATACCTTTATAAGTAGAATGACTATTGGAAGTGTAACACCCGGATATTTTCTTTGAAGCCGATGAAAGAAGAAAAAGAAATAAAGTCCAAAGTCGGGGGACCAAACTCACCAACGTGAGAAAGTTGAGAAAGTGGGGATATTTGAATGGAGAGGGCAGCCCTTACCCTCTCCCCACACCCACAAACACCAGCCATAGAGAGAAAGAAGAGAAAAAAAGGGAGAAGAGAAGAGAAAAGACTTGGTTCGGGTGGATTCAAGTGTGCAAAATCGTCGTGTAGCAGGTCTAGACGAAGCTCTTCTTCTTCTAGTAGTTTGTGTGAGTTCTAGGACCCCTATTTTACTCGTTTTCAACTGATTTAGGGCTGGAACACATAGTAAACCCGTTTTTGTATGTGTGTGTTTGACCTATTTGGGTGTGTTTGCGTATGATGCGTTTGGAGTATGTTTTTGGGCTTGTGTGTGTTTGAATGGGGTTGTAGTATGCATTCCTAAGGTTTAGGATGGTTGATTTGGGCTTAGAATGGGTTTGGATGAGCTTGGAGATCGAAAATGACAGATTGGGTTCGATATGAACTGCATTCTGCATCAGTTAGGGCTAGGCGACCGACTGGAGGCCATTCTGCCGACTGGAATGCGATTGGGGTTCAGTCGCACGATTGAGGTTCAGTCGCACGACTAGAGGTTCAGTCGCACGACTAGAGGTTCAGTCGCATGACTAGAGGGTCAGTCGCATGGGGAGTTATGCGACTGAGAGCCCAGTCGCATAGGTACTCATCCACATTAAGTCCATCCGCATGAGGTCCATTCGCATAAGGTCCATTCGCATAGTGTTCAACCGCATGAGGTCCATTCGCACGATTAGGTGTTCAACCGCACAGGTCCAATCGCATGATGTCCAGTCGCATGAAGGCCGTGCGACTGAAGGGTGCCCATACGCCCAAATAGTGCTGTTGTACCCGAGGAGGAGCATAGTTAAAGTACTGACTTTCGGGGGAAAGTGCAGATTTAAGTTTTGACGTGGAAGTTCCCGTAGGTACATGTAAGATGACTTTTAGAGGCCTTAGAGGGTATGTAAGGCATGATGATGATGTTGCATGTTATGCATGATGTATGATAAGTATGTATGATGATGCTATAGTGTATGTTGATGTTCCTATTTATGACGTATGTTTATCTTTCCGTGGCTTTACGTGTTATGTTAATGAATAAAACGAAAGTATTATGTAACGTAAAGTGGAAGATAATGAAATAGGAACATGATGAACGAATGCATGCATTAATGAATGAACGAATGAATGTAAGAAAGGTTTGCAAGCAAAAGTATGGAGGTGCACACCCATTGAAGGTGTTAGCTCAACGGTGTGCGGGTTAGCTACCCTGAAGGATGCACACTGGGGTCCAATCCTTGTGATTAATCATATGTATGGGATCCTTGCCGCTTGCCCTAGGTGACTGGATCAGCTTCGTGCACAATGTTCGTAATTTAATTACCACAGGTCCAACATCAGCTTCATGCACAATGTTCGGGGTATAGCATATGGCATTGATCCAAAATGAAAGAGGAAAGATAAGTGATGAATGTACTTACCCTAGGTACTGAAGCCAGCTCCGTGCCCAATGTTCGAGGTCTATGAAAGACCTCAGGCTCAGTTACCCGCTTCGTGCACAATGTTCGGGGTAATGTACAGGTCATCGAAAGTAATGAACGTACGGATGAAAGTAAGAATTTATGAACGAATATGAATGAAAGTAACGAACGTGAATGGTAATGACGTACGTTGAATGAACGAAACTTAAAGAATGAATGAACGAAAGAAATGAACGGAAAAAATATAATAACAATGTACGAAACGGGATCCTTGTCACTCGAACTCAGTAATCATGGCTGCGTGCCATGAAGAGGGTAAAGTTTGACAGGATCCAGATAGAAGTAAACGATAATCAACAATAATGATAATAATGATATTATCTATGTGTACGTATGATGTATGATTGCATGAAAGTAAAGTAACGGTTTTAATGAAAGTAAAGTATTTTATTTATAAAACTAGAACTCACTCAGTAACGCTGACTTTTTATATGTTTACAGTTGGCAGGTAAGGTTGCTGAGTATGGCACGGGGCGGCTACCCAGCTGTTTTGGATGACATCAATTTATATAATGCTTTTGTGATGTAATGCAATGATATAGATTTTGTAATTGATTAACGATGTATTTTTTGCAAAAGCTTTTATGATGAAATAAGATGTCATTTTGATCGATTCCGCTGCGATGTTTTATTAAAGTTAATAAAAATGTATGTTTTAGCGCGATGATCAACCAGCTGTGAGGTGCCCGGGAACGGGGCCTTACAAGTTGGTATCAGAGTCAAAGTTTAAGTGAAATGGGTAAAATTTCAAAATAAACCTTAACTTAAACTGAAAATGGGACGGAAAGTGATAGGATGCCAATCTGAGTAGCTGCATGTCATCAGGTATTTTCTTAATGTTAACCGGAATTATGTGCGCATGTTATGTGGTTTATGTGTTGCTGGTAGATTTAGATACTAATATAGTCAGGACAGGTGATGCTCGGGGTATGAAGAGTAAAGTAAGTGGCTAATCATAACTGGTCACTTTAATTAGGGACTTACTATACTTGACATAAACTGAGCTATTTCCTTGAATAACCATGTTGGTGTTTGAATCTTTCAGTGTGTGATAGAGGATGGCCGGTGGTAGATCATTCAAAACCTCGCGTGGTGGACTTGGTGTTGTACCGTGGCCCAAAAGAGGCAGGCCTAGAGTTGAGAAGGTGGTTCCAGAGGGACCCGAGACCCCCCATCCGGAGGGTGGTGATGAGAGTGCGAATTTGAGGGCCTCAGTGAAAGAGGCAGTGGTTGAAGAAGTACATCAGGTCATGCAGAAAATATTACCGTCTGTGGTGACTGAAGTGATTAAGGCGGTGAGAGATGGAGAAAGGAAAGAGAGGAATAGGTCCTCAGGAAGATAGGAGCAACCGGAGCCTGAAACGATTTTTTCTGATGATGAAGAAGATGAAGAAGAGTAGCCTGCACCGGAGGCGGCACGAGGCTGTAACTATGGGGCGTTCCAATGGTGCAAGCCCATAACTTTTGATGGTAATGGCACTGCTGCTGCTGCTCAACGATGGATGAGGGAAATGGAAGCCGTTCTGAATATCAGTGAGTGCCGAGAGGATCAGAAGGTGAATTTTGTTACTCACTCTTTTGTGGACTCGGCTCTATGCTGGTGGGACAATATCGTCCAAGCCGAGGGTAGCAGGGCAATCGGGAGGATGAGATGGCCTGAGCTAAAGAAGTTGGTGACTGAGTAGTTTTGTCCTCATAGAGAAATGGATAAAGTTGAGAAAGAATTCCTACAGCTGGAGGCGGGAGCGATGACACACCAGCAGTACACCACAAAGTTAAACGAGATGGCACGTCTAGTGCCAGATCAGGTGACGCCTCTGTCACGAAAGATTAAGTGGTACATTCAGGGTTTGCCCACGGATATTCGCAGGCACATGATCGCTGCCCGACCGAGCACGTTTAGGTCGGCGGTGGATTTGGCGGGGAGACTATATGATGAAAGGGCTGTAGTGGTGGTGGCTGAATGTATTAAGAAGGGTGGTGGTGATCAAAATCGGAATAGGAATAGGCTTGGTCGGGGTGAAGCCTCGGCGGGTAACAAGAAGGCACGGGTGGATGATCAACGTGTAGCCACACTGGGTACGGGATCGAGAAAGTGTGACAAATGTGGGAAAGAGCACAGTGGCGAGTGTAGATGGGGGTTGAACGTTTGTTTTAAGTATGGGAAGCCTGGTCATATGGCTAGAGATTGCAGGGGTACGAGGTGCTTCAACTGTGGGGAAAGTGGTCATATGAGTAAAGACTGTAAGAAGTCGAGAGCCGAGGGTTCAGGGGTGAAGAAGACGGGAAGTGAGGGACCGAGGGCGAGCGCCAGGGCGTTCACTATAACATAAGAGGAGGCTAGGACGGACCCTGACGTCGTGTCCGTTACGTTTCTAGTGAACCAAACTCTAGCTTCTGTGTTATTTGATTCGGGTTACAGTAAAAGTTTTATTTCTACCGCTTTCTGTGATAAACTTCCTGTTAGTAGTAGACGAGTTGACGCGCCCTTTGATGTAGAAACTGCTATAGGTAGGACTACCATGATTTCTGTGATGATAGAGAACTGTGACGTGGAACTAGAAGGTCATAAGTTTCCTGTTAGACTGTTTTGTGATGACTTTAGATGGTTTCGATTTGGTTCTTGGGATGGATTGGTTGGCGGACTTCGAGGCGAATATAGTGTGTCGTAAGAAGATGATTCGTTTGATAGCGCCTGACGGGAGTTCGGTAACTGTTTACGTGGATCGGGTCACGACAATCCCGAAAGTAATCTCAATGGCGGTGGCGGGAAAGTGTATGAGGCATGGATGTAGCGCCTACTTGTGTTATGTAAAAGATGTGGAAACACCAACACCACAACTATCCGATGTTCCGGTTGTGTGTGACTTTCCAGACGTGTTTCCAGAAGACTTATCAGGAGTGCCACCTGACCGGGAGATTGAGTTTCAAATTGATCTGATACCGGGTGCCCAACCTGTTGCCAAGGCACCGTATCGGTTGGCTCCGACAGAGATTAAAGAGTTGATGGAGCAGTTACAAGAGCTGCTCGATAAGGGGTTTATTAGACCGAGTATCTCAACTTGGAAGGGTCCAAAGGCGGGGCAAGTTGAGCCCGAGATACATAGGCCCTTTTCGAATCATTGCTCGAGTAGGAAAGGTGGCCTATATATTGGAGTTACCAGATGAGTTAAGTGGAATTCACTCGACATTACACGTATCTCATCTAAGGAAGTGTTTGGCAGATGAAGATATGATTGTTCCACTGGAGGATATCGAAGTAGACGAACGACTCAATTATGTGGAGCAATCGGTGACAAACATTGATCGAAAAGAGAAGAGGCTGAGAAATAAAGTGGTTCCTCTTGTGCGTGTACAGTGAAAGCACAGGAAGGGATCCGAGTCAATGTGGGAGACCGAAAAAGAGATGAGACAGCATTACCCACGTTTGTTCGAGGAATAACAAGTTTCGGGGACAAAACCTATATAAAGGGGTTGGACTTGTAACACCTGGATATTTTATTTGAAGACGACGAAAGAAGAAAAACAAATAAAGTCCAAAGTCGGGGGACCAAACTCGCCAACGTGAGAAAGTTGAGAAAGTGAGGATATTTGAAGGGAGAGGGCAGCCCTTACCCTCTCCCCACACCCACAAACACCAGCCATAGAGAGAAAGAACAGAAAAAAAAGGGAGAAGAGAAGAGAAAACACTTGGTTCGGGTGGATTCAAGTGTGCAAAATCATCGTGTAGCGGGTCTAGACGAAGCTCTTCTTCTTCTAGTAGTTTGTGTGAGTTCCAGGACCCCTATTTACTCGTTTTCAACTGATTTGGGGCTGGAACACATAGTAAACCCGTGTTTGTATGTGTATGTGTTTGACCCATTTAGGTGTGTTTGCGTATGATGCGTTTGGAGTATGTTTTTGGGCTTGTGTGTGCTTGAATGGGGTTGTAGTATGCATTTATAAGGTTTACGATGGTTGATTTGGGTTTAAAATGAGTTTGGATAAGCTTGGAGGTCGAAAATGGCAGATTGGGTTCGGGATGAACTGCATTTTGCATCAGTTCGAAAATGGCAGATTGGGTTCGGGATGAACTGCATTTTGCATCAGTTAGGGCTAGGCGACTGACTGGAGGCCATTCTGCCAACTGGAATGCGATTGGGGTTCAGTCGCACGATTGAGGTTCAGTCGCATGACTAGAGGGTCAGTCGCATGGGGAGTCATGCGACTGAGAGCCCAGTCGCATAGGTACTCATCCGTATTTAGTCCATCCGCATGAGGTCCACTCGCATAAGGTCCATTCGCATAGTGTTCAACCGCATGAGGTCCATTCGCACGATTAGGTGTTCATCCGCATTGGTGTTCAACCGCATAGGTCCAATCGCATGATGTTCAGTCGCATGAAGGCCGTGCGACTGAAGGGTGCCCATACGCCTAAATAGGGTTGTTGTACCCGAGGAGGAGTATAGTTAAAGTACTGACTTTCGGGGGAAAGTGCAGATGTAAGTTTTGACGTGGAAGTTCCCGTAGGTACATGTAAGATGAGTTTTGGAGGCCTTAGAGGGTATGTAGGGCATGATGATGATGTTGCATGTTATGCCTGATGTATGATAAGTATGTATGATGATGTTATAGTGTATGTTAATGTTCCTATTTATGACGTATGTTTATCTTTCCGTGGCTTTACGTGTTATGTTAATGAATAAAACGAACGTATTATGTAACGTAAAGTGGAAGATAATGAAAAAGAAACATGATGAACGAATGCATGCATTAATGAATGAACGAATGAATGTAAGAAAGGCTTGCAAGCAAAAGTATGGAGGTGCACACCCAATGATGGTGTTAACTCAACGGTGTGCGGGTTAGCTACCCCGAAGGATGCACACTGGGGTCCAATCCTTTTGATTGACCATATGTACGGGATCCTTGCCGCTTGCCCTAGGTGACTGGATCAGCTTCGTGCACAATGTTCGTGATTTAATTACCACAGGTCCAGCATCAGCTTCGTGGACAATGTTCGGGGTATAGCATATGGCATTGATCCAAAATGGAAGAGGAAAGATAAGTGATGAATGTACTTACCCTTGTGTCACAACCCCGCTGATAGCGGAAACACGGGGATACGAGCTAGATGGGATCGTCATAACACATGGTATACGATAGAGAAGCAATATGAGTATGATGACAAGCGTGTTATGACGACACCCGAACACAAATGGGGACTTGTGTCGCGTTTAGTCAATATTCACGACAACATAGCATAAGCATAACATGTAAGGATCACATAACCGTATAGAATAACATTGTTTAGTTTCCCACAACCCGGGAACAAGTGTTCAAAAGAATGTTAATTGTTTAGTGGACTGCAACAATGTACAAAAGAATTGTTCATCATGTATGTTCAGTCTCAAAAATGCTTCCTAGGGTCTTCACTAAAAGGCAGCACTCCTAGAACTTCAATTACCTTTATCACCTGAAAAGAGATGCTCAAAACGGTCAACATAATTGTTGGTGAGCTTCGCAGGTTTTAAGTAATAAAAGATGTTAAGATGAAAACAACTTGTAAGTTTAATAAGAGTTACCGCGACTACACTTATGTGTAAGCAGTTTTACCAGTTATAATTAGCTAAAGCCAAACCTATTCATAGGTTCCTCATGGGAAATGATGGCTGTAAAGAAGCATTCCCAAAGCGTAAATAGATTAAAATGACGTAGCAAGATCCACAAAACGCATACATATAGATTACAACCAAACCAATCCTTAGGTCCTATTACCGGGATTAAGGGTTGTATTATAAGGTTTTCCATAGCATAATAAGTTTAACATGACGTAGCTAGATCCACAAAGCGCATACGTAATAGGTTACAACCAAACCAGACCTTAGGTCCCATTATCGGAACTAATGGTTGTATTGAAAGACAAGCCTCACATGACGTAGCAAGATCCACGAAGCGCATATGTATAGATTACAACCAAACCAATCCTTAGGTCCCATTACCGGAACTAATGGTTGTATTGAAAGACAAGTTTCACATGACGTAGCAAGATCCACGAAGCGCATACGTATAGATTACAACCAAACCAATCCTTAGGTCCCATTACCGGGATTAATGGTTGTAATGGATGCTCGGCAAAGAAGAATCGTAAAGTAGACCCACAAAGAAGAACCACACCGCCGAGAGCATCCAAGGTCAATAGTATTCACAAGTAACATCATACAACACATAGCATCAAGTAATAGCGCATAGTAATGTAAAGCCACCAAATAATATACAAGGTAGCAACATAGCATAGAGTCAAGAGTCATAATAGCATCAGTTAATAAGATAAGCAAGATAAGTTAACCATAAATGTTGCAGCAGACTTCCACTAGGGAAGGTGCTTGAAAATATGTTAAGTAAGCGAGCATTCTTTACCCCCAAATTTGGAAATATTTTAAAGTTATATAAGCGTCAAAAGGGGCCACGAAACTCACTGAATAGATGATAAGCACGTATGATAATATTCCCAACAGTAGAACGCTATGAACGGTCAAATACCTATTGACAGTTACTGACAAACTTTAATATGTGCATAAGGCATATGATGACATTCGATTAGTTCGGGCTGTCTCGGTTCGGTCGGGGGTAACATTTGCATGCAAACACACACAATAGATCTTATGTAGATCTAGATACTAGTAACGTTGCCATTGTCGATAACATTTGTGTAAAAGTGTTACCATTGTTAGAAAAATACTAAGTAAGCGTTTGTGTTATGATTCGTTTGTTACAAATTGTAAAATGTTAAGTTGGTTGGATTTGATATAACATTGATAAGTTTGATAGTGTTAGTCTTACAGATCGTCATCAACCATGGCAACCGTGTCGATGTCACCTTAACATTACACAACAACACACACCACACACAGGAAGACTGACTTCACACACAATGATTCTATTTGCACGATAAGACCAGACGCACGACTGGACACTCCATTCGCACGAATCAACTTTCGGTCATGCGAATCAGCTTCATTCGCACGATTGAACTCCCATTCGTGCGACTAAGCACTCAGTCGTACCACACAGCACCCAATCGCATGACTCAACCTTCCATTCGCACGATTCAGTCTTCAGTCGTGCGAATCAGCTTCATTCGTATGACTGAACTCTCATTCGTGCGACTAGACCTTCAGTCGCGCGATACACACAGTCGCACACATTCATCCGCATTGACTCAATCGCACACACTCTCAATCGCATGCATTCAATCGCACGACACACCCATACGTGTGGACTCAGTCGCATGACTCACTCAGTCGCACGGCTCAGTCGCCTGAATGGCCCAGTCGCCCTGTACAGCAGGTCGTGACTGCTGAAGCACCGAGCAGCATCCAGCTGCTCCGAGCACTCGTTTTACACCCCAAGAACTTCCAGAATCCACATCCTAACATGTCTAAACAAGAAACACACTCAAAAACGCAACACACAAGCCCATACGACCTCATGTGCTCGAATGAACCCGAGCAACCGAAACCCTAGAAAACGCAGAAGTGAAATCGAGCAAGAAACGGGCGACCAATGTCGTCTACCTGCTTGAAACGTGTTGTCTAGACTGTAGTCGAGGTTCAACCGACGAAAACGAGACGAAAACAGGGCGGTTCGGTGCCAAGATGAAGTAGAAGAGTGAAGAAGAAGGGAGTGAAGAAGAAGAAGCAGAATGTGAAGGCTAGGGCTGGTGTGGGGTATTTATACCCAACCCTAGTTTGGCAAATGTCAAGTTTAGTCCCTGCACTTAGCCCCCGAGTCCCCAAACTTGTTTCGGTTGATAACGACATAAACACGTGCGTTATATTAATTATAGGGAAGTATTTAAGGTTGTTTGTATCTTGAATATGTTGTTATTAATGATATTTATATCATATAACATAATATAGTTAGTGATGTCGGTGGTGATACCCGTAAGCGTTTGGATGATAAGGTTGCAAATAATGGTATCACGACTGTAAAAGAAAAGCAAACAAGTATGATGTCCTCACAAATAGTCTATGAAGGTGAGGAATGAATGCTCTAAGAGTAGTTAACGAAACTCACGTTAAATGACGGACCTTATGATGACGGATGTCACAGTATCCCCCAGTTGAGAGAATTTCGTCCCGAAATTCAACTGGTGCTAGGTCCAAGAGCGTAATCCTTGAATAGATGTGGATACTTGAGCTTCATTTGATCTTCTCGTTCCCACGTGAATTCTGGTCCTCGTTTAGAGTTCCATCTCATGCGAATGATCGGTATCTTGCTGCGTCTCAGGCGTTTGACCTTTCGGTCCATGATCTCGATAGGTTCCTCGATAAAATGAAGCTTTTCGTCGATCTTGATTTCCTCAATTGGTACGTGTAAGGACTCATCGGCCAAACACTTCTTGAGGTTCGACACGTGAAAAGTATCATGTACACCGCTGAGTTCTTGTGGCAACCTCAATCGGTAAGCCACCGGACCGATTCTTTCTGTAATCTCGAACGGTCCTACGTATCGAGGGGCTAACTTCCCTTTCTTTCCAAATCATACAATCCCTTTCCAGGGAGAGACTTTGAGTAAAATGTGATCTCCAATATTGAATTCTAGAGGCTTCCGACGATTGTCGGCATAGCTCTTTTGGCGATCTCTAGCAGCTTTAAGTCTGTCTTTGATTTGGAAAATCTTGTCAGTTGTCTCTTGAATGATCTCTGGGCCCGTAAGCTGGCTCTCACCAACTTCGGCCCAACAAACTGGGGATCTACATTTCCTCCCGTACAATGCTTTAAATGGAGCGCATCCAATGCTTGTATGATAGCTGTTGTTGTAGGAGAACTCAATCAATGGTAAATGAGTGTCCCAGCTACCACCAAAATCGATTACACAAGCTCTGAGCATGTCTTCCAACATTTGTATCGTTCGTTCACTTTGGCCATCTGTTTGTGGGTGATAGGCGGTACTCATATCTAATCGAGTGCCCATCGCTTTTTGTAATGTTTGCCAAAATCGTGAAGTAAATCGACTATCACAGTCAGATATGATTGACACCGGCACACCGTGCCGTGTCGCGACCTTTTTAATGTACAACCTCGCCAGCTTATTCATTTTATAGTCTTCTCGGATAGGCAAGAAGTGAGCGGATTTTGTCATTCGATCCACCACGACCCATATCGAGTTGTGTCCGCTTGGCGTTCTCAGGAGTTTGGTAATAAAATCCATAGTTATGTTCTCCCATTTCCACTAGGGAATTTCAGGTTGTTGCAATAATCCCGATGGTTTTTGATGTTCAGCCTTAACTTTCGAGCACGTCAAGCATCGGCTTACATACATAGCAATGTCTCTCTTCATGTCTGGCCACCAGTATAGATCCTTAAGATCGTGATACATCTTGTCTGCACCAGGATGAACAGAACATTGTGTCTTGTGCGCTTCCTCCATGATCAGGGTACGAACGTCTCCCCATCTGGGTACCATATGCGATCCATGAAGTACTGTATGCCATCATCCTTGCAAATCATCTGTTTGTCTAACCCTCGGAATTCTTCTCCCGCAAGGTTTTCTTCTTTCAATGCTTCCCTTTGTGCAAGTTGGATCTGAGCTTTCAAGTTCGTTTGAATAGTCAATCCCAAAGCTCGAGCACGTAGTGGTTTCACGCGCTCTTTACGACTTAGGGCGTCAGCCATCACATTTGCTTTCCCCAGATGATACCGGATTTCGCAATCGTAGTCACTAAGTAGCTCTACCCAACGTCATTGTCGCATGTTGAGTTCTTTCTGATTCAGGATGTGTTGAAAGCTCTTATAATCTGTGTAGATGATGCATTTGGTTCCATACAGATAGTGCCTCCATATCTTAAGTGCAAATACTACAGCTCCCAACTCCAAATCATGAGTTGTGTAGTTCTTTTCGTGCACCTTAAGTTGTCATGAGGCGTAGGCAATCACCTTATCTTTCTACATTAGCACAAACCCAATCCTTGATGTGAAGCATCGCAGTACACCACAAAATCTTCAATTCCGTCTGGAAGGGACAATACCGGTGCGTTGCATAACTTCTCTTTCAACGTTTGGAATGCTTGTTCTTGTGCTTTCCCCCAATCAAACTTCTTGTCTTTCTGAGTAAACAATGTTAACGGTTGGGCAATCTTTGAGAAATTCGCAATGAAGCGACGATAGTATCCGTCCAATCCTAAGAATTGTCGTATCTCTAAAGGTGTCTGGGGTGCCTCCCACTTCTCCACTGCTTCAATTTTGTCAGGATCTACATGAATCCTATTCTCGTTAACTACATGCCCCAAAAACTTCACTTCTCGAAGCCAAAACTCACACTTCGAGAGTTTAGCGAAAAGTTTCTCTTCTTGTAACAAACTCAGTATGGCCCGAAGATGTTCCTCGTGGTCTTCTTTCGATCGAGAGTAGATAAGTATATCGTCTATGAATACGATCACGAACTTATCCAAGTATGGTTTACACACCGATTCATTAGATCCATGAATACAGCCGGTGCGTTAGTCAGTCCGAACGGCATGACTAAGAACTCATACTGACCATAACGAGTCCTAAACGCTGTTTTCGGTATGTCATCCTCGAAAACCCTCAATTGATGATATCCAGAACGAAGATCAATCTTGGAGAAATATGAAGCTCCTTGCAACTGATCAAACAAATCATCGATTCTGGGAAGAGGATATCGGTTCTTCACAGTCAACTTGTTCAACTCGCGATAATCGATGCACATGCGGAACGACCCGTCTTTCTTTTTGGCAAACAAGACCGGTGCTCCCCATGGCGAATGACTCGGCCGAATGAAACCCTTCTCCAATAGCTCCTGTAATTGGCTAGATAACTCTTGCATTTCGGATGGCGCTAACCGGTATGGTGCTTTTGCTACCGGCGTAGCTCCAGGAACCAACTCTATATGAAATTCCACCTGTCGTGGAGGAGGTAAACCCGACAAGTGATCAGGGAATACTTCCGGATAATCTCGTACTACAGGAATATCCACCAACTTGTTGCCTTCTTCTTTCTTTTTCACTACATGGGCCAGAAATGCGTAACACTGCTTCCGTAAACATCGTCGTGTCTTCATGCAAGTGATAAGCCTCAGAGTTCTTCCCGGTCGTTCTCCTTGAATTTTGAGTACCTCCCCGTTTGGCATGGGGATTCGTACTACTTTCTCCCAACAAACAATCTCGGCTCCGTGTTTCGACAACCAATCCATTCCCACAATCACATCGAAGCTCCCCAACTCGAAAGGTATTAAGTCTATGTCGAAGGCATGGTTTTCCAATATCATGGAACACTTTTGAATAATCTCATCGGCCTGTACAACTCTACCGTTGGCCATTTCTATGGAAAGCTAGTTTCTAGTCTACTAGGGTTCAAGGCAAGCATGTGTGCAAAATCAGAAGATATGAAACTATTGTCTGCCCCAGTATCAAATAGTATGGATGCGAAGTGGTGATTGAACAAGTACGTACCCGTAGCAACATTCGGGTCCTGACGGGCGTCATTTGCTCCGATAACGAACGCACGTCCTTGGCAGCATTTCCTTGATTCCCTTGGCCCGGATTACCAGCTATGGCCATCACTTGCTGCTGGTTATTCCCTTGTTGACCTGGTGCCCTATTCAGTCTGGGGCACATGTTCCGGTAGTGACCAAGACTTCCGTACTCATAACAAGCCCTGGCATTCCCGGCGGGGTTAACCACGTTGACGGGTGCTACCAGATTCGGCGCAGTTCTACAATCCTTCGCTAAGTGCCTTGGGCGCCTACAATTTGCACACACCCGACATGGCGTTGCTGGGGGATGATAAAGAGTGCACCTGTTACATTTCGGGTACGGCCCAGCATATTCCTTTCTTTCTTGAGTCACAGCCACAAAGTTTCGGGTTGTCTTGGCCTTCTTATCAAATCTTCCGGCATTAGACCGGCTCGTTTCCCCAACCTCCTTTCTCTTCTCTGCTCCCCTACCCAACATCCCTGTTCTTACCATCTCATCAGTTAGAGCGCCTACCTTCAGGATTGCGCTCTGAATCGTGGGAGGAGCAGCTACTGTTACCAATGCTCGGATTTGAGCCGCGAGTCCCTAAATGTACCTTTCAATTCTCTTTGATTCCGGAGTTACCAAATGTAACATCTCGTATTTTTGTTAATTAAAAGGTTAACTTCGTTAAGTTTATAAAAGGACCTTCTATGTCGTTTTGAAACTTGGAGGATTTGTTATACTTAATAATTAATTTGGTGATTAACAAATTAATAAATAATAATAACATTATAAGTGTTATAATGTTTACTTATTATTATAAAATTTAAGGTCATAATAATCTTAAATAAAATAATAATTATAATAATAATAATAATAATAACATTAACAATAATAATATTAATAACAATAATGTTAATGATAATAATATTAACAATAATAATCTAAATTTTATAACTTTAAACTTGTAATTAATAAGTATTTACATAAAATAACAACATTTCAAACTTCAGAGGTTAATCTGTAAATTATTTAAAACTAAATCAGAACCTTAAAACTTAAGTGGCAACTTATGTAAACCACAGGGACCATTGGTATAATTTTGTTAGAACCCAAAACCTTTTCCCTCTCTCTCTCCCGCATTTCCGGCAGGAGGATCCGATCACTCCGGCCGAACTCCGGCAAGGCCAAAAAGGTCCCTTTCGGTCGCGGTTTTGACCCCAATTCACACCAAAACACTCGAGAGACAAATTCGAACTCGGACATACGCGTTAACGTGAGTTACAATGCGGTATTGACACTTTTGAAACCGAAACCGAACACACCTCAATACCCAAACCGTTCAACACTTAAAACATGATAATTATCCAATTAAATTAGCACACACGTTCGAATGATCAGGACGAACTCACTATTAGCTTTAATTTCAATTGAAATCGCGATTAACGCCATTTAAACTCACCCGTAACCTTCGACATTAACCTCAATGCCGTTGGGCATCTAATCGTACAAACTAGGACCATAAAGTAGGGGGCAAATGCTCTCGACACCTCCTTTTCACTATCTGGGCACTCAATTTCATCACACATACACGCACACATTGAAATCTTCATCAAGAACAACCGAGGTTATATCAAACTTGAAGTCATGGATTGGAACTTTAAATCAGGTATTTGGTTACATGGATCTGCGCGTTTTAAGTGGGGAACATAAGCCCCAATATTAATTTCATGATCGATTTCGTTTCGAGGTTCAATTTGGATCAAACCGAATCTAGGGTTCATGTGGATTTAGGGGCGTTTTGAGTTTATGTTTTTATAATTTGGAAACGGGGTGACACCGCGGCTGTAAGCCTTGGTTCACCGGTTCCACGTTCCTATGTTAACTTTGAGGTCCCGGGTTCGACCCCGGGCACCCTCACTTATTTTTTTTGGGCTTTTTCAGCCTTAAAATAATTGTAGAAAACTTTTAATAAATATAAAATTGCTTTTGTAAACTTTAAATATTTTTCTGACCGCCAAATAATTTACTAAATTTTTATCAAACTTAAATAATTAAATAACTTTATGTAAAACCCATTTACAACGGTTATTTTGGTTTAATTCTATCAAAATGAATTTTAAATAATAAATAATAAATTGAGTTTTGGTCCAAACGTCATCCTTTTTAAAATCATGATTATTTTAAAATATTTATTTAACTTTAATATTTAAACTTTATTGGTTGTTACCAATAATTTTCTTTTAAAAATTAAGTAGTTATTTATATAAAAAAAGACTTGAAACAATAATCTAAGAATCATTAAAATATTAGTGGACACAATATTATCTTTATTCTTTAAGGAATTACTAATTATATATTCTATAATTACGCAAAATATTAAGAATATTATTTCTTATAAGTTACACTTTAACTAACGGTTTAGATTAATATTTTGTTATTAATCAAATTATTGTTCTTAGAAAATTATAAAGATTTGATTACACTTAATTATATATAATTCGTCTAATGGAATCAAACTGTAAAACACTTAATCTCATATATAATTCGTCTAATGGAATCAAATTGTAAATAATTACTTTGTAAACTTTTTACTTATTAAAACCTCTATAATTCTATCAAAACCCTAATCCTTGTTTGAACGTTAATCTTATTATTAACCTTAAACTTGTAATATATGTTTAGGTTCCTTGTAATGGAATACTTTGGATTATCTTTTGATCTTTTATATCATCTTGTAATGCTTATATCCAAGTGAGTATTTCCATACTCCTTTTTCTTATTTTCACATCTTGGGGTGAAACATGTTAACTTATATCATTGCACTTGTAAACTTATTCGAGACTTGTAAACTTTATGGCAATCCATCATGTAAAGTTGTGGTTAGTTGAACTTTTGTGGTTACCATGTTATGACGTTATATGTACAATCATTAACTATTGCTAGCCTGGCGACGTCATAGATCTATGGGCCTGACAAGCCTACTTGGTTGATCCAAGTACACTTAGCTAATCGTATATACTTTTAACATTTGAGACTTGTAAAACTTTGTCAAGGTTTGATTGTTGCATTGTTCATAACATCCCTAATCACTTTATTCACTAACTTATGACTTGAATTGCCATCTTTTATATATTCTATGTATTGAAAACTATGGAATGCTCACCAACATTTTTATGTTGACCTTTTATTTTTAACATGTTTCAGGAATAACTCAAGTATGCGTTCTACTCTTTGAAGCTTATCTCACTTAGGACTGGACTTAGAGAAATAAATAATGATCTTGTTACTTTCAACTTTGTATTCACGATGTATCTTTGTTTGAGCCTTTTACTTGTATTGTTACAATTAATCTTGATTAATATATTTGGAATTAATAATAGCGTTATGTGGCTGCGAACAATCGTAACTCTCACACTTCGACGATTCCGCCGTCAAGGTTGGGGTGTGACAGATTGGTATCAGAGCCCATAACTATAGGTATTTAGGTTATTAGACATGGTGACCTAGACTATAGTTGCATGAACCTCATAGAAAGATCCTTACACTTTTGTGCTTACATAATGTTTGCATGCTATATAATGCTATGTCTTTTATGCAACTTGATGCTTTAGCATAGGATTGCCTTTTAAATGTTTAAAACTTAGTTACTTGTCTCCCTAAACTTAACTTTGACTCTTTGACTCTCCACGATAAATGAACTTCCTAAACTTATTCTCAACGACATGTGGAGGCTACACTTATCGTCGTGGGTCCAATTCCTTAGACTCTATGTCTAATCTATGAAAATCTCATCAAGGTTTTGATTCTATAAACCAAAGAAATTTGTGCGAGACATAGACACCTGTATTCTGAATTTCCAGGCAAAAGGCCTTCGGGCTAAGGCAAGCATATCGTATAAATCTCATTGCGAGACCGGTTATGCTTACCTGGGGATTTCTAGAATGAGTGATAAACTATGGTCAATATACACAAATCTCTAAGGCAAATGGGTCAATTTACCTTGACGTGTCAACGATTCCAAATGGTAATGCGTTACTAAATGGAACCATTCTCTTTGAATCTTAAAAATCTTTGATTCCTTGAACTGGTTTATCACTAAAGTTTTAATATCTTCTCATTCTTAACCTACATAATGTTCCTGCTAATATTGAACCCATCTTACATTTCAACTCTTACGTTTAAACACCGTTACACGTTGAGAGTTTCATGTAACTATTTCTATACCTCGACCAACGTGAACATGACTCTTAATATAACCAAAGATATAGGGAATCTAAACCGTATGGTCTTCGAAACTTTAAATCGTTACTTATGGTTCTCAAATCTTCTTAAAAATGTGTCCCATAACTAAAGACATGCAATGCTGTAAGGTGAAAATTCTATATCCGGGGATACTTTGTCTAGGCAAAGTGTAAATAGTGATCTGATTCGACCATTAAATCCGTTTACTGGACTTGAATCCCTTGAGATGAGTGACCACTTATAAGTACACGTGCCTTCAATAAGGTTATGGTTGACCTCATATCTTGAGAAGTCCATGTATTTTCCTTTCGATTGTGAATCGAATGTTCACATCTCATTATGGCGTTGAATCATTCTTGTCCTTGATTTCGTCTTCCCGATTTAAGCCATCCAAGATGAACACCACAACAAATTCTGTTGTCTCAAACTTTGATCTTAAGCTTGTAAGCATGATTTTCCCTTTTGTTACATTGGTGTAACTTGAAATTTTCCGAATTTCTAATTGATAGTCTTTTTCTTTTTGTTGTTATGTCGAGCTTCATACCTTTTGCACCGTGAGAGATGCAAGTGTTTGCAAGTCAACCTATGACTAAGAACACTCGTATCTCCTAAATGATTCTATCTCACCAAAACAGGGGTGATTCCCTCATTTTGGTGATGATTCTTCAATCGTTTCGATAAATGGTTTCTAATTGTGATTTATAAAATTTCATCCTCTGGATCGGGGTGATTTCCTTATCTTGAGGACTGACTCCAATTATTATCTTTAGAACTTGCATATCACAAACGACATGATCTCACCATAATAGGATTGAAACCCGTACTTTGGTGACAATTGTCAATTTCCGATTGTTTTCTTGTTATTATGAAATTCAATCATCAAGATAGGCGTGAATTCCTTACCTTGATGATAATATCATTTTTATGAATTGTATTTGTTCAAATGAGACCATCAAAGTAGGAGTGAATTCTGGATTTTGATGAAGAAGTTCATCTTGTTATATTTTGTTTTTGTAAAACTTCACCGTTAAGATAGGAGTGATTTCCCTTACCTTAATGGTGAGTTATCTCGTCTTATTTCTGTGGATCCTCAACAATGAGTTGGGATCGAACTTTTTGATTGGTAAGTTAGTGGTCATACCTTGAGAGTACACCATCAAGTTAGGGGTGAAAACCATACCTTGATGACGATTCTTATTTCTTGATCTTCAACTTATCAAGGTTATAATCAAGTGACGAGAAGCATGTAGTAACTTGAAGGGTGAAACAATGTTAGTGTTCCGGCCTATCAAGCCAAAGCATGATCTCTAAACTTGAAAGGAGACCCGAGCACTCTAGGTTGATTTTGATTCCTAGCTTGGAGCATGTAAATTCTTAAATCGATTTCTTTTCCTTTATCTTTATGTTTTGATTTGATCTAGCTATATGGAACCATTTATTCCTTACTTATCAACTTTCATTTTGAGATATCATCAACACATGATTGAGTGATGGTAGCTTTCTTAAACAATCTTGCTGCTAAATAAAGACTTTATCAACTTGTGATTATGTCTCTAGTCATACGAATGTTCTCGACTGTACTTACGGGTTTGATGAATTACGTATGCAATCTGCATTTGAAAATTTGTTACCTTGTAAAACATGTTTACAAATACCTTTCTTATTATTTGCGTCATTACTTGAATCGCTTTTGAATCCTTAACCTTAGAAATCTTTAAAACTCCGCATTGATTTCGATCAACGAGACTTGTTATTACTTTCATTATGACGCGGATATGGAGGTTCATAAATTTTCATAATTTGTAGTCATGGGTTTGGCATAAAAGAAAAGACATAACTTGGTATATGTCCAAGTGTCTCACCTCCACATATGACAAAGCCTAACATCCGTGTTCCTGTGAATCTCCTGTTTAACTTTTCATCACTAAAATACCTCTTATCTTAGGTGTCAGGATGACAAATGGTGCATTATAGACAATTGACTAATTCCATATCGACTCATGTGAGATAATGGGTCGAGAAATTGACTTGTATCTATCTCAAATATTCGTATACCGTGGTATGGCGTTAAAACATCAATCGTTATTTTGAATGATTGATTCATTTCCTGTTTTTAATAATATTCTTAACCATCGTCGTGAACTCATTCCAAGATCTTCGCATAACGTATTATTCTTAGACCGATGGTTGGTATAAGGAGAAATACATATTCACAAGATATGCGTTAAGGTCGTTTCATATGGTGACGTTTGGGATTCTTAAATTCTGAAGGTTAACATTTCTTATCATTGTTGGTCTTTTATTGATTTCTAGACATCACCTTACCACGAAATTATATCCTGGAAGTTGTGATACCATGGTAACTCGTCATCATTTTCAATGTTTCCTCTCAAAACGTCTCGTATTTCACTGGAAGAGTTCAAGTTGGCATGTATTATGTCAAGAGACTTGAAGGATTCCCTAAAGTGAAACATCTCATCTGTAATCAAACGAGTATCACTGTCCGTTCGTACGCTTATATTTCATTTAAACCCTTTTCTTCGTTTAAGTTTCATTCTTAATTTCCGGCAGGAGGATCCGGCCACTCCGGCCGCAAGGACCATTGGTGTAATTATGTTAGAACCCAAAACCTTTTCCCTCTCTCTCTCTCCCGCATTTCCGGCAGGAGGATCCGGCCACTCCGGCCGAACTGCGGCAAGGCCAAAAAGGCCCCTTTCGGCCGCGGTTTTGACCCCAATTCACACCAAAACACTCGAGAGACAAATTCGAACTCGGACATACGCGTTAACGTGAGTTACAATGCGGTATTGACACTTTTGAAATTGAAACCGAACACACCTAAATACCCAAACCGTTCAACACTTAAAACATGATAATTATCCAATTAAATTAGCACACACGTTCGAATGATCAGGACGAACTCATTATTAGCTTTAATTTCAATTGAAATCGCGATTAACGCCATTTAAACTCACTCGTAACCTTCGACATTACCCTCAATGCCGTTGGGCATCTAATCGTACAGACTAGGACCATAAAGTAGGGGCCAAATGCTCTCGACACCTCCTTTTCACTATCTGGGCACTCAATTTCATCACACATACACGCACACATTGAAATCTTCATCAAGAACAACCGAGGTTATATCAAACTTGAAGTCATGGATTGGAACTTTAAATCAGGTATTTGGTTACATGGATCTGCGCGTTTTAAGGTGGGGAACATAAGCCCCAATATTAATTTCATAATCGTTTTCGTTTCGAGGTTCAATTTGGGTCAAACCGAATCTAGGGTTCATGTGGATTTGTGGGCGTTTTGAGTTTATGTTTTTATAATTTGGAAACGGGGTGATACCGCGGCTGTAAGCCTTGGTTCACCGGTTCCACGTTCCCATGTTAACTTTAAGGTCCCGGGTTCGACCCCGGGCACCCTCACTTATTTTTTTTGGGCTTTTTCAGCCTTAAAATAATTGTAGAAAACTTTTAATAAATATAAAAATTCCTTGTGTAAACTTTAAATATTTTTCTGACCACCAAATAATTTACTAAATTTTTATCAAATTTAAATAACTAAATAACTTTTTGTAAAACCCATTTACAACGGTTATTTTGGTTTAATTCTATCAAAATGAATTTTAAATAATAAATAATAGATTGAGTTTTGGTCCAAACGTCATCCTTTTTAAAATCATGATTATTTTAAAATATTTATTTAACTTTAATATTTAAACTTTATTAGTTGTTACCAATAACTTTCTTTTAAAAATTAAGTAGTTATTTATATAAAAAAAGACTTGAAACAATAATCTAAGAATCATTAAAATATTAGTGGACATAATATTATCTTTATTCATTAAGGAATTACTAATTATATATTCTATAATTATGCAAAATATTAAGAATATTATTTCTTATAAGTTACACTTTAACTAACGGTTTAGATAATATTTTGTTATTAATCAATTTATTATTCTTAGAAAATTATAAAGATTTGATTACATTTTGAACTTCATCATTATTATATCTAATTTCATTTCTAAAACACTTAATCTCATATATAATTCGTCTAATGGAATCAAATTGTAAATAATTACTTTGTAAACTTTTTACTTATTAAAACCCCCATAATTCTATCAAAACCCTAATCCTTGTTTGAACGTTAATCTTATTATTAACCTTAAACTCGTAATATATGTTTAGGTGACTTGTAATGGAATACTTTGAATTATCTTTTGATCTTTTATATCATCTTGTAATGCTTATATCCAAGTGAGTATTTCCATACCCCTTTTTCTTATTTTCACACTTTGGGGTGAAACATGTTAACTTATATCATTGCACTTGTAAACTTATTCGAGACTTGTAAACTTTATGGCAATCCATCATGTAAAGTTGTGGTTAGTTGAACTTTTGTGGTTACCATGTTATGGCGTTAAATGTACAATCATTAACTATTGCTAGCCTGGCGACGTCATAGATCTATGAGCCTGACAAGCCTACTTGGCTGATCTAAGTACACTTAGCTAATCATATATACTTTTAAGTTTTGAGACTTGTAAAACTTTGTCAAGGTTTGATTGTTGCATTGTTCATAACATCCCTAATCACTTTATTCACTAACTTATGACTTGAATTGCCATCTTTTATATATTCTATGTATTGAAAACTATGAAATGCTCACCAACATTTTTATGTTGACCTTTTATTTTTAACATGTTTCAGGAATAACTCAAGTATGCGTTCTACTCTTTGAAGCTTATCTCACTTAGAACTGGACTTAGAGAAATAAATAATGATCTTGTTATTTTCAACTTTGTATTCACGATGTATCTTTGTTTGAGCCTTTTACTTGTATTGTTGCAATTAAATCTTGATTAATATATTTGGAATTAATAATAGCGTTATGTGGCTGCGAACAATCGTAACTCTCACACTTCGACGATTCCGCCGTCAAGGTTGGGGTGTGACACCAAATGTGGAACCAATCTTGCCAACTCATGAAAACGATCGGTGTAAGCTGCATGCCCAGCTCCAACCACAGCATGGTTCCAAATTTCCTGCTCCAATTTCTGCATCTCATTGAGTGGGCAATATTTTTCGGTGATCAATGCTTTAAACTCATCCCAAGTCATCTGCATTGCTGACTCTCTCCCTCTAGCTTGGACCTGGGTGTTCCACCAGGTTAATGCCTTGCCCTGCAGTGAACATGTGGCATACTTGATTCTTTGACTGTCAAGGCACTCACTGATGCCAATCACTTCCTCCATCTTTTCAAGCCATCTTGTTAGGGCTATCACCCCACCTTTCCCGTCCAATTCTCGGGGTTTGCAGGCCACAAATTCCTTGTAGGAACATCCCTGTCTTGTATTATCGACCCCAGTTTCGTTCCCATTTGTTCCACCAATCCCAGTGTCTTCCCCTGTTCCTTGGTTATGTTGATCATTGGTATCATGATCCCCGTGGAGATGATGATTCAGAAGAGTGTCGCTCACTTGAGTAACAATAGTCGGAATCAGTGCGGCTAGCTGCTGAGCAATCATAGCAGCTATGTCAGGGTTGTCAGTTCCCTGATTGTTGCCAGCCGGAGCACTACCTGTTCTTGGTGGTCTACCCCTACCTCTGCCTTGTGGGGTCTCACCTTCTTGATTGGTACTATGTGTGGCTCTTCTACGCGGCATCTTCTAATCATAGAAAGGTGTAAACATGTAAACTTTAGTAAACATGTAAACCTTAGTCACTTTAAGATACACGTATGATTCCACTCATCAAGTTCCAATAACCCATGCTTCGGTCCATCAAGATCATCACGTAGCCCAGTTTAAGCACATTGTTAGTATACCGGTGATGCTTATATATAGGGTTCCCCGCAGCGTTCCCACCACATCCACGATATACCTTGAATGACGCTTAAACCGGTTACATGACATCTAAATTTTCCTTAGCATAATCCCAATGAATAACATAATGTATGTGCAGAGAGTATCATCACTCCTCTACATTTCTTGAAGTCCACTTTCATTCTAAGCATTCAATCAGTTCCTTAGTTACTGAAATGGTAAGTGGAGGAATGTCTCGTAAAGGATAAGATCAATGTCATGATTGGAAATACCATGAAGGCTCTAAGTAGGACAGGACTTATGTAATAGTAGGTGTTAGTTATGTTTTGTTACCCTTAACGAGGCCTTACTAGAATTATGATCCTAGCACACCCTAGGGTATAGAATAGAGAACTTGTGATACTCCTGATCATTACCTCATGGTAAGGTTTGCCAGACTTCTCATGCACGGCAAATTGTAATTACGTGTGCACCAGTAATGGTAATTTACCTTGATGGTCACCCTAGCTCCACTTACCCAAGTTAACATCATAGTATTGTCAACACTCATCAAGCATGGTTCGTGTAATGTCCTCATGTCCATGAGCCATTAGTATTCCAATAGTAGTATGTGGTAACAAGTACCAAGCACATAAGCACAATATGTCTAATGATAGTTGCCTATCCTTCATACTTTCAGAATTTCAAGCATAACCATGTTAGGGTCGGATTTAGTATCTGAGATCGACGCTACGTGTGATCGCCAAGGTTCCCTTCTGTTTAGGTATCTCGACCTAATGATATGATATTATGCGCATACGAACGTAAAGTTCTAGTATGAAGGTATCCCGTGGAGAAAGACTAAGAGTAATAGTGTCTTCCTTAGGATGATCAGATAACAAGCACATATGCATGGAATCATGTATAGAGTCAAGTAACAAGTATAGAGGAACACACATGTAATATTAAATGCAAGCCAGTCCTAGCATGCAATCTACATGAATGTTCCTAGGTTATAGTCTAGGTCAAGTGTATTGCCTAATTCTCTATAACCAATGGCTCTGATACCAGTCTGTCATACCCCCGCTGACAGCGGAAACACGGGGATGCAAGCTAGACGCGATCGTCATAACACATGGTATACGCTAGAGAAGCAATATATGTCACACCCCAACCTTGACGGCGGAAACGTCGAGATATGAGGGTTACGATTGTTCGCAGCCAAATAACGCTATTATTAATTCCAAATATATATATTAATCAATATTCAATTATAACAATACAAGTAAAAGGCTCAAACAAAGATACATCATGAATACAAGGTTGAAAGTAACAAGATCATTGTTTATTTCTCTAAGTCCAGTCCTAAGTGAGATAAGCTTCAAAGAGTAGAACGCATACTTGGGTTATTCCTGAAACATGTTAAAAATAAAAGGTCAACATAAAAATGTTGGTGAGCATTTCATAGTTTTCAATACATAGAATATATAAAAGATGGCAATTCAAGTCATAAGTTAGTGAATAAAGTGATTAGGGATGTTATGAACAATGCAACAATCAAACCTCGATAAATTTTTACAAGTCTCAAACGTTAAAAGTATATACGATCAGCTAAGTGTACTTGGATCAACCAAAGCAGGCTTGTCTGGCCCATAGATCTATGACTTCGCTGGGCTAGCAATAGTTAATGATTGTACATATAACGCCATAACATGGTAACCACAAAAGTTCAACTAACCAACTTTACATGATGGATTGTCATAAAGTTTACAAGTCTCAAATAAGTTTACAAGTGCAATGATATAAGTTAACACGTTTCACCCAAAAGTGTGAAAATAAGAAAAAGGGGTATGGAAATACTCACTTGGATATATGCATAAAGATGATATAAAAGTTTAAACGAAAATCCAGCGTATCCATTACAAGGCACCTAAATATATATTACAAGATAAAATAATATGATTAACGTTCTATTAATTAATTAGGGTTTTGATAGATTTAAAGGGATTTGACAGGTAAATAAATTTATAGAGTAATTATTCATAGTTTTAGTCCATTAGAAGAATTAAATATTTAAATACTTTAGAAATGAATTTAAGTATAAATAAATATTTATAATTATTTAAGATTAATTAGAATAACGTATTGATTAATAACAAATTATTAATCTAATAAAAGTTAAATAAACATAAAAATAATAATTATGTTTTTAGAAAGTAACACTTGAACTAAAAGATTTATTATTTATTATTTGAAACAAATAAACTAAACAAGAAATTAATCTAAAGTATCATTGAACATATCATGTTTTAATATTAAAAATAATATTTAAAATCTATTTTTTAATATAATAAAAACTAAATATATTACTTATCCAAACTATTTAATAAAAATACTGAAATATTTTATCAAATAAATTTACAGAAAAAAATATGGTGTCTTAAAAGTTTAATAAGTTTATGAATATATTTAGTTATAGCATTTGTAATTAAATTTCATAATAAAACATCAAAGGTTTTACAAGAGTAATTTTACAGAAAATAATTAATTAACTTCTAAAATTAAGAAAATTATAAAACTGATTTTTAATTTTTTTTAGAATTTTTTTATAATTTTTAAAGGCTGGAACACCTTTTAAAAAAATAAGGAGGGTCCCCGGGTTCGAACCCGGGACCTCAATGTCCAAATGCAAGTGGGGAACCAGTGAACCAAGGCCGTGGCCGCGGTATAAGCTGGTTCCCATAGCTTATAAACACATATATCAACCAATCCCCAATTCATATAAACCCTAATTCCTTTTCAATCCAATCGAAGCAGGAAACGTTGATGATTATAGAAATAGACATGGGGCTTTTGCTCCCCATGTGTAGGCGAGTGTGTGGATGTATTAATCTTACCCGATTTGGATTGAAATGAGATTAAGAACACACGAGAACAAGCCGCGACCGATGTGCGCTTAATTGCTGGGGAAATGTTGACGATAACCGAATTAAGTTTGTGGGAAGCTTAAAGAAGTAATTTCAAATCAAAGCCCTCAGATAATTTCAGGTTTTGAAGCCCTGATGTTGGTGTTTGAATAGTTGCAGATCGCGAAAGAAGTGGGTGGTCAAATTCAGTGTTGATGTTTCTTTCAGATGGAATTGTAGGTTGTAAACGTTTAGGAACACTTAGATGATTGCTTCAGGTTAGTTTAATTTGATTATTATTAGGATTTAATGATTTAACGGCTCTAGGATTAAAGGTTTCGGTTATGAAATCGTTTAAACTTAGTAGCCGGTGTTTTAAACCCAATTTAATGGCTCATCATGTTCGAATCATGTACGCGAAAGGTTTGGAACGGTTTGGTGATCAAAATTGTAGTTTTTATAGCGTTTTAGGGGTGACCGGAGGGTAGCCGGACCTTCGCCGAAGCTTCCGCCGGAAAATCGGGGTTGAGAAGGGGGAGGGGGTTTGGGTTTTATAATTTTACAAGAATAGTCCCTGCAGTTTGTTTTGTATTAGTTTATGCTCTAAACTTTTATTTAAAGTTTCAAAATTAACAAAAACAACCCCTTGGACTTTAAACAAACTTTAAGCTTTAATCATTTTATTATAAATCTTTATTATATTTTATTATTATTATTATTATTATTATTATTATTATTATTATTATTATTATTATTATTATTATCATCATCATCATCATCATCATCATCATCATCATCATCATCATCATCATCATCATCATCATCATCATTATTATTATTATTATTATTATTATTGTTATAATTTATTATATAATAATAATCATTATAATCTTTAAAGGATTAAAAGACAAATTAAAGCAATAAGCATAAGCAACCCATGAGTTTCATGTATAGCAATAAAGGTCCTTACAAGAATTAGCAAAGCTAACTTTAAATTAACCCAAAATTACAAGATGTTACAGTCTCCCCAACTTAAAAGAATTTCGTCCGAAATTAAGAATGAGACTTAAGCGAACAAGAGGGTTTAAATGAAAGATAAGTGTACGAACGGACAGTGATAGACGTTTGATTATAGATGAGATGTTTCACTTTAGGGAATCCTTCAAGTCCCTTGACATAATATATGCCAACTTGAACTCTTCCAGTGAAATACGAGACGTTTTGAGAGGAAACATTGGAAATGATGACGAGTTACCATGGTATGTTAGACTTATAAATCACAACTTCCAGAATATAATTTCGTGGTAAGGTGATGTCTAGAAATCATTAAAAGACCAACAATGATAAGAAAGGTTAACCGTCGGAATTTAAGAATCCCAAACGTCACCATATGAAACGACCTTAACGCATATCTTGTGAATATGTATTTCTCCATTGACCAACCATCGGTCTAAAAATAATACGCCATGCGAAGATCTTGGAATGAATTCACGACGATGGTTAAGAATATTATTAAAAACAGAAAATGAATCAATCATTCAAAATAACGATCGATGTTTTAACGCCATACCACGGTATACGAATATTTGAAACAGATACAGGTCAATTTCTTGACCCGTCATCCCACATAAATCAAATTGAATTTTTACACAATCAGTCTATAATGCACCAATTGTCACCATGACATTTAAAATAAGAAGCATTTAGTTGAAAGAAAAGTTAAACAGGAGATCCATAGGATCACGAATGTTAGGTATTGTCATATGTGAAGGTAAGAAAGTTGGACACATACCAAGTTACGTCTTTTCCTTTATGCCAAACCCATGACTACAAGTTACGAAGGTTTATGAACCTCCACGTCACAATGTAAGTAATAACGAGTCTCGTTGATCGAAATCAAATAGAGTTTTAAAGATTTCCAAGGTTAAGGATTCAAAAGCGATTCAAGTAATGACGCAAACAATAAGGAAGGTATTTGTAAACATGTTTTGCAAGGTAGCAATCTCTGGGTACAGTTTATATATGCAGTTCAACAAACCATAAGCACAGCTGAGAACATTTGTATGACTAGAAAGACATGAGCATATGTTGATAATGTCTTTAGCAGAAAGATTGTTTAGGAAGGCTACCATCGCGCAATCGGGTTTTGATGATATCTCAAAATGAAAGTCGATGAATAAGGAATAAATGGTTCCATATAGCTAGATCAAATCAAAACATGAGAATAAAGGGAAAGAAATCGATTTAAGAATTTAAATGCTTCAGGCTTGGAATCAAAATCAACCTAAAGCGATCGGGTCTCCTTTCAAGTTCAGAGATCATGCTTTGGCTTGATAGGTCGAAACACTAACATTGTTTCACCCTTCAAGTTACTACATGCTTCTCGTCATTTGATTACAACCTTGGTAAGTTGAAGATCAAGAAATGGGAATAGTCATCAAGGTGTGGTTTTCACTCCTAACTTGATGGTGTATTCCCAAGGTATGACCACTAACTTACCAATCAAAAAGTTCGATCCCAACTTATTGTTAAGGATCCACAGAAATAAGACGAGGTAATTCACCATTAAGGTAAGGGAAATCACTCATATCTTAACGGTGAAGTTTTACAAAAACAAAATATAACAGAATGAACTTCTTCACCAAAATCTAGAATTCACTCCTACTTTGATGAGGTCGTTTCATTTGAGAAAATTACAACCCATAAAAATGAAATTATCATCAAGGTATGGGATTCACGCCTATCTTGATGATTGAATTTCATAATAACAAGAAAACAATCGCAGATTGACATTTGTCACCAAAGTACGGGTTTTAATCCTGTTTTGGTGAGATCATGTCATTTGTGAAATGCAAGTTCCAATGAGAATAATTGAAGTCAATCCTCAAGATAAGGAAATCACCCTAAAACACACAATTGGAAACCATTTATCAAAACGAATAGAGAATCATCAAAGTAAGGGAATCACCCCTGTTTTGATGAGATAGAATCATTTAGGAGATACGAATGTTCTTAGTCATAGGTTGACTTACAAACTATTGCATCTCCCATGGTGCAAACAGTATGAAGTTTGACATAACAGCGGAAAGAAAAAGAATATCAATTAGAAATTCAGGAAATTTCAAGTTACATCAATATAACAAAAGAGAAAACCATGTTTACAAAATTTAAGGTCAAAGTTCGAGGTAACAGAATTTGTTATGATGATGTTCAAATCTTGGATGGTTTAAATCGGGAAGACGAAATCAAGGACAAGAATTATTCAACACCATAATGAGATGTGAACATTCGATTCACAATCGAAAGGAAATACATGGACTTATCATGATATGAGGTCAACCATAGCTTTATTGAAGACACGCGTACTTATAAGTGATCACTCATCTCAAGGGTTTCGAGTCAAGTAAATGGATTCAATGATCGAATCAGATCACTAGTTACACTTTGTCTAGACAAAGTATTCCAAGATATAGAAATTCCAGCTTACAACATTGCATGTCTTTAGTTATGGGGCACATTTTTAAGGGGATTTGAAAACCATCAGTAACGATTTAAAGTGTTGAAGACCATTCGATTTAGATTCCCAATATCTTTAGGTATAACAAGAGTCATGTACACGTTGATCAAGGTATAGAAATAGCTACATGAAACGTCTAACGTGTAAAGATGTTTAAACGTGGGAGTTGAAAGGTAAGACGAGTTCAATATCACAGGAACATTATGTATGATAAGAATGAGAAGAAACCAGTTCAAGGAATCAAAGATTTTTAAGATACAAAGAGAATGGTTCCATTTTGTAACGCATTACCATTTGAAATCGTTGACGCGTCAAGGTAAATTGACCCATTTGCCATAGAGACTTGTGTATGTTGACCATAGTTTATCACTCATCCCAGAAATCCCCAGGTAAGCATAACTGGTCTCACAATGAGATTTATACGATATGCTTGCCTTAGCCCGAAGGCCTTTTGCCAGAAAATCCAGAATACAGGTGTCTATGTGTCACACAATTTCTTTGGTTCATGAAAACAAAACCTTGATGAGATTTTCATAGATTAGACATAGAGTCTAAGGAATTGAACCACGATGATAAGTGTAGATTCCACATGTCGTTGAGAATAGGTTTAGGAAGTTCCTTTGTCGGCGAGAATCAAAGAGTTAAAGTTAAGTTTAGGGAGACAAGTAACTAAGTTTTAAGCCTACATAAGGCAATCCTATGCTAAGGCATCAAGTTGCACAAAAGGCATAGCATTATGTAGCATGCAAACAATATGTAAGCACAAAAGTATAAGGATCTTTCTATGAGGTTCATACAACTATAGTCTAGGTCACCATTTCTAATAACCTAAATCCCTATAGTTATGGGCTCTGATACCAATCTGTCACACCCCAACCTTGACGGCGGAAACGTCGAGATGTGAGGGTTACGATTGTTCGCAGTCACATAACGCTATTATTAATTCCAAATATATATATTAATCAATATTCAATTGTAATAATACAAGTAAAAGGCTCAAACAAAGATACATCATGAATACAAGATTGAAAGTAACAAGATCATTGTTTATTTCTCTAAGTCCAGTCCTAAGTGAGATAAGCTTCAAAGAGTAGAACGCATACTTGGGTTATTCCTGAAACATGTTAAAAATAAAAGGTCAACATAAAAATGTTGGTAAGCATTCTATAGTTTTCAATACATAGAATATATAAAAGATGGCAATTCAAGTCATAAGTTAGTAAATAAAGTGATTAGGGATGTTATGAACAATGCAACAATCAAACCTCGATAAAGTTTTACAAGTCTCAAACGTTAAAAGTATATACGATCAGCTAAGTGTACTTGGATCAACCAAAGCAGGCTTGTCTGGCCCATAGATCTATGACTTCGCTGGGCTAGTAATAGTTAATGATTGTACATATAACGCCATAACATGGTAACCACAAAAGTTCAACTAACCACAACTTTACATGATGAATTGCCATAAAGTTTACAAGTCTCAAATAAGTTTACAAGTGCAATGATATAAGTTAACATGTTTCACCCCAAAGTGTGAAAATAAGAAAAAGGGGTATGAAAATACTCACTTGGATATATGCATAAAGATGATATAAAAGTTTAAACGAAAATCCAACGTATCCATTACAAGGCACCTAAATATATATTAGAAGATAAAATAATAAGATTAACGTTCTATTAATTAATTAGGGTTTTGATAGATTTAAAGGGATTTGACAGGTAAATAAATTTATAGAGTAATTATTCATAGTTTTAGTCCATTAGAAGAATTAAATATTTAAATACTTTAGAAATGAATTTAAGTATAAATAAATCTTTATAATTATTTAAGATTAATTAGAATAACGTATTGATTAATAACAAATTATTAATCTAATAAAAGTTAAATAAACATAAAAATAATAATTATGTTTTTAGAAAGTAACACTTGAACTAAAAGATTTATTATTTATTATTTGAAACAAATAAACTAAACAAGAAATTAATCTAAAGTATCATTGAACATATCATGTTTTAATATTAAAAATAATATTTAAAATCTATTTTTTAAGATAATAAAAACAAAATATATTACTTATCCAAACTATTTAATAAAAATATTGAAATATTTTATCAAATAAATTTACAGAAAAAAATATGGTGTCTTAAAAGTTTAATAAGTTTATAAATATATTTAGTTATAGCATTTGTAATTAAATTTCATAATAAAACATCAAAGGTTTTACAAGAGTAATTTTACAAAAAATAATTAATTAACTTCTAAAATTAAGAAAATTATAAAACTTATTTTTATATTTTTTTTAGAATTTTTTTATAATTTTTAAAGGCTGGAACACCTTTTAAAAAAATAAGGAGGGTCCCCGGGTTCGAACCCGAGACCTCAATGTCCAAATGCAAGTGGGGAACCAGTGAACCAAGGCCGTGGCCGCGGTATAAGCTGGTTCCCATAGCTTATAAACACATATATCAACCAATCCCCAATTCATATAAACCCTAATTCCTTTTCAATCCAATCGAAGCAGGAAACGTTGATGATTACAGAAATAGACATGGGGCTTTTGCTCCCCATGTGTAGGCCAGTGTGTGGATGTATTAATCTTACCCGATTTGGATTGAAATGAGATTAAGAACACACGAGAACAAGCCGCGACCGATGTGCGCTTAATTGCTGGGGAAATGTTGACGATAACCGAATTAAGTTTGTGGGAAGCTTAAAGAAGTAATTCCGAATCAAAGCCCTCAGATAATTTCAGGTTTTGAAGCCCTAGTGTTGGTGTTTGAATAGTTGCAGATCGCGAAAGAAGTGGGTGGTCAAATTCAGTGTTGATGTTTGTTTCAGATGGAATTGTAGGTTGTAAACGTTTAGGAACACTTAGATGATTGCTTCAGGTTAGTTTAATTTGATTATTATTAGGATTTAATGATTTAACGGCTCAAGGATTAAAGGTTTCGGTTATGAACTCGTTTAAACTTAGTAACCGGTGTTTTAAACCCAATTTAATGGCTCATCATGTTTGAATCATGTACGCGAAAGGTTTGGAACGGTTTGGTGATCAAAATTGTAGTTTTTTATAGCGTTTTAGGGGTGATCGGAGGGTCGCCGGACCTTCGCCGGAGCTCCCGCCGGAAAATCGGGGTTGAGAAGGGGGAGGGGGTTTGGGTTTTATAATTTTACAAGAATAGTCCCTGCAGTTTGTTTTGTATTATTTTATGCTCTAAACTTTTATTTAAAGTTTCAAAATTAACAAAAACAACCCCTTGGACTTTAAACAAACTTTAAGCTTTAATCATTTTATTATAAATCTTTATTATATTTATTATTATTATTATTATTATTATTATTATTATTATTATTATTATTATTATTATTATCATCATCATTATTATTATTATTATTATTATTGTTATTGTTATAATTTATTATATAATAATAATCAACCCCTGACTTTCGTGTATAGCAATAAAGGCCCTTACAAGAATTAGCAAAGCTAACTTTAAATTAACCCAAAATTACAAGATGTTACAATATAAGTATGATAACAAGCGTGTCATGACGACACCCGAACACAAATGGGGACTTGTGTCGCGTTTAGTCAATATTCACGACAACATAGCCATAAGCATAACATGTAAGGATCACATAACCATATAGAATAACATTGTTTAGTTTCCTACAACGCGGGAACAAGTGTTCAAAAGAATGTTAATTGTTTAGTGGACTGCAACAACGTACAAAAGAATTGTTCATCATGTATGTTCAGTCTCAAAAATGCTTCCTAGGGTCTCCACTAAAAGGCAGCACTCCTAGAACTTCAATTACCTTGATCATCTGAAAAGAGATGCTCAAAACGGATAACATAATTGTTGGTGAGCTTCGCAGGTTTTAAGTAATAAAAGATGTTAAGATGAAAACAACTTGTAAGTTTAATAAGAGTTACCGCGACTACACTTATATGTAAGCGGTTTTACCAGTTATAATTAGCTACAGCCAAACCTATTCATAGGTTCCTCACGGGAAATGATGGCTGTAAAGAAGCATTCCCAAAGCGTAAATAGTTTAAAATGACGTAGCAAGATCCATAAAACGCATACGTATAGATTACAACCAAACCAATCCTTAGGTCCCATTACCGGGATTAAGGGTTGTATTGAAAGGTTTTACATAGCATAATAAGTTTAACATGACGTAACTAGATCCACAAATCGCATACATAATAGGTTACAACCAAACCAGACCTTAGGTCCCATTACCGGAACTAATGGTTGTATTGAAAGACAAGTCTCACATGACGTAGCAAGTTCCACAAAGCGCATACGTATAGATTACAACCAAACCAATCCTTAGGTCCCATTACCAGAACTAATGGTTGTATTGAAAGACAAGTTTCACATGACGTAGCAAGATCCACGAAGCGCATACGTATAGATTACAACCAAACCAATCCTTAGGTCCCATTACCGGGATTAATAGTTGTAACAGATGCTCGGCAAAGAAGAACCACAAAGTAGACCCACAAAGAAGAACCACACCGCCGAGAGCATCCAAGGTCAATAGTATTCACAAGTAACATCATACAACATATAGCATCAACTAATAGCGCATAGTAATGTAAAGCCACCAAGTAATATACAAGGTAGCAACATAGCATAGAGTCAAGAGTCATAATAGCATCAGTCAACAAGATAAGCAAGATAAGTTAACCATAAATGTTGCAGCAGACTTCCACTAGGGAAGGTGCTTGAAAATGTGTTAAGTAAGCGAGCATTCTTTTCCCCTAAATTTGGAAATGTTTTAAAGTTATATAAGCGTCAAAAGGGGCCACGAAACTCACTGAATAGATGATAAGCACGTATGATGAATATTCCCAACAGTAGAACGCTATGAACAGTCAAATACCTATTGACAGTTACTGACAAACATTAATATGTGCATAAGGCATATGATGACATTCGATTAGTTCGGGCTGTCTCGGTTCGGTTGGGGGTAACACTTGCATGCGAACACACACAATAGATCTTATGTAGATCTAGATACTAGTAAAGTTGCCATTGTCGATAACATTTGTGTAAAAGTGTTACCATTGTCAGAAAAATACTAGGTAAGCGTTCGTGTTATGATTCGTTTATTACAAATTGTAAAATGTTAAGTTGGTTGGATTTGATATAACATTGATAAGTTTGATAGTGTTAGTCTTACAGATCGTCATCAACCATGGCAACCGTGTCGATGTCACCTTAACATTACACGACAACACACACACACACAGGAAGACTGACTTCACACACAATGATTCTATTTGCACGATAAGACCAGACGCACGACTGGACACTCCATTCGCACGAATCAACTTTCGGTCATGCGAATCAGCTTCATTCGCACGATTGAACTCCCATTCGTGCGACTAAGCACTCAGTCGTACCACACAGCACCCAATCGCATGACTCAACCTTCCATTCGCACGATTCAGTCTTCAGTCGTGCGAATCAGCTTCATTCGTATGACTGAACTCTCATTCGTGCGACTAGACCTTCAGTCGCGCGATACACACAGTCGCACACATTCATCCGCATTGACTCAATCGCACACACTCTCAATCGCATGCATTCAATCGCACGACACACCCATACGTGTGGACTCAGTCGCATGACTCACTCAGTCGCACGGCTCAGTCGCCTGAATGGCCCAGTCGCCCTGTACAGCAGGTCGTGACTGCTGAAGCACCGAGCAGCATCCAGCTGCTCCGAGCACTCGTTTTACACCCCAAGAACTTCCAGAATCCACATCCTAACATGTCTAAACAAGAAACACACTCAAAAACGCAACACACAAGCCCATACGACCTCATGTGCTCGAATGAACCCGAGCAACCGAAACCCTAGAAAACGCAGAAGTGAAATCGAGCAAGAAACGGGCGACCAATGTCGTCTACCTGCTTGAAACGTGTTGTCTAGACTGTAGTCGAGGTTCAACCGACGAAAACGAGACGAAAACGGGGCGGTTCGGTGCCAAGATGAAGTAGAAGAGTGAAGAAGAAGGGAGTGAAGAAGAAGAAGCAGAATGTGAAGGCTAGGGCTGGTGTGGGGTATTTATACCCATCCCTAGTTTGGCAAATGTCAAGTTTAGTCCCTGCACTTAGCCCCCGAGTCCCCAAACTTGTTTCGGTTGATAAAGACGTAAACACGTGCGTTATATTAATTATAAGGAAGTATTTAATGTTGTTTGTATCTTGAATATGTTGTTATTAATGATGTTTATATCATATAACATAATATAGTTAGTGATGTCGGTGGTGATACCCGTAAGCGTTTGGGTAATAAGGTTGCAAATAATGGTATCACGACTGTAAAAGAAAACCAAACAAGTATGATGTCCTCACAAATAGTCTATGAAGGTGAGGAATGAATGCTCTAAGAGTAGTTAACGAAACTCACGTTAAATGACGGACCTTGTGGTGACGGATGTCACACCTAGGTACTGGAGCCACCTCCGTGCCCAATGTTCGAGGTCTATGACAGACCTTAGGCTCAGTTACCCGCTTCGTGCACAATGTTCGGGGTAATGTATAGGTCATCGAAAGTAATGAACGTACGGATGAAAGTAAGAATTTATGAACGAATGTGAATGAAAGTAATGAACGTGAATGGTAATGACGTACGTTGAATGAACGAAAGTTAAAAAATGAACGAACAAAAGAAATGAACGGAGAAAATATAATAACACTGTACGAAACGGGATCCTTGTCACTCGACCTCAGTAATCATGGTTGCGTGCCATGAAGAGGGTAAAGTTTGACAGGATCTAGATAGAAGTAAACGATAATCAACAATAATGATAATAATGATATTATCTATGTGTACGTATGATGTATGATTGCGTGAAAGTAAAGGAACGGTTTTAATGAAAGTAAAGTATTTTATTTATAAAACTAGAACTCACTCAGCAACGCTGACTTTTTATGTGTTTCCAGTTGGCAGGTAAGGTTGATGAGGATGGCACGGGGCGGCTACTCAGTTCTTTTGGATGGCATCAATTTATATAATGCTTTTGTGATGTAATGCAACGATATATATTTTATAATTGATTAACGATACATTATTTTGCAAAAGCTTTTATGATGAAATGAGATGTCATTTTGATTGATACCGCTGCGATGTTTTATTAAAGTTAATAAAAATGTATGTTTTAGCACGATGGTCAACCAGCTGTGAGGTGCCCGGGAACAGGGCCTTACAAGAAGACAAAAGACAATAGTTGACATCATTAAGAGTCGTATGATAAGCTTGAATGGTACTTGATTCCTATTGACTTGATACCTATGGAAACCCAAAGAATTTAAGGTCGTCAAAGGAATTGACTAGCAAACCTTTAACTAAGTATAAGTCACTTCTGATAGAAGAATGGTATAACTTAGATTGCCTAAAAAATGGTAGTATCTGATGAATAAGCAGAAAACATTATCACTATGACTGAGGTTCATAAACTATTAAGAAAATGATATATTATTGTTCAAGCATATGCCATGAACACTATGAAGAAACAAAAAGTTTGAAGCATTTTTAGAACAAGATATGATCACTATGAATTATTGGTGATCTATTTGAATTCACCCATGTATCAGGGATATTCATGGAGCATATGATAAAGTTTATAAACACTATTTAGATAAATTCATCATGGTTTGTTTCAAGGACATTCTGATATATTCAAAAGACTGAAGAGACCACGAGGATTATGTTACAGAAATTCTAGAATTACGTAAGAAAGAAAAACATTAAACTAAATTCTAGGAATATAAATTTTAGATACATAAAGTTTAATTTTTAGACCATATGTTCAACGAGTAAGACGGACAGTTAACACGCGTTAAGAACAAGTAATTAAGAAATATAAAACAGCAAAGAATCACATATAATTTTAAAGATTTCTAGATTTTAAAGATTACTATAGAAGATTTATTCATGCTTTCTAAACACGAATAAAAAAGAAATAAATTATTAATTGACTATGATTATGAGATGCAATACCATCCCTCCAAAAAAAGTTAGTCAGTGATGCACTTTATAAAAGAAAATAACCCAATCACTAAGAATTTTTACATCAAAAAAATAATGTTTAGATAAACCCTGACCAAATTGGTATTCACATTTAAAAAAAAGAGAGAAGAAATAAATGATTGGTATATAAAAGCTATTAACATCTGAAAGTCATAGTATCTAAGCCTACGCAACCGGATAGGAGTTCCGAGTCTTGATAGATTATAAGATATAATACTAATGACAACCTATGAATTAAAATATACAGAGCACACATATAACAATAAAATGCATTAAGATTTAATGCTTACTAGTATTCAGGATTTAAAGATCGATCACAAGGCATGTAGAGAAATGCATTATCTACTTAACAATTACGATGGAACATCAGAAATTATCTAACCAGATACAACAATCTTAAATATGGCGATAAAAATGGAAGAATAGAATTCGTTAATTTCACAATCAAGTTATGAGTATGACACCATCTAGCTAGTGGATGATAGGCTTACCAAATTAGTACACTCTCTTCCTATCTGTTAAACTATAAGATACAAATGTCAGCCAAACTCTATTAGTCTCACATTAAGATTTGCCTATACTGACTATATCTGATAGAGTTTATTGTTTCACTTAAAAACTATAATAGGGTTTCTAGAAGAAACTAAGAACTCAAGTAAACTAGAGAACCTTATGTTTCATAATAGTAGTAGACTTTCCTTGAGGATTAAAACTCTAAGCAATATAATATAGGAATATGTTAGAGTTCGTATAACAAGAGTTTGATAGGATCTGATCACTTTTGTGCTAAATGAAATTCTAAGAAATAAGGATACGGTGGTTAACAAAAGAAGCTATTAATCATACAATATAGTAATCTTAGCTCAAAAGATAATTTCACTAGTATTGGTCGAGTGGTAAGGTTAGAAAAGAGTTTGAGAAAACTTGAGGACTAGCAGAAGAAATAAAAGATAAATATCCTCAACTCTTTAGCTAACCTTCGAATTTCGAGAGCGAAATTATTTTAAGGGAGAAAGAATGTAACATTTCGGGTTTCTAAGATCAGATTTAATAGTTAAAATAAAAGAAATATGAACTTACATTTTGTATATTATTATACGAGTAAATAATGAGTGAAATGAATATTTTAAATTTAAAGTTTTAGACGAGTTTTAGTATTGTAAGAGACTGTTTAAATATATATAAATATAATAATATAATATATCTAAACGTGTTCTATTTTTAACGAAACTTAGGTCGACTCGTAGAGAAAAATAAAATCGTCTCAATATTTAAAAAGTTACAAGAGAAAACGAAGTAAGTAACTGAATTAATTATAACAATATAATAATAATAATGTTAAAAAACATACAGAAGAAGAAACGAAGAAAGCAAGCACACAGGCAGGCATGTCATTTTGCATCCCACATCATCTTTATTCCTTTTTCACCTACATGTCTGCTTTCTTATAAATATAGACCTTAAAGTTGAATTTAGATTATAAGTTTACTTGGGAACGCTCTACTATAAAGAGAATCCTGAGTAATCGATACCTCATTGGGTATTGTTATTAGTTGTTTTACAGATCGGGTAGAAGCGCGAGTAGACTCTACATCATATTGTCGTAGATAGTTTTAAAATATGTTATCGTTTAAGTTCATGTCAAGTTAATTCTTATTTATTTTAGATTATTATTACTATTAGGAATAGTTTTAATATTATTATTTTTAGACATTAGGGTTATTGTTAGGGGTGGGTATTAGGTAGCTAGCCTTAGTTAGGTATGAACTGATCACCCATGCTTAAACAAGATAGCGTAAACCAATATCCAATCATTAAAATAACTAGTTAGTTGTACCATTACCTAACATAGGATCACTTAAATTGTATCAGGACCTAGAAATATTACCAGATTGTAATAGAAAAGGTATCAACCTTTGGACAACTGCTAAACAGGTAAGTTCCTCTAACTGTTTTTTAAATGAGATGTGATGTCCTGATAACTTGTAATAATTGAACAATTGATTATAAATAGTATCTATGATATGTGACAGTGCTTGATAGGATGCTTGAGGGCTACTTGTATGATTCTGCTTTAGCCAGTGGAGTTTGTATATATAGCCTGGTTATGTGAATTATACCGTGCTTACTCTGTTTCTATCTGTTTGCTATGGTTGTATCTGCTTAATGCAATAGTTAATATTACTATGTTTTGAATCTTGAAGAATGCTATGTTCATGAACTCACAAGTTTTATGCTGAGTTCTAAATATTTTCTATTTTATGAACACACATCCTAGGTGTCAAGAGATTGCAGAAATTGGAGCGGGCTAGTTTACGAGGAAATAGAGGTCTAGAGCGCTATTGAAATCCGGATCTCTAATATAGTTAAACTGATGTAATGACATTATCTAGCGTGACAAATATAATGTATATTTTGATTTAGAATCAAAGTTAGACTTCTGCTATGAACTCTATTATTACTATGTATTTTGTATTTCCGATGCGTAGCGCTTCCTTGGATAGCCCGGGAAGCGGACGTTATAATTGTATACCCAACATCATATAATATTTGTTGAGTAGTATCATTAAAACACCTTCACTAAACTATTTTCCTTTCCTTGCATTACTTACTGTAAATTTGCATATATACTATTATAACTTATACTATTTCCATTTGCTACCGTAATCTCAGCGGATGTAATTTCTTATATAGGTTCTACGTTTTTTTTTTGCAAAATTTTCATCTAAAAAATGTGTGGACCCTAAGTCAACAAGTATTTGTAAGAGTGAATTTTGTCATTGACTTCCATAGATCATAAACGAACTTTGAACGTATTAAGAAAATAATATCTACGTTATGAACTATGAGTTATTGAGATCTATGTCCCAACTATAAGAACTAGAAAATGTCGTTCATGCGTTGCGTCAAAAATTTAAGTATTTGTCTATTAATGTTGTTGCACCTAAATATGAAATCATAATACATAAGCATTTATAAAATGGTATACATCAAAGATACAAATATGGATGTAATGACCCATTATGCAAAAAACAAAACTTTTATGTTAAAACAAAAGAGTATAAAAGCTTCATGTATCTAAGGTTTCTCCTTTTATATAGAAATATAATTTCTCATTAGATATTACACGGTTAGTAATGTTTAGGACGAAACCTTATTCGTTGAAGAAACAAAATAAGGGAATCATGCTATTAACAAATTATGAAAGTAAATAGAGTTAAATGTGTTTTTCATCCATGAGGTTTTATAGAAATAGTTATTTGAGTCCAAAAGTTTAAATTTATGATTTGCATCCAAATATTTCACAAAAATTGCCATTTAAATCCGTTTAACCATTCCTAGTTAACACCTTTAACTTTTTCCGTTAAATTTCCTACGTTAGGGTTTCCGACATTAGGGGTATTTTTATCAAAATAATTAGACATTAAAAAATCAACTTTACGAGGGGGTGGGGATGGTGCCAGGCGGCATCGATGCTTGTCGTGCCTCACGGCGCGTACACCCCATCCACCCTAAGAAAACAACAAACAACATGATATTAAAAGTCCATAAATAATCATCATAAAATATAATGTAATCATATACAAAATTAAACTTTAAACCAAATAAATCTATTATTTTATAAGACATGCAAAAGTAACATGATTACTGAAAATACATTAATAAGCCATAACAACAAAAAAACTAACATGGAGTCAAATTGCAATGCAATTAGTAGAAGATATTGAACATATAAAACCTTTCGCTTAGAGTTGTTTTTTTATTTTTTAATTATTTTGAAAAAATACCACAAATGTAGAAAACTTAACGGAAAAAATTAACGGTATTAACTAGAAATAGTTAAATTGATTCAAATGGCAATTTTTGTGAAACATTTGGATCCAAATAGCAATTTTTAAACTCTTGGATTCAAATGATAATTTTATTAAACATGAAAGACACATTTAACTCTATTAAATATAATAACATGCTTATCTTGTTTATTTTGTTTAGATTTTAACTTTTTATATTAAAATTAAAGAGAAGTTTGGTTTCAGTTTTCTTGTGAGGAAATAAAAGTTGTGTGGGATTGTGTAGGGCACAAGGCGCCTAGTCCTGATGGATATAATTTTATTATTCTTGAAGCGTTTTGGCATCTGTTTGATCGGGACCTTAAAGAGATGTTTGACTACTAACACACAGGTGGTTCTATTAGCATCGGTTGTAACGCGTGTTTCATTGCTTTGATTCCTAAAGCATCGGACCCATTGGCTCTTAGGGATTATAGACCTATTACATTGTTGGGATCTCTTAACAAGATATTTTCTAAGGTGCTGGCGAACAGACTGAAGAAAGTGATTGCTTTGGTGGTTAATGAACATCAATCGGCTTTATTGTAGGGAGAAACATCCTAGACGATCCGTTTATTGTAAGTGAAATCAGTGCGAGCATGAACATGTATAGTAGTTGGAATCTGGTGGTGGAAAGGATCAAAGGTTGGTTATATAACTTGAAAGCAAAAGTACTATCCTTCAGGGGTAGACTCTCCTTGATTAAGTCAGTTCTTGGCAGCATCCTGCTATATTACCTTTCTTTGTTTAAAGCCCTTACGCTGGTGATTCATAAGTAGGAAGGAATTAGGTGAGAATTCTTGTGGGGATGATACGATGGAGCATCTAAGATAATTGGTGTGATTATGGCCCTCTTAGAGATTTACTTCCTGATTTATTTACTATTGAATCCTACAAGATGTGTAAAGTAATTGAGAGGTTACATTTAGGGGCTTTGGTTCCCTTTGTGAACTGGAAATGGGAAATGGGAAGCGACACCCATATTCTAGTTTAGAACTTCTGCAATTACAAGCCTTAAATGAGATGATTGCCGAAATACAAACACATGGGGGTGCGGAAAATGGCTATGGATGGATGATGAAACATGCGTCTTCTCGGTGAAATCTGTCAGGCTTTTAAGGGAGATTAATCATATTCCAAATGATAATATTCTGCATGAGTGGACCCATTGGGTTCCCCTGAATGTTAATTGTTTTGCATGGAGGCTAAGACTTGATAGAATTCCATCTAAGGAGTGCTTAACGGTAAGAGGCATTCGCTGCATTATCCAAATTGTGTTTTATGTGATGACCATTGTGAGTCTGCAGCCCATCTGTTCTTAGGTTGCTCGTTTGCAAAGCAGGTATAGGGGTTGATCGTTGGTGTGGTAGTATTTCGGTGGATTTTAAATATATTTCCGACCTTCTTGCGTTCCCATTCTCTTCGGCAATTCCTCCTAAACAAAAACAGTCAATATACATGATTTTTTTGGCAACTTTATGGTTCATATGGAAGACTAGAAACGAGAAGCTATTTAGAGGCAAGTCTTCTTCGATGCTAAGGATGGTGGAGGAGATTATTTATTTCTCTTTTGAATGGATTAAACAGATAGCAAGTTTGAAAGAATTAGTATAGCACAAGTGGTGTAATTTTTCTTTTTTTAATTTTCCGGTGTAATCTGAATTTGGTGCGGATGTTTGAGCATCTTGCTATCATCCGATTTGTAAATTTGGTGCGGATATTAGAACCCGTGAAAGTTATATAACCTTATGATGTATATTTTTTAAATAATTATGTTGGGTTTGTAAATTTGTTAGAAATTTTTTAACATGGCGGCGCAAGGACGGTGTCGCTCTGGGCGACACCGACAACAATGGGTTGGGGATGGTTGGCTGCAGGGTTGTGAATTTCATTTTATTTTGATGAATTTCATTTTATTTTGATGAATCTCTTCACTATTAAATTTAACATTAGATTTTTTTAACAATTCAGGTTCTTTCCGGTTTCTAACCAAAATCACTTTATTTTGTAAACGAAAAAGAAAGAAACAAAGAATTGCTTTTCATGAATTTGAGTGAAGTAATGCACTTAACACTTGAAGAATCCAACAAAATCCCCACCGACTACGCACTAAATCACCCTAATTAGTAATTATCAAGCCACATGAAATCTTAAACAAAGTGCACCGAATTTCTATTTACATTGCACACACAGATTCGGTGATGCATTAAAATCCCCACTTTTAACAATAAAGGCGGTGGTGTTAGTCGGTGGTACGGTATTAGTATTATTTTTTTAATTAACGATAACAATAATATTAACGTACGTCCATGTTTATATAATTCTAGAAAATCAAAAGATTTAATCCACTCATAAGAAAAGTTAGAAACTTAACAATGAAATGAGAAAGTGAGTTGAATTTATATGATAGTGGCTCGTTTTCTCAAAATTTGAAAGGCTATACTGTTTTAAAAATAGGATAAATTGAATATAAATGAAGTATCAATTCCCAATGACTTCGTTAACACATCTTGATGTCTTGACATAACTATTAGTTAATGACATATTTTAGAAGTGTGAGTATACTTTATAGACTTGCTTGTGGCATCTAACTATCTTCTATTAAGTAATAATGATTATAGACAGGTGAGTTTAATTGGGATGATCAACAAAGTTATATCAAAAGTCCTACTAAACCGGCTCAAAGAGGTTATCGGTAACCTCATATCGGATGAGCAAAGTGCCTATGTCGTCAAAAGATCTATCTTGGATGGTCCATTGATTATTAATGAAGTTGTTTCATGGCTTAAGAAATAAAAAAAAATCAAGGTATGATAATGAAGCTAGACATTGCAAAAGCGTTTGACTCACTGTATTGGGACTTTATTGATCAAGTGTTGTATCAAATGAATTTTCCCTCTCTATGGAGGGCATGGGTGAAGGCCATTTTGAAATCGTCTCGTGCATCCATCCTAATCAATGGATGCCCAACTGCTGAATTTGACTGTTTCAGGGGTGTTAAGCAAGGAGACCTACTTTCTCCATTTCTTTTCATCATAGCCATGGAGGCCTGGTCTTGTATAATGAAGAAAGCGGCCACCGATGGGCTTGTTGAGGGGATGCAAATACCAAATAATGGCCTGATTATCTCACATTTCCTCTTTGCCGATGATGTAATCCTAATCGGGAAGTGGTGCGAAAACAATGTCAAGAACATTACTAGGCTGTTACGAGGCTTCTTCCTCATCTCGGGCCTCAAGGTGAACATGCTAAAGAGCTCCGTTTACGGGCATTAGCGTGCCCGAGGATGAGACTTCAAGAATGGATGCCATCATGCACTGTAAGATTGGAAAACTCTCATTCTTCTACCTTGGTCTATATGTGGGAGTTAATATGAACCTGGCGAAAAATTGGTCCCTGGTGATAGACACTTTTAGATCAAGATTAGCGGCATGGAAGGAAAAGACGTTGTCCATGGGTGGTAGAATAACCTTACTAAAATCAGTATTGGAGGCATTGCCTACTTATTTCTTTTCTTTATACCGGGCTCCAAATAAGATAATTGTTGAACTAGAAAAATTGAGGAGAAATTTCTTATAGGGTGGCAATGAAGAAAAGAAGAAAATTCACTGGGTGGCCTGGGATAAGGTAACAACACCAAAAGAAAATGGTGGATTGGGGATCACGCCATTGAAGCACATGAATATGTCCATGCTAGCGAAATGTAGGTGGAGATTCAAGAACGAGAAGCACTCTTTATGGTGGAATGTCATTTGGTCTATTCATTACACATCTAAATGTTGGCATCCCATTCCCGCTAAAGTATCACAATCGGGAGTATGGCGGAATATCTATGCAATCGGGGAAGATCTAAAAAGGTTTGGCTTGAATATGAACCATCTAATAGTTGGTGAGTTAGGAAAAGGTGATGGAATAAAATTTTGGGTTGATACTTGGGTGACGGAAGCTCCATTGATGGAACTTTTTCCAAATTTATTATGCTGGAAATCTCTAAAAACATACTAGTAAAGGATTGCTTGGAAACAAGGAATAATCAGTTAATATGGAAGTGGAGATGGAAAAGAGAAATTCTAACCTCGACCGAAAAAGTTGAATTTGATCAACTACCACGAAGATTAGCTATGATTAACGTATTGGATCAAAATGATTCATGGAGATGGGCGGGAAAGGCTGAAAATGAGTTTTCTTCAAGGAACATAAGAGAGCAGCTGGTTGCATCGTTGGTAGCAGCAGAAGGATATAAGTTACCTTGGAATGGTTGGGCACCGAAAAAGGTAAACATATTTAATTGGTTGGCCGAGCAAAACCGAATTCCTACTCTGGGCTCGTTGGTTAAAAGGAAGATACCGCTTTCCTCCACATCATGTTTCTTATGTGGGTTGACAGAAGAATGTGTTAACCATCTGTTTATTTTGTGTGGTATAGCGGAGCAAGTGTGGGAAAAATTAAGTCTGTGGTGCAATACAAGGCCGGTTGTTGCTTTCTCGTATAGAGATCTCATGGACAATCCTTACTTGTTAAGGGAGATGAAGACTTCAAAAAGGCGATGCACGTTATATTCATGCTCACAACATGGAGCATATGGAATCACAGAAATGAAGTCGCATTTGAGCATGTTCAACCGTCGGTTAACTGGATCCTTTGTCAAATAAAGGTGGCGGCCACCGTAGGGGTTAACGCAAGGAGCCAAAGGAAGTTTCCTATAGCTTTATGTAACTTTTCTTTTGGGTAGGACTGCTTTATTAGGTTTATGTTCTTTATTGTAACTCTTGTTTTCTTCTCTATGATTTGTACTTTTCGGGGTTTTTAGTATTTTGCTAACCCTTTTAATAAATTTGCCCGTTCAAAAAAAAGTAATTAAATATTACATTTTCCTTATTTTTAACATTATCAAAAGGGTTTCATGATTACCAATTTAAGTTATTTTTTTTTAAAACACCGACACCTCCAACGTTCAAATCACCAACACCGGCGACCACCGGCGCCCTTCCTCACCTCTCTCTCTCTGCAACACTCTCTCTCTCTCTCTCCACTCTCTCTCTCTCTGCAACACCGACACCTCCAACGTTCAAATCACCAACACCGGCGACCACCGGCGCCCTTCCTCACCGGCGACCTCCGCCGGCCAAACCCGAGAGAACCGGCGCACTCGATCGACCCCTTCGAGAGCACCGGAGACCCCTTCGAGAGCAGCCGAGAACATCTCTCGACCCCTGCTACGCATCTCTCCACATCAGATCGACCCCTTCGAGAGCACCGGCGCACTCGATCGACCCCTTCGACAGCACCGGCGAACCCTTCGAGAAAATCTGATCGACCCCTGCTACACATCTGCTTCTCGATCGACCCCCTTCGAGAGCACCGGCGACCCCTGCTACACATCTGCTTCTCGATCGACCCCTTCGAGAGAATCCGCTCGACCCCTTCGAGAGCACCGGCGCACTCTGCTTCTCGATCCGAGGTTTAGGCAGCCGAGAGCAACTCTCGACCTCTGCTTCTCGATCAACCTCGCTCGAGCACCTCTCTCGATCCCGATCGACCTCTGCTAAAGGGTGCGAAATCTAGGGCACATCTGAAGAACCGCATATCTGGTGAGATTGTTCCATCTCTCCCTTTTAGTTTCTAGTTTAGGCTGATATTGGCTGGGTTAGGAGTACCAGCAGCTGTTGAGATACTTTGTGTTGCTTTCTGTTGCTCTTTACTGGTTACTGGTTTACTAGTGCATCATTTGTGTGATCTGTTTTCTGTTGTCCTTGATTAGTGGTTATAACTTGTTGATTAGTTGATTACTGGTGCATCATTTGTGCATCATTTGTGTGATCTGTTTTCGGTTTTCTGTTGCTCTTTACGGTTTACTGGTGAATCATTTGTGTGATTTTAATCCTTGACTCTTCTTGAGTCTGATATAATTCTTGTCTATTTTTCTGCTGACCGATTAGTTCTGTGGTGTGTGCCTAATTGATTAGTGGTTATAACTTGCTGATTAGTTGTATAATTGTTAGTGTTTTGATATTAATTGCTAAGTAAATTGTATATTGTTGGTTGAGTTGGCGTGTTGAGCATTTGTGGGTTGTTGTCTTCATTTCTGGTCAATCTTAGAACTGTTCTCTACATAGGTTTCATTGGCTCATTTGATTCTATACTCAGGATAGTGTATCATTGTGTGAAGTGGTGATCATTGTTGCTATTTTGTGATTAAGTTCTGGTCCATCGTGTACTGTTGACTGCGTGTGACGGGTTGCTTTGATTGTGCTTTACTTCTGCTACAATTCCTTTTTTTAGGGGTTGTTTCTAGTGGACCTTGTCAGCTAATATAGACAGCAGGTGTCATTATGCCGCCCCGAGATCATGTTCAGTGACGATAGGTGCGAATACAAGGAAAAAGGATTTTAGATTAAGAGTGGGATCGTGGAATGTAGGAACCCTAACTAGTAAGTTACTAGAGTTAATTGATGTGCTAAGGAAACGTAGGGTCCAGATAGCGTGTCTCCAGGAGACTAGATGGCGGGGAGAGAGAGCAACAGAGTGCAATAGTTATAAACTATGGTATTCAGGGTCTGATGGAACGAAAAATGGAGTAGGGTTTCTAGTTGCTAAGGAACTCCAGGATAATGTAGTGGAGGTAAGAAGATACGATGATAGAATTATGCTGTTAAGAATAGTAATAGGGGATGAAGTAGTGGCAGTAGTTAGTGCGTACGCTCCACACGTTGGACTAGGAGAAACAGAAAGAAAAAAGTTCTGGGAGAGTTTAGATCACGTTATGGGTGACATACCTACAGACGAAAAAATATGCATAGGAGGAGATTTTAATGGGCATATCGGTAAGGATAATGACCACTTCCAGTTGGTGCATGGAGGCTTCGGGTATGGCCTTAGGAATGAAGGCGGTAAGGAGCTTCTTGACTTTGCAGTAGCGCATGACTTAGGAATCATAAACTCGTTTTTTAAGAAAAGAGAATCGCACCTAATCACGTTTAGCAGCGGCGGGAGACACACGCAGATAGACTATTTATTGACGAGGAGAGAAGATCGTAACTCGTGGAAGGACTGTAAGACAATTCCAGGAGAGACAGTTGTGACACAACATCATATGTTAGTGGCGGATATACGCATGAAGAGACCAATTGTCCAACAAAACAAGAGAATTAGACATACGATCAAATGGGGTAAGCTCAAAGACGAAAACATAACCATTTTTAGAGATAAGGTCATACCAATGAAACATCCTGGACCACAGGAAGACGCAAACCAAAAGTGGGAGGCCATGGCAAATACGATCATCCAAGCAGCTAAAGAGACGCTTGGAGTTACAACAACGAGAACAGTCGACCATAAGGAATCTTGGTGGTGGAACGAAAATGTACAGGAGAAGATACGAATTAAACAACAAAGTTTTAGAGACCTTATACGCTGTAACAATGAGGAAGAACGCCCACAGCTAAAAGATAAATACAAGGAGGCTAAGAGAGAGGCGAAGAAATCGGTGTCAGATGCAAAGAACGCGGCGTATGAGAAGATGTATAAACGACTGGAGTCGAAGGAAGGAGAGCATGACATGTTTAAGATAGCCAAGGCAAGAGACAGCAGAAGACAAGACCTGAGAATTGTGAAGTTTATAAAGGCTGCGGATGGAAAAGTTTTGGTGAACGACAATGACATCAAGGGGAGATGGAAAACTTACTTCGATAACCTTTACAACATAAAGAACCCAAATCAACAAACTGAGATAGATAATACAACCCAAACAACACAACAAAACAATTGCTATTGTAGAAGCATCACAGTAGACGAAGTCACGAGAGCTATGAAGAAAATGGGAAGGGCCAAAGCGGTGGGGCCAGACAACATACCGATTGAAGTGTGGAAATGCCTGGGAGATGAGGGGCTCAAATGGCTAACAGATTTATTCAACACTATCTTTACCACAGGGAAGATGCCGGACCAGTGGAGAACTAGTGTCATAGTCCCCATATATAAGAAAAAAGGAGATGTTCAAAGTTGTGAAAACTACAGGGGAATAAAGTTATTGAGTCACACGATGAAATTATGGGAAAGAGTTATTGACACAAGAATTAGACGGGAAACACAGATAGCGTCAAACCAATTTGGATTTATGCCAGGACGCTCTACAACAGAAGCAATACACGCCATAAGGAGGTTAATGGAGAAATACAGAGAAAAGAAAAGGGACCTCCATATGGTATTCATCGACCTAGAAAAGGCCTATGACAGTATTCCGCGTCAACTAATTTGGGATAGTCTACGACTTAGAAGGGTTCCAGAGAGGTATATCAAAATAATCAAGGATATGTATGATGGGGCAAAAACGTGTGTGCAAGCCCCGATCGGAGACACAAACTTATTCACAGTGGAAGTGGGACTCCACCAAGGATCGGCACTGAGCCCATTTCTCTTCACAGTAGTGTTGGATGAGATGACCAAGTCTATACAGCAGGCAGTTCCGTGGTGCATGCTCTTTGCAGATGATATTGTCTTAATATCGGAATCTAAAATGGTGCTTAACGACAGGCTGGAACAGTGGAGAGCAGCACTAGAGCGCAAAGGTTTAAGGATAAGTCGATCTAAGACAGAATACATGCATTGTAACTTTAGTGGCGAGGCGGAAGAGGACACCCAAATCAGTATTCAGGGTATGGCGGTCCCACAAACGTCTTGGTTCAAATACCTTGGCTCGTACCTGCAGGAAGACGGAGAAATACACAGCGATGTAGCGCACCGTGTTCAAGCGGGATGGTGCAAGTGGAGAGCAGCATCAGGGATACTATGTGATAAGAGGTTTCCAGCAAAACTAAAGGGAAAGCTATACCGAGTGGCAGTACGTTCAGCTATGTTATATGGAACAGACTGCTGGGCCATAAAGAAATCGCACGAGAAACAAATAGAGGTAGCGGAAATGCGAATGCTGAGGTGGATGTGTGGTCACACAAGACTGGATCGGATAAGAAACGAAGTGTTTCGACAGAAGTTACAAGTGGCTCGTATCGCAGATAAAATACGAGAGGGAAGATTAAGATGGTTTGGGCATGTCAAGAGGAGACCAATGGCGGCACCAGTTAGAGCAGTAGAGAACATCATCTTAGAGGGTAGGAGAAGTAGAGGAAGACCTAGATTGACTTGGGATGAGGTAATTAGGCGAGATATGATACACTTGCACCTCTCTGAGCACATGATCGAGGATAGGAGTGAGTGGAGGCGTAGAATTAAAATTAAGGACTTCTAGTTCGACCAATAGGCAGGAAGGGTATTTGAAGTCTGGTTGCGGGGCCTGATGTCTAAATAGTCCATATCTGCCCTTTAACGGTGATTATTCCTGCTCCTATGATATATGTATGCTATGTGTCGTATGTATGTGTCGTATGATTTACTTGAACGATGTATTGCAATCGGTATGGCTTTTTGTACATTATGTGTTGTAGGATTTTTTGTATGCTGTATGCTATGTGTGGTAGGATTTTCTTGTATACGGTATGCTATGTGTCTTGTTTCTCAGTATGGCCTTTGCTATCGAGCCGGGGGTCTCTTTGGAAGCGGTCTCTCTACCTAACAAGGTAGAGGAAAGACTCGTCTACACCTACCCTCCCCAGACCCTGCTCTTGAGTGGGATATACTGGGTTTGTTTGTTTGTTTGTTTGTTTGTTTTTTTAAAACACTTGGGCATTATTAATTTGGTTTGACTCATCTTTCAATTGCATGACTCGAACAAAACTCGACCCTAATTATACTGAAATATCTAAAAAATTTAGAGCAACGAAAGTTTCTCTCACCTATGAAAAAAGTTCCTAGTTTCATCATTGGATGTGTGTGTGTGTATGAACGTTTAATACACTAGGTTTTTAATATAGAACAAAGTGAACCATGTTTAATACATATACACATGTACTTACTTTAAATCTCCCTACTCTAATCAAATAGTATCTTAGTATGACACGTGTCAACATCACAATCATCCTCATTAAAAAATTTCCGTCTCTCTCAACTATTAAATAAACAAACAAACATACTCAATATATCCCACTCAAGAGTAGGGTCTGGGAGGGGTAGGTGGTGGCGAGTCTTTCCTCTACCTTGGGAGGTAGAGAGACCGCTTCTAAAGAGACTCCCCGACTCGAAAACAAAAGAAATAGCAATAGCAAATAAAAGCAGACATATTATAAAGCATACAACATATAAGTATATCACACATAAAATTTAGGGAAAAAAAGCATACAACAAAAAGCGGCATGTTGCACCTATAAAGGGCAGAAGAGGAATACGTACACAACAAGGCTACATTTACCCTTCCTACCCACAAATCCCACTAAAAGTCCTTAATTTTAATTCTGCGCTTTCACGCACTCCTATCCTCGATCATGTGCTCAGAGAGGTGCAAGTCTACCATGTCTTGCCTAATTATCCCGTCCTAAGTCAACCTAAGTCTTCCTCTACTCCTCCTACCCTCTACGTTGATGTTCTCTACTGCTCTAACCGGTGCTGCCATCGATCTCCACTTCACCTGCCCGAACCATCTTAGTCTTCCCTCTCTTATTTTATCTGTGATACAAGCCACCTCTAGCCTATTTCGAAACACGTCGTTTCTTATCCGATCTAGTCTTGTGTGTCCACACATCCACCTCAGCATTCGCATTTCCGCGACCTCTATTTATCTCTCGTGCGATTTTCTTATGGCACAGTAGTCTGTTCCGTATAACATAGTTGGGTGTACTGCCACTCTCTCTCCTATTAAATAATTAGCTTAATTACTAATAATATTATTTAACACTTTTTTAAATTTAATAAATTAAGAAATAGATCTATTTATTAACGTAATTTCTAAATAAATAATTTTTTATAAAATAATAAATTTTTCTAAAGCATAAAACTTTTTCTAAAATACGAAATATTTTAAATTGGTATTTTTAAAAAGTAAAGAAATCAATTTCTTTAAAAACAAAAATAATTAAATTTGGGAGTTATAATAAGGAAATTTTTAAAAATAACATTTTTATTCGGTTTGTTTTAAAACAAAATGTTTACTTTTTTTTAAAAAAAAATTAATAACAAATTTTTAAAAATTTGATATAACAGTTTTATTACTTGTAATCATTTATCATATATAATTTCAGTCATATCATATCTTAAACTATTATTTTATTACTAATAAATTTTATTATTTTAATATTTTATTAATTCAACCTTGTAACAGACGAGTTTACTAAAGCTAGTATGATATAAAAGGTGAGAATATGATTGTCATTTTTTTTCTTTCTCATTATATATCTTACTGTTATTATTTTAAATATTTTTACGATTCTCTATTTAAATAGTTTTTTTTTCTTGTCTTAAGTATGCTTTTGTTATACACGAACTTTGTATAGACAACTATTGACGCATAATCTCATCTCTAGTACCATTGGCCTTAGCCCATCGTTGTTTTGCTTTCCCTTACATATATAAGTCACTCATGCTCCCGCTATTTTAAATCGTAGGGTTTCATAATCTGAAATGGCATCTAATTGTGATCTATGGTTGCATACGAATGTCCAAGGACTCTAGAATCTTGGATATGGCCATCAGGGGCGGAGCTTGACAATTCTTGTAAGAGGGGCGGGGGCAAAATTAATTTTTTTAGGGGGGCGAACTCCAGTTTTATATAAAAATTTACACTATCGGGTCAAAAATTTACACTACCGGACTAAAGTTTAATACTACCGACGAAAAAAAGAGGGGAGGACAGCGCCCCCACCCCCTCCCACCCCACCCCCCACCCTTGATGGCCATATGGATGGTGGTGGAGAGACGATTTTAAATTAAGAATGTAAATTAACAAAATAAAAAGATATATTTTATAATTAAAGCAACCTAAAGAACTCAATTAATTAAAAATAATAAAACTATTACCCAATCTATCAATAAAATTTGAATACAATACTAAAATGAAATGTGAAGGTAAAATCATTTACATTACTATTTAGGATTGAAATAAGAATTGGAGTTCATTGTGTTTCTCTTTTATTTAAACATTACAATAAAACTGATAAAAGTTTTCTTCACTAATGAGCCACCGGCTATGTCATCAATCAAACACAACAAAACAAATTACGGTTCAACAAAATGAGAAGAATATGAATACAAACTAATTAATGAAAAGACTTAATTACACTGGTGGTCCATGTGATTAGGCCCGATTTCACTTTTGGTCCCTAACTCTCTGAAATTACAAGGTTGGTTCAAATCTTTGCACAAACGTAACAACGATGGTCCCTGAAATGGATGTCCGTTAAGTTTTTCAGTTAATATTTTAAAAATAACTAAAATACCCTTGTATCATTGTCTTCTCCAATTGATTCCAGCAGCCTTTCAACTCCGGCGACCTACCTCTGCAATGAAACCCACCATGTCCAGAGATGGTGACATTTATGGCGATGGTGGTGATGGCGATGGCGGTGACAGAAGTTGAGCAGATCTGAATCGCATTAACAACCATCGGATCTGATGCCAATGATGGAGGTGGAGGGTCGCCGGAGGTGAACGGTCGTCGGAGGTGGAGGATCGCGGAGGTGGAGGTCGCCGGATGTGGAGGGTTGATGATGGTGGTGGTTGAAGGTTGAAGGTGGTGGTGGTGGTGGTGGTTGAAGGTGGTGGGGGATTGAAGGTTGAAGGTGGTGGTGTTGGTGGTGGTTGAAGGTTGAAGATGATGGTGATTGAAGGTTAAGAGTGTGGTGATTGAAGGTTGAGGGTGGTGGTGGTGGTGGTGGTTGAAGGTGGTACTGGTGGTGACTGTGGTTGAAGATGGTGGCGGTGGTGGTTGATGGAGAAGAAGATGAAAGGCGAAAGGGTATATTTTTATCATTTCACACGCACTTAACAACAATAATTAACATCTATCCGTTTCAGGGACCATCGTTGTTATGTTTGCGTATAGTTTTGGGCCAACCTTGTAATTTCAGAGAGTTAGAGACCAAAAGTGAAATCAGGCCTAACCACAAAGACCACCCGTGTAATTAAGTCTAATGAAAACGAAAATCGTTGACGATTATATATTTTGACTTCATTGAGGCATAACGTAGAACAAATGAAGTGGATATATCATACGAGTATATGACCTAACCAAGAACAATTCCAATCGGCAAATAGATCACCGTCACCCAAGTCATAACCTAAAGTCGCATTAAATTGAATGCTTAAGATACCCACTTATTTGTTTGCATTAAAGTAAACTCTATATGATTTGACATATTATTAAAAGAAATTGATGCGACGTGTATTTATAATGTTATAAAAACTAGATGTTTCGAGATAAAAATATACATTAAAATATTCAAAGAGTATAAAGGTGATTCTACACCATCTAAATCGTTATCCTTTTAGGGGTTTTAGACTTTAGGGTGTGTTTGGAATTCCTTATTTAAATCTAAAAGGAATTTTGATCAAAAATCCTTATCAACTTATAGTTTTTTAGAAAAAGGTTTTAAAATAATATTTAAATTAACTTATAAATTAATAAATCAATAAGTTGTTTTTATAACAAGTTTGGTTTAGTTTATTCATATAAAATGATCAAAAGGGACATTTTTTTTATTTTATTGAATCAATAAGTTGGCAGATGTAATTATAAGGGATATACTGCGTATTAAACATAATAATTATATAAGAAGATTGAAAAATTATACTTTCACAACTTGTCAAAACCTTTTTTTTTTCATTTGATTAATTAAAATCGAAAAGTCTTTTTAATTTTACCAAACATGAAGATCTCATTATTAACTTTTCAAGAAGTTAATAAATTATAAGGAGGTTGAGATAAGGAATCTCAAATACAGGTTGTGCTTATAACCCTAAAACTTGTTTTGCGGTCCTTTTTTTTTATAAACCGGACCGGATCTTATGCTATACATTGTAGAGTTGGACTATACGGACCTATGCTTCGCTTTCTTAAATAGGCATTGAAGCAAACTAACATTTGGGTACTTTGTATTTTGCGCCTTAGGTACTCGAGTTTGTACATTCTATATTAGCGATTTGCTTTTAAGATTCTTTTTTAATTGCTTAGTGCTTTATTTTCCCAATTGGTTAGTGCTACTTTTCCAATTATGTTTATGTGATTTGCGTTTCTATTAATGATTTAATCGTCTTACAATTAGAGAAACAATAGTGTCTATTTCAAATAGCACAATCATAACATTTAAAGAAACAATAGTGTTCATTTCAAATAGCACAATCATTTCATTTGAAAATATCTGTACTCGTAACTATAATGTGTTGGATATAAGATTATTCCTATGTCCGAATCATAAAACCAAAGCGCCAGTATCTATTTTGTTTGTTTTTTGTTTTGAATATCAACCGTCTTGACTTTGGTTTACAATTATAAACAAACGTTACCAATTTCTTTTAAACACATGAAACCATAAGTCTAACCAAAACATGAATATTATTCATCACAAAATCAGTTTAGTACGTGTTACATACGTATAATATATAATTAACAATAAATCTACCCAAACTTATACCCCTAATCACCTCCAAGCTGAACAAGTTACCATGGGTCTGTTCTTCCAACTAAGAACAAGCGCCCCATCCTTCTCCCCGAGCCGATAAGACTCGCTAAACTCCCGCAACACCTCCTGAACAGCGGTCACAACCGCATAACTCAAAGGCTGGGCCACGAACCCAGCCGCTTGTAACCTAAACCTCCACTTATCCAACGGCTCGTGTCTTTCTACCCGGTCTGTATCCTCACACGCTACTATGTTAACCAGGTCCCGAGCCACGCAGTTCTCCTCTGCGCTAATCCTCCGCCTGTTGTCCCGTGGCATTACTATGTTCCTCGGCAGCTTAGTGTCTATAGACTCGAACATAGCCGTGTAGTAATCAAGAGCCTCCATGAACCGTTTGGAGAACGACGAGGTGTTTGTGTTTGACTCCTGTTCGAGAAAGGTCACGACTTTTGGATTCAACCGTTTGACTAGACGGATGAGCCTGTCGCGATGGTTGGTTGTGCTCACGCTCTCGTCTGGCATGTGGTGTAACATGTAAGGGAAGTTAACCGCTAGTGCTTCACCGGGGTGGACCCTCAGGTTCCCCCAATGTACCTCACTTCCTGATATAGCGGCTTCATGAAACTCGAAGGGGACGCCATGTTCCTCAGCTACCTTAGCCAGCCTCTGACCAACAAGCTGCAGCCCGCCTCCTCGGGCGTAAGATGAGTCGTAGTCATCGACTCCTGTGACCCGAAGCCTTGGCGGGCCCCCAGGCCGCTTGGCAAAGTCTTCAATCAACATGACCCATTGACTACCCTGAGCTATGAGGAAGTCGATCACGTGGACTTGGGTCTCGTACTGCATAGTTTCTTTAATAACAACGTTTGCTGATGTGTACGCGAACTTGTAGTACGGGCAGATTTCATAGAGGACTGACATATAGGACATGAGCTCTTTCGGGTTGGGCTCGTAACACCTTAACTTTTTGTAAATCAAGCTTCCTGAAGATAACTGTCGCGCTTTTAGGCCTTCTAACATGTAAGCACCCACCCGTTGAATGGGCTCACCAGTAACCGACACCTTGCTTTGCAAAGCTTCCATTAGTGCATCTGTATCTGCAGTAGCACCATCATCAATGGCATGAGCAATGTCAATAAGGGTTTGCTTCACATCAAGATTTGAAATATCGAGTTGCAGGATCTTATGATACTTGTTTTTGTTGTCCAACGAGCTAGTAATCGACCCATCGTCAAAGTCAGATCCGGGGCCTAAGAGCTCCATTTCCACCTCTCTAAGAGCCTGCTCGAATCCACTGCTGCTCGGGGACCCATAAGTGTTATCAGGGGAGGAATTGTGTAGATTCGATAAACATGATTGAGATGACGCTTGAGGGGAAAACGGGCTTCGACTGTTTGATGACAAACTACCACCAAATGGCGAGTTATAGCCCAAATACTCTACAGCTGGAGATGATTCCAAGGTGAAGAACTGGTCATTCAAAGTCTGAGACGAAACAACAGAGGCATCTTGGTGGCGCGTGTGATCAGGGTAGCTATTGTTGTTCAAGATTTGGAAATGTGAACCCGTTAAGCAGAACGGTTCGATTGATTCAGGTTGGTGGTACACTCGGTTATGGATAGCTGCTCCCGAGCTTCGACTTTTTTGGGATGTTTGCATCTAATCAAACCCTTATGCGCCCACGAGAAGACCGATAACTAAGCAGCAAGACTTTCTTCTCGGCTAATAAGTCACTATGTCAAGAGCATGATACGCAATTTGCAATATTTGCAGCAACAATCGGTTTCGTGTTCCTGAAATCCAAAATGATTCAAGAAATGATAAATTTGCAGATAACCAAGCAAAATAAATATGTATTGCACAGAGATAACAATATACAAAACAGAATAAGTACAAAATTAATGTAAAGAACCCTAAAACAGATTAACACAGATTGGCGAACAGAGTCAAACACAAATTTAATTCTACAACGACCCAAACAGATAGATCCACAAACATGATGATGACGATGCATATAGGGCCAAACATGATTTAAATACAAATCAACAAAGAATCTGAAAAAAAAAACATGCTTTTCTTCAAAACCCTTGAGCAGAATCTAATTTGAGTGAAAACTATAAAAAACCCCTAATTTATCATTGCACCCTGATTCTAAAGAACCCTAATTTCATTGGGGTTAACAAAATACTCCATAGAAAGAACAAATTGCAGTGATTTCTGCACAGAAAACCAAAATTAACTTGTCGATTCGATTAATTTAGGCTGAAACGAGTAACATCAAAGAAATCACAAAACCCTAAATACGAAAAAAAAAACTCGATAAAAGATCCGAAATTGAAATTGAACCATAAAAGACGAAATCCACACGATTCAACAAAAACCCACGAATCAACAAACCATATCTTGATGAATCCATACACGAATCAACGATCCCCCAAACGCAAACCAAAATCAGACTAAGAACATCATTTGGGAAAAAGATCGAAACTTTACAACAATTTGACAACAATCATGATGCAATCATACCTTTGGGTTATCGTGATATCTGTAAGTGATGTTCAAAGGATTGAATTTGTGGTGAAATGAGATGATCTGAGCGTTGTTGAACGTCTGCAATTGCGTGTTGTTCTAGATGGTGGTGACAATTTTAGTGAATATAAATAAGGGGTGAAGATGAGAGATAATATTTTATAATATGACGAAAATGCCCTTGTGCAGGCAACAACCAATGAATGTGGTGTAGGTCTCTCTAGTCTCAACTCTGCAAACTGACTTCGGAGAATGAGCATGTTCTTTTGTGTGGGTGTGATTGGAGGACAATAAATATATTCTATCATGACTATTTTTAATAATTAAATAATATTTAACTTTTAATTATAGGCTAATTATGTTTAATAGTTTTTGTTGGTTTATTAATAATTTTGTGGAAATTGAGAAGTATGTCATTTTTTTTTGTTTAAAGAGGTTTAGATTGAGGGATTTTATAAACTACAAACCATACCTTTGTTTAGGTGTGAAAAAAGTATATGGTGAATTGGTGATGTTAGGAAAAAAGTAGGGTTTCTTTGTTTTGTATGAAAAACATAGGATAGTATAATAGACACATGATGGGGTTATTATATTCTAGATGGGAGCTATGATTATTTATCTATAAAGCATGATTTTTTTATATGAAAATAAGAATAAAAGTTAGATGTGTTTGGGTAAATAATTATTTATTATTTATATTTATCATTTTAGCTGATATTTCAAGTCCTATGGATAATTTGGGATCTTAAATAATCAGTTAAGGTGCTGGGTTCGAATCCCACTAGTGCCAGTTGGAGGGATATCAGGTAAGGCGACGAATTTGGGTTTTATACACTACTAGAAAACTGTTAATAAATGACGCGCAAAAGATGACGCGCGAAAAAAGATGACGCGCATTTACGCGTATCATAAATTATTTGTCATTTTTTAAAAATTTCTTAGAAAGGATGACACGCATTTTTGCGTGTCATCTTAATGTGTCATTTTTTAAAATTTTTATAATACCGGGTCCTTATCAGCAGCTCTTCATTCCAAAACTTCTCCCGCTTCAACTAAAGCCCTAAACCTCAGCTCTCCCGCTTCATTCCCCCGCCGATATTCCCCCGCCGATCTTCCCCCGCCGGACGCGCCTGCCACCGCCGACCTTCCACCGCCGGTCGCGATCCTGAAGGTCTCGAAGGCCTTGCTCATTTCCTTGGTAAGGATTCTTCTTCTTCTTCTTTCCATTCTAATTAACAGTTGATTCTGTTGGTTTTTACTATTGTTGCGGATGAGGATGATGCGTGTATGCGATTGAAAACGGAATTTACTTTAAACAGTTGTAGGTTTAGGTCAAATTGAAATCGATCGATATCATGTAAATTGTAGCTTAAATGTCTCTGTAAAATCATTAAAACTGCAGCCGACCAAGGCGAGTGAATGAAGTTGCTCATCAAGATGAGGTCGTGCGAGTCCTTACCAACACGCACGAGACCACTAATGTAATGTCAAATCCTTTAATCTGATTGTATTGTTGCACATGAAATTTAGGGTTTTGTTGTTACCTGTTCATCGTATGCTCATTGATTCAATTTTGTTTTGGGTTCGTTGTTGGAATAAGTTACATGTTGTCTATGACTTTCAGAGATTTTCAATTTAACTAGAGATTGATAGTAGTCTCGAACTTCTGGCTTCGTTTTTGGGGCCTTAAACTTTGTATCATGATGAATGAAGATGGTGTTAATTTGTAAATTTGATGTAGTTTCGTAATTGGTAGCATTATGTTTGAAATTTGGAATGAAAGGTTTTTGTGTTTTGAATTGGTGGAGTACTATAATTGGAGGATGAGATGAAACTAATGAGGTGTTTTTAGGTAAATGCTACATTGTTCTGCTTGATTGTTACTGAATTGATTTGATTTTTGGTGCAGTGTCCTCACATGCTGTTTTATGGCCCCCCTGGAACCGGCAAAACTACCACCGCGCTTGCTATTGCTCATCAGCTTTATGGGTAATATATTAGAGTGTGTTATTTTTCTTGATTGTTTTAGCTTATGATTTTACGAGTGAATGTTACTTGTTCTGTTTTTTGTTTTTTTTTAATAGAGAGTGAGCTAACTTTGATGATACATAGAGTGAATTAAATTACAACAGTTTGTTTTAGAGGTGGTGCGGGTTTGATTGCTTTTTTTGTTCCATTATGTTCAATGTTAACAAACTTCAAAGGTAATTAAACACTAGGGTCTAGTTTATAGGTGTAGTGCAAAAGCTTGGTACCTTAAAGCAGTAAAAGATTTTCGTGCAAAATTCCTTCCTGCTGTGATTTGGTAGCACAGTGTTACAGTTAGACATGCCTTCATAAGTACCTATTCATCACATTAAGAACACAAAGTGACTTCAATTTATGTCATTGCATTGTTCAGAATCCTACATCATTCTCAAGTTTTAACTGAATAATTTGGCTAGATGAAAGAAGTAGAATGTTTAGGGACATACACCTCACTTTAATTAATTAAGACGGCTACAACTGTTGTGGTTTTTGCTTTAATATACTTATCCAAGGACTTGTTCTCAATCTTATGTTGTCATCCTTGGGGACCCTGAGGTTTTCATTATGTCGTACATAATTGTACGATCAAACTACTTTGCATGAAAGCTAACTTGGTCACTAATCAGTTTGTTGCCCCCAATGTCTCTTTTTCTTTACAGTCCTGAGCTCTACAAGTCCAGGGTTCTTGAGCTCAATGCTAGTGATGATCGTGGAATCAATGTAGTTCGAACTAAAATAAAGAATTTTGCTGCAGTTGCAGTTGGTTCTGCTCATCAAGGGTATATAATCTACCCCTTTTTACTTTGAAGCTGAAGTTTTTGAAGTTGTTAACAAAATATATAAACATTGACTTGAAATATGGCATTTCAGTATAAGTTTAAGTACATAGTTTCAATCATAATATGTATTGATACTTGTTATCTATAGTTTATGCAGAATTGTCCATATACTTGGTTTTGGAGTTCACAGGGTATATCAGAGTAGTAAGTCCAGGGGTCATTTAAAGATGATTTTAAGCTAACTTTTGTTTCATTTAATATTTAATTGCAGAACACATGCTGTTCTATGCAAGTGAGAAGTATCATTTGGAGCTGTTTTCTGCTATGATTTTCGGACTGTGAATGTTCTTTCTGCTTATTATTTTGTTGCAAAGTGAGGCGGAGCTGTTTGTGTTTTAGTTTTTGCAACCACGTTGATAAGTAGGTAACTTATCCCGTACAATAATTAATTGTTATGTGGATTGAGTTTAACTTTACAGTACATACAAACATAATGGAGAGAAGAAGAACATGGCAGTAACTCAATTTGAACCAGCTGATGCCAGATGGTGCTTTCCTTGTTGGGATGAACCTCCTTGTTAGGATGAACCTGCTTGTAATGGAGCTGTTTGTGTTTTAGTTTGTTTGTTTATAGTTTTAATTGACATTTCAGTCTATGGTGTATAGTTTCTTTTCGTTCCTTAACTTGCTAATATATTACTCGTGGATTTTTAATGACAAAATGTTCTGCTCATGTTTCAGGGATGTAAAGTGTGCAAACATATTAGTTGATGCTAATGGCTCAGTGAAACTTGTAGATTTTGGGTTGGCAAAGGTTCCTTCAATCTTCATTTATTGAATTCTCTTTCTTTTTGCTTATGTCTTTCTCTCTTAAAACATTACTTCTCTTGTATAGGCCACCAAGTTCAATGATGTGAAGTCTTGTAAGGGAACCGCTTTCTGGATGGCTCCCGAGGTTTGTTTCAATATATATATATATATATATATATATATATATATATATATATATATATATATATATATTATTTCACAACCGAGTAGAATATTTATATATGTGAATTTGGTCCTTGTGGAGAACGTGTCATTGATACATTGTAAAGATGGAGCCTTGGCTGCACTGTCTTGGAGATGTTAACACGAAGGATTCCCTACACCCAATGGAATGTGTACGTTATTTTCTTTCTTTATTACATGTATTTATTTGATCAGGCATCTGATAACTCTCTCTCTCTTTCTCTCATGCATGTATGTTTACTGTGGTTTCTACATTGATGGGATGCATTTGGTTATAAGTTAAATGACAGCAGGTTTTCATTGTTTGATGAACAGATGGCTGCATTATTTAAAATTGGAAGTGGTATTGCTCCACCAATTCCAGATAACCTTTCAACAGAGGCAAAGGATTTCTTATCTCAGTGCTTTTATGTTAATCCATAAGATCGCCCAACTGCTAGTCAGCTCTTGGACCATCCATTTGTTAGAATGCCACTTCCCTGACCTTGCATCTGCACAGTCCTGGAAACAGCAGGTTTGAATTCATTATGAAGTGTAATCAGTGTGTGAGTTTACAGATGCAATAGCTCAATCATCATTATGAGGTTATGATGAAACTGCAAAGTCCTAAACTACTTCAATTTGGGTCTTGTTAAGGTTCTTATGGGAATATATTCTTTTTCTCTGTTGCTCCCATAGAGATATCTTTTTATGTCGTGAGGAATCTATCTCGTCCTCTGGCATTGTTTGTTGGTTTGTATACTCTCATTTGCTGAAGTAGCCCCTTCGAATTGAAAGATTGTTTATTGGTGAAACATTGGGGGTTATTGATGATTTCTATATGTATTGCAGGGATAAATCATTTTCTGGTCACTCTTTTTCGTATTAAGAGTCTATTGCTGTAAGCACTGCTGAAATCAAAGAAGCCACTGCGTATGAGGTTACTGGTAAGCTCAGTTTTCTTTCTCGTTGATTACTGCACACTAGTTTGTTTTTTTTCAATCTGAATGTAACAAAATACATTAATATGATCATTAAGTGAGTCTATAAGTAAATCCCAGCAAGGTTTCTTATCAATTTAATGATGGTGAAGTGTGGTTCTGATTAGATTTATAAGTCGGACTGTTTTGCAAATTGTTCGTGTAGGTACCCCTGTGGATTGTGTTTCATTAGCATTATCTGGGGCATTGTTTGCATGGTCCAAGCCTCTTATGGTATGTTCTTTTGGTTCTTGAGGTGTCATCAATCATAATGCTCTCATAAAATGTTGACTCATTTTTATAGTTTCATTTTGGAATGGCAAACAGGTGATATATTGTTGGAGTTAACAAAGGTCCAAGTTGTGGCCATGATATGTTTGCAGTTGCGAGTGAACTCGACAAATCAATGATTGGCCACCTTTTAGGAGCAGCTGGTGTTGTAGAAGCCGTTGCAACTGTGGTCGTGTTACGTTTCAAATTTCTTTTATGTGTAGGGCTACTTATTAGATAATTAAATGAATTTGGAACTACTTTGTAATTTTGCATATGCATGTGAACTTGGAACAACTTTGTAATTTTTGTTAGTATTTAATTAAATAAATTTTGTTTTGCTATCATTTGACAGTTATTGATTTATAGTTTTATAAAAACAGCAGGAAAAATTTATAAAAATTAATGTGTATATATATATATATAATAATGCAGCTAAATTTATGACGTGCATTACGCGTCATTTATTGCACGTCATAAAAATTTCATAGATGACACGCGGATGCGCGTCATCTAGTCATTTATGACTACCCCTTCCTTGACGCGCATTGCGCGTCATCTTTTGCACGTCATAAAATGCGCGTCATCTTTTACGCGTCATAAAAAGATGACGCGCGGATGCGCGTCATCTATCATTTATGACTACCCCTTCCTTGACACGCATTTGCGCGTCATCTGACCCCTAAGATGACGCGCAATGCGCGTCATCTTTTGCGATTTTTCTAGTAGTGATCCCAGGTTCGAACCTGACAGGGGGCGAAGGTTTACCCATTCCACGGGGTTCCTGTGCATCGGGGGGCTGGGTCTGACCTTGGACATAACCCCGAAAGGGTAGGTTTACACCCGATATCTTAGTCGTTCAAAAAAAATAATCAGTTGAGGAAGTACATGTTGGTCACTACTCAAAATCATGTGATTTAACGACTATTGGGAGGACATGTTTGAGAATGCAATATAGGGATCACATGTCATCTATAGCACTAAGTAAAGAGAACTAATATTATCTTACATCCCTGAAAATTTGTTAACCAAAATACGATGGATGAGAAAGGTTATGCTCAAAGTATAGAAGGCTTATATAATACCCATAATAATAATAATAATATTAACAATAGTAACAATAGCAGTAACAACAATAGCAGTAACAACAATAGCAGTAACAACAATAGCAGTAACAACAATAGCAGTAACAACAATAGCAGTAACAACAATAGCAGTAACAACAATAGCAGTAACAACAATAGCAGTAACAACAATAGCAGTAACAACAATAGCAGTAACAACAATAGCAGTAACAACAATAGCAGTAACAACAATAGCAGTAACAACAATAGCAGTAACAACAATAGCAGTAACAACAATAGCAGTAACAACAATAGCAGTAACAACAATAGCAGTAACAACAATAGCAGTAACAACAATAGCAGTAACAACAATAGCAGTAACAACAATAGCAGTAACAACAATAGCGGTAACAACAATAGCGGTAACAACAATAGCGGTAACAACAATAGCGGTAACAACAATAGCGGTAACAACAATAGCGGTAACAACAATAGGAGTAACAACAATAGCAGTAACAACAATAGCAGTAACAACAATAGCAGTAACAACAATAGCAGTAACAACAATAGCAGTGATAACAATAGCAGTCATAACAATCGCAGTCATAACAATCGCAGTCATAACAATCGCAGTCATAACAATCGCAGTCATAACAATCGCAGTCATAACAATAGCAGTCATAACAATAGCAGTCATAACAATAGCAGTCATAACAATAGCAGTCATAACAATAGCAGCCATAACAATAGCAGCCATAACAATAGCAGCCATAACAATAGCAGCCATAACAATAGCAGCCATAACAATAGCAGCCATAACAATAGCAGCCATAACAATAGCAGTCATAACAATAGCAGTCATAACAATGGCAGTCATAACAATGGCAGTCATAACAATGGCAGTCATAACAATGGCAGTCATAACAATGGCAGTCATAACAATGGCAGTCATAACAATGGCAGTCATAACAATGGCAGTCATAACAATGGCAGTCATAACAATGGCAGTCATAACAATGGCAGTCATAACAATGGCAGTCATAACAATGGCAGTCATAACAATGGCAGTCATAACAATGGCAGTCATAACAATGGCAGTCATAACAATGGCAGTCATAACAATGGCAGTCATAACAATGGCAGTCATAACAATGGCAGTCATAACAATGGCAGTCATAACAATGGCAGTCATAACAATGGCAGTCATAACAATGGCAGTCATAACAATGGCAGTCATAACAATGGCAGTCATAACAATGGCAGTCATAACAATGGCAGTCATAACAATGGCAGTCATAACAATGGCAGTCATAACAATGGCAGTCATAACAATGGCAGTCATAACAATGGCAGTCATAACAATGGCAGTCATAACAATGGCAGTCATAACAATGGCAGTCATAACAATGGCAGTCATAACAATGGCAGTCATAACAATGGCAGTCATAACAATGGCAGTCATAACAATGGCAGTCATAACAATGGCAGTCATAACAATGGCAGTCATAACAATGGCAGTCATAACAATGGCAGTCATAACAATGGCAGTCATAACAATGGCAGTCATAACAATGGCAGTCATAACAATGGCAGTCATAACAATGGCAGTCATAACAATGGCAGTCATAACAATGGCAGTCATAACAATGGCAGTCATAACAATGGCAGTCATAACAATGGCAGTCATAACAATGGCAGTCATAACAATGGCAGTCATAACAATGGCAGTCATAACAATGGCAGTCATAACAATGGCAGTCATAACAATGGCAGTCATAACAATGGCAGTCATAACAATGGCAGTCATAACAATGGCAGTCATAACAATGGCAGTCATAACAATGGCAGTCATAACAATGGCAGTCATAACAATGGCAGTCATAACAATGGCAGTCATAACAATGGCAGTCATAACAATGGCAGTCATAACAATGGCAGTCATAACAATGGCAGTCATAACAATGGCAGTCATAACAATGGCAGTCATAACAATGGCAGTCATAACAATGGCAGTCATAACAATGGCAGTCATAACAATGGCAGTCATAACAATGGCAGTCATAACAATGGCAGTCATAACAATGGCAGTCATAACAATGGCAGTCATAACAATGGCAGTCATAACAATGGCAGTCATAACAATGGCAGTCATAACAATGGCAGTCATAACAATGGCAGTCATAACAATGGCAGTCATAACAATGGCAGTCATAACAATGGCAGTCATAACAATGGCAGTCATAACAATGGCAGTCATAACAATGGCAGTCATAACAATGGCAGTCATAACAATGGCAGTCATAACAATGGCAGTCAAAACAATGGCAGTCATAACAATGGCAGTCATAACAATGGCAGTCACAACAATGGCAGTCACAACAATGGCAGTCACAACAATGGCAGTCACAACAATGGCAGTCACAACAATGGCAGTCACAACAATGGCAGTCACAACAATGGCAGTCACAACAACGGCAGTCACAACAACGGCAGTCACAACAACGGCAGTCACAACAACGGCAGTCACAACAACGGCAGTCACAACAACGGCAGTCACAACAACGGCAGTCACAACAACGGCAGTCACAACAACGGCAGTCACAACAACGGCAGTCACAACAACGGCAGTCACAACAACGGCAGTCACAACAACGGCAGTCACAACAACGGCAGTCACAACAACGGCAGTCACAACAACGGCAGTCACAACAACGGCAGTCACAACAACGGCAGTCACAACAACGGCAGTCACAACAACGGCAGTCACAACAACGGCAGTCACAACAACGGCAGTCACAACAACGGCAGTCACAACAACGGCAGTCACAACAACGGCAGTCACAACAACGGCAGTCACAACAACGGCAGTCACAACAACGGCAGTCACAACAACGGCAGTCACAACAACGGCAGTCACAACAACGGCACTCACAACAACGGCACTCACAACAACGGCAATCACAACAACGGCAATCACAACAATGGCAATCACAACAATGGCAATCACAACAATGGCAATCACAACAATGGCAATCACAACAACGGCAATCACAACAACGGCAATCACAACAACGGCAATCACAACAACGGCAATCACAACAACGGCAATCACAACAACGGCAATCACAACAACGGCAATCACAACAACGGCAATCACAACAACGGCAATCACAACAACGGCAATCACAACAACGGCAATCACAACAACGGCAATCACAACAACGGCAATCACAACAACGGCAATCACAACAACGGCAATCACAACAACGGCAATCACAACAACGGCAATCACAACAACGGCAATCACAACAACGGCAATCACAACAACGGCAATCACAACAACGGCAATCACAACAACGGCAATCACAACAACGGCAATCACAACAACGGCAATCACAACAACGGCAATCACAACAACGGCAATCACAACAACGGCAATCACAACAACGGCAATCACAACAACGGCAATCACAACAACGGCAATCACAACAACGGCAATCACAACAACGGCAATCACAACAACGGCAATCACAACAACGGCAATCACAACAACGGCAATCACAACAACGGCAATCACAACAACGGCAATCACAACAACGGCAATCACAACAACGGCAATCACAACAACGGCAATCACAACAACGGCAATCACAACAACGGCAATCACAACAACGGCAATCACACAACGGCAATCACAGCAACGGCAATCACAGCAACGGCAATCACAGCAACGGCAATCACAGCAACGGCAATCACAGCAACGGCAATCACAGCAACGGCAATCACAGCAACGGCAATCACAGCAACGGCAATCACAGCAACGGCAATCACAGCAACGGCAATCACAGCAACGGCAATCACAGCAACGGCAATCACAGCAACGGCAATCACAGCAATGGCAATCACAGCAATGGCAATCACAGCAATGGCAATCACAGCAATGGCAATCACAGCAATGGCAATCACAGCAATGGCAATCACAGCAATGGCAATCACAGCAATGGCAATCACAGCAATGGCAATCACAGCAATGGCAATCACAGCAATGGCAATCACAGCAATGGCAATCACAGCAATGGCAATCACAGCAATGGCAATCACAGCAATGGCAATCACAGCAATGGCAATCACAGCAATGGCAATCACAGCAATGGCAATCACAGCAATGGCAATCACAGCAATGGCAATCACAGCAATGGCAATCACAGCAATGGCAATCACAGCAATGGCAATCACAGCAATGGCAATCACAGCAATGGCAATCACAGCAATGGCAATCCCAGCAATGGCAATCACAGCAATGGCAATCCCAGCAATGGCAATCCCAGCAATGGCAATCACAGCAATGGCAATCACAGCAATGGCAATCACAGCAATGGCAATCACAGCAATGGCAATCACAGCAATGGCAATCACAGCAATGGCAATAACAGCAATGGCAATAACAGCAATGGCAATAACAGCAATGGCAATAACAGCAATGGCAATAACAGCAATGGCAATAACAGCAATGGCAATAACAGCAATGGCAATAACAGCAATGGCAATAACAGCAATGGCAATAACAGCAATGGCAATAACAGCAATGGCAATAACAGCAATGGCAATAACAGCAATGGCAATAACAGCAATGGCAATAACAGCAATGGCAATAATAGCAATGGCAATAATAGCAATGGCAATAATAGCAATGGCAATAATAGCAATGGCAATAATAGCAATGGCAATAATAACAATGGCAATAATAACAATGGCAATAATAACAATGGCAATAATAACAATGGCAATAATAACAATGGCAATAATAACAATGGCAATAATAACAATGGCAATAATAACAATAACAATAATAACAATAACAATAATAACAATAACAATAATAACAATAACAATAATAACAATAACAATAATAACAATAAGAATAATAACAATAACAATAATAACAATAACAATAATAACAATAACAATAATAACAATAACAATAATAACAATAAGAATAATAACAATAAGAATAATAACAATAAGAATAATAACAATATTAATAATAACAATATTAATAATAACAATATTAATAATAACAATATTAATAATAATAACAACAATAATAATAATAACAACAATAATAATAACAACAATAATAATAATAACAACAATAATAATAATAAAAATAATAATAATAATAATAATTATTATAATAAAAATAATAATTATAATAAAAATAATAATTATAATAAAAATAATTATAATAATAATAATTATAATAATAATAATAATAATAATAATAATAATAATAATAATAATAATAATAATAATAATAATAATAATAATAATAAAAGTTCAGGGGGCATTTGTGCCATTTTGTAAACTTAAATTAATGAGTTTGTGCATAAATTAAAAGAAACATAAACCACAGGGACCAAATGTGTAATTTGGTTTAAACCAACCCCCCAGCCCACTAACCCCGCATTTCCGGTCGATTTTCCGGCCACTGTTCCGGCCAACTCCGGTCGGCTCCGGCGAACCCCCAAACACCCCTAAAACTCGGCTTTTAAATCCCACAACGCACCAAATCGTTCGTGAGTCAGATTCCAACCATAATACATGCTTTAATTGAGGAAAAATCATCCAGATTCCAACCATAATCAAATTGATTCGACCTAAACGATCATATATCCATTCCTAATCTATCTACACTCTCAATTCCACCTGAAACACATCGAAATCCCATCATCGATTCCCTCTCTGTCGCGGACCTGCAACTCTATCAAAACCCCTTTTCCGAACGTTTTAAACCAAAAATAACTTAGGGCTTTACATCAAGAACACTATTCGAAGCTTTCTGTAGGAGGAATTCGATTTCCATCACCGATTTCAACCCGAACGATCTGCATAGTGCCGCAACCTGTTCATATGCTCTTTAACGATCGATAACACATCAAAATAGGTAATTAAACACAGTTAACTACTTGTTTTTACATGGGGATCGAAAGCCCCGTGATTTCAGTCGCTCATAATAACGAATTGAACTTCAATTTGATCCAAATTGAAACTAGGGTTCTTGGGGAAATTGGGGATTTGTTTAAGACTTGTTTTAAGATTTAAAAGCTGAGTTATAATGCGGCTGAGGCCTTTGGTTTACTGGTAAGGGTGTGGGAGTGTGGATTGGAGGTCCCGGGTTCGAACCCGGGCACCTTCAATTATTTTTTTAAAAGCTCTTTCAGCCTTAAAACAATTATGTAAAAATTCTAAAAATTATAGAAATCAGTTTTATAAACCTTGTTTATTTTAAAAGTTATTTAATTATTTTCTATAAATTTATTTATCTAAACACCTTAACAATTTGTATATAAAATATTAACAAATGTTATAATTAGTTTATTTTTTTTATAAAAATAAACTTTAAACAGTGGAAATCACTAAAATATTATTAGTCATTACGTTATCTTTGAATCTTAGATATCCTAATTAGTATTTTAGTTCATTGTCCTTAATCATATGATGCCCGTTCGCATAAGTACTCGTTTATGTTCGGTTTATGTTTTAAACATACTTTTCTTTGCTTAACTTAGTAAACTTGATATGAACCCATTTTGATATTGTTTTAGCTACTGGAAATATAAGTATTTTGACCAAATTAAGATTTAGACCTTAACCGAGCATTTTAAACAAGTCACACGTTTAACTAGTTTTCATGAGTATTTTGAGATGTGATTTTATAAATGACAAACGGATTTGTAATATGATTAGCCAAATTTTCCAGAAGTCAATCATGATTTATACTTATTTATAAAAATATTTCCAGACCTGTAACGGATGTATTTTAACCAGAAATGATTTTACGGTTTACCAAAATACCCTTGACTTAGGCCCGTATTTTACAGCCAACTTACAGAGGCCATAACTTTTTCATAACAGATTCAAATCAGTTAAACCTTATGTCCATGACAAAGTTTGTCGAAAGAAGAATCCGTTGATGTATAAAACATCGAAAAACTCATTCGTTTAGACTTCCAAACAGTCGTTTTTGTAACAGCCAGCAGTTCTGTGCAGCTGTAAAGATCCACGTTTTTCTCATATTTCGGTAATCCAAATCAGAAACTTTTTTGAATGGAAGTTATTCAAAAATCACTAATCTATTAAACTGGAGATTTTCATAATTTTTAAACGTCGTTTAGTATTTTTAACGAGTGCGAACAGACAGGGGCAGAACTGGAATTTTTCCAATCTGAAATAGGAAAATCCAAACTATAATTTGAGTTACAATATCGTAGGTTCTCGCGGCGCTAACCGAGCCTAGACCTTGTTTCTGATTATTTTCATTCGTGTATAAGGTACAGATTCTGTTTCTTTATTATCATAATATTCACTTTTGTTTCGGTTACTTTGTAGTACGGATTCCTGATTCCTGTCTCGTATTTGATTTCCGTTCATCTCTAATTTTGATTCCTTTCATACGTAAATAGTGTGTTTTTGATTCTGTTATAAGTAGCTAGACTACTTTATATTTCTGAATTTGTTACCCGAGCTCTCCCTATCTTGGGGGTGACAAAGACGCGTTATTGCGGCATCAATAACGTGGCACCAACCGTGGCGGTGAGCTGAGATCACGACGTCTCTAAAGAGGACTCTGAAATTATGTTGGCCGTCTTGTTATATTATTATTTCCTCAGAGGCGTATGGATCGATCCTAGGTTAGTCCTATATTTCCTGATGGATGGTTGCACGCCACTCCATTTAGGACTCTGGTGAATGGTTTGTATGTCTGCCCATACTCCATTTCACATTGGTTCACGGGCTCGCTACCTGTGTTCCCTCTGTTCAGTTATTATATGATATGATTATTAGCTCGGGTTATGTTCTATCTGATATATATATATATCTTATGCCATTATATTCTTTGATTATCATCATGTCTGTTTATTTTTGTTATCTGCTATTCCGTTCACTGAGCGTTATGCTCAGGCGTGCTTTTGTTTTCATGCACGTCAGGTCAGCAGGGTAATCCGGGAAACCAGTGAAGAGTGAATTGAAGACCAAGATTATTTATTTACTTTAATTGATGTATTGAACATTTTAATTAGGTTCTTTCGGATTATTTGGTGTGTTTGAAGTTATTTCTTCTGACCGTTTCTTTAAATATTATGGATTTGGTTTTTGATTTGATATCTGTAATAGTGACACGTCAGTCTTGTCGGGTTGGGGTGTTACAATTATGGTATCAGAGCAAAGGCTCTTTCCTGTAGAAAACTTAAACATTAATAATAAACTTGTGAGGTAATGGGTAGACGTTGGGTTAGGATCTAATTTTTTTTCTAATCTAAATTCCAGTGTTCACACGTATATCTTCATTTCAGATGGCTCCTAAGAGACGTGTGAACAACCGCAATAACTCGAATGGCCCCTCATCTGATACTCCTCTTGAAACCCTCGTTGCTAATGCCGTAAACACAACTATCTCTGGAATACTCCCTAATCTGATGACTCAGACTGCTCAAAGAGTCGTTCAGCAGATGCAACAGGCAAATTTGGATGGAAATAGCTCAGGGCCACCTCCTGGCGGAAACAACACGGGACCACCTCCAGGCAGGAACAACACAGGACCACCTCCTGGTGGAAATGCAACACCACCTGTGGTTGAGATTCATGTTTGGCTTGAGCGCTTTATGAATTAAAGACCAAGATCTTTTAGTGATGCTGCTACACCGATAGATGCTCGGAACTGGATAGCCTATGTGGAAAAGATTTTTGAAGTGCTAGGTGTCGGCGATGTATTTAAAACTAGGTTGGCTTCTTACAAACTGGAGGATGACGCTCTAGTTTGGTGGGAAGGGGTCAAACTTGCGCATGGTGGAGAGAGTTATGCTGCTAACCTTCCATGGGCCGACTTCTACACTATATTCTTCCGAAAGTATTTCTCTGAAGTGGAACGAAGTGAGTATGCACGGGAATATGCATCTATTGAGCAACGAGATGATGAACCTTGGCAAGAATTCATGGCAAGATTCTGTAGGCTGGCTAGTTTTCTTGGGGAAGCTGCAGGTAGCCCAGTGGTCCAAGCAGAAAAGTTGAAATGGGTTGTTCATGAGAGAACTCGGAGATGGATAGTGACTCAAAGGTTTAACAATATCAATGAAATAGTCGATGCTGTGAAAACACTTGACATGGAGAACAAGAAGAGGTTGGCCAAAGCTGTGGAAAGCCGTAAGAGAAATCGTGAAGGGAACCATACCACACCTTCTGGGCAATCTTCAAATGAGAAACACATTACAGGTGATCAGAAAGCCCAATTCAACAAAAATAATAACCACCAAGGTAATCAATGGAAACAAAAACAGCAGAATCCTAAACCTGCCGAGAACTAAGGTCAAGAGCAAGCCCCGGTATGCACTACATATGGAAAACATCATTTTGGTTTTTGTCGTCGAGCTTCAGGAGCCTGTTTCAGATGTGGAAAGACTGGCCATTTACTGAAAGACTGTCCATATCCTGATAATAAAGGAAAGACTGGAAGTAACACTAAACAACCTACTAATGGAGGACGAGTGTTTGCTTTAAACGCAAAGGATGCAGCAAACACACCAGGTATGACTCTTGATATTCCTCACATATGTGAACCTGTCGTATCTGAATAATCTAGGAGTCTTACAATTCAAATTATGCTTGTCATCTATATACTAAGTGTATCATGGTAACATGAATTCTTTAGGTACTGTTTCTGGTACTCTCATGTTAGGCACTCGTAATGTTTAAGTCTTATTCGATACCGGAGCAACACACTCCATAATTTCTCAATCTTTTCTTAAACATCTAACGATGAGCCCAACATTATTAGAAAATACTTTGAATATTATGACTCCTATGGGAAACTCTATTACCATCTCTCATGTGTATGAGGATTGTCCGATCCGAGTTGAATCGCTCATTCTTACAGCGGATCTGTTGCCCATGCAAATGGAAGATTTTGATATTATCTTGGGAATGGACTGGTTAACTCGGCATCATGTTACAATTAAGTGTCAGACTCGTCGCATTCTGTTTGGAGATCCCTATCATCCTGAACTCATTTATCAGGGGACTAAACCTCGAAAAACTCTTCAAATAATTTCAGCACTTAAGGCTCGCAAATCCCTACTGCACGGCTGTGCAGGATTCCTTGCTTCAGTTAAAATTTTATCTTCTGAGGAGCCTAATATTTCTGACTATCCGATTGTTTGTGACTTTCCTGATGTCTTTCCTAAAGAGTTACCTGGACTTCCATCGGATCATGAGGTGGAATTCACTATAGATCTTATTCCTGGTGCTGAGCCGATTTCCAAGGCACCATACCGTATGGCACCACTTGAACTCAAGGAACTAAAAAAGCAGCTACAGGAGTTATTAGATATTGGATTTATTAGACTAAGTGTCTCGCCTTGGGGCGCACCGGTTCTATTTGTAAAGAAGAAAGATGGAACTATGAGGCTTTGCATTGATTACCGGGAATTAAATAAGATCACTATTCGAAATCGTTACCCTCTACCTCGTATCGATGACTTATTTGACCAGCTTCAGGGCGCGAAGTGTTTCTCAAAAATTGATTTGAGGTCTGGGTATCATCAGTTGAAGATTAAAGATTCTGACGTTTTGAAATCAGCTTTTCGTACGCGATATGGTCACTATGAATTCTTAGTTATGCCGTTTGGGTTAACTAACGCCCCGACTGTTTTCTTGGACCTAATGAACCGAGTTTTCCGTGACTATCTGGATAAGTTCGTCATCATTTTTATAGATGACATTCTTATCTATTCTAAGAGTAAGGAGGAACATGAAGACCATCTTCGTATCATGCTTGAAACTTTGCGTAAAAATAAGCTTTATGCTAAGTTTTCAAAATGTGAATTCTGGTTGAGTCAAGTAGCCTTTCTCGGTCATGTGGTCTCTGCAGATGGTATTATGATGGACCCAGCGAAGATAGAGGCAATCACTAAATGGCCAAGGCCTACTTCAGCCACAGAAGTCCGGAGTTTTCTTGGTCTTGCTGGTTACTATCGCAGATTTGTCGAAGGGTTCTCTGTTATTGCTCTACCCCTTATGCAACTTCTGAGGAAAGGGGTTAAGTACTCTTGGAATGATGAGCGGGAGAAAAGCTTCGAAGAGCTTAAGAAGAGATTGGTGTCTGCCCCGATTCTGACACTTCCATCGGGTACGGGTGGATACCAGATTTACAGTGATGCCTCAAAGAAAGGACTTGGGTGTGTGTTGATGCAACACGGAAAGGTCATTGCTTATGCTTCACGACAGTTGAAACCTTATGAGGTTAATTATCCTACGCATGACCTTGAGCTTGCTGCTATCATTATCGCGTTAAAGATCTGGCGCCACTATCTTTATGGAGAGACTTGTGACATCTTTACCGATCATAAGATTTTGAAGTATATCTTTACTCAAAAGGAGTTAAACATGAGACAAAGGAGATGGTTAGAGCTGTTGAAAGATTATGACGCCAACATTCAGTATCATCCAGGAAAGGCGAATGTGGTAGCTGATGCTCTTAGCCGGAAGAGTTCAGGGATGGTAGCCTCGCTCCAGTTGCAGCCTCAGATTATTACTGATCTTGATAGACTTGGTATTGGTCTACAGATTGGTAAGAATGATGGATATCTCGCCAGACTTCAGATTGAGCCAGACCTAGTATCTCGAATTAAGGATGCACAGAAAGACGATGGTGAACTTTGGGCAATTGTACAGAATTTGGATGTTGACAAACAGTCAGAATTTAGAGTAGATGAGCATGGAGTAATCTGGTGTGGTAAACGTTTATGTGTTCCTAATGATTCTTCTCTTTGAGAATCGTTATTAGCTGAGGCACATAGTTCTCCGTTCTCTATCCATCTTGGATCTACTAAGATGTATCATGATCTTCGTCAGAATTTCTGGTGGAATGGTATGAAAGAAGACGTGGCTAGATTTGTTAGCAGATGTCTTATTTATCAACAAGTTAAGATTGAGCATCAAAGAGCTAGTGGACTGCTTCAGCCACTACCTATTCCAGTATGGAAATTGGATGATATTTCCATGGATTTTGTAACCGGGTTACCAAAAACATTCAAGAAGAATGATGCGATATGGGTTGTGGTAGACAGATTGTCAAAGTCAGCTCATTTTCTACCTATTCAGCAGGGATTCTTAGTTAGCAAACTGTCTGAAGTGTTTACACGAGAGATTATCAGACTTCATGGCACTCCAGTCTCCATTGTTTCTGATCGAGGCCCGAGATTCACGTCTCGTTTTTGGAAGGGCTTACAAGCTTCGTGGGGTACTAAGTTGAGGTTTAGCACGACATTTCACCCTCAGATAGACGGTCAGTCAGAACGTACTATTCAGACACTCGAGGACATGCTTCGAGCATGTGCCCTAGAGTGGACTGGGAATTGGGATGAATATTTATGTTTGGTCGAGTTTGCCTACAATAATAGTTGGCAAGCTAGCATTGATATGGCACCCTTTGAGTTGTTATACGGTCGTAAATGTAGAGCGCCTATATGCTGGGAAGAGGTTGGTGAAAAGATTATTGAAGGACCTGAGTTAGTACAAATTACCAATAAGAAGGTTGCCATTGCTAGAGAAAAGTTAAAGGAAGCTCAAAGTAGACAAAAAAGTTATTCAGATTGACACCGTCAACCTTTGGAGTTTAAGATTGGTGACAAAGTATTCCTGAAGGTTTCGCCTTGCAACGGCGTACGACGTTTTGGTCTTAAAGGGAAACTTAGTCCACGGTTTATCGGACCATTTGAAATTCTAGAAAGAGTTGGTGAGGTCTCGTATCGTTTGGCTTTACCACCTCAACTGTCACATGTGCATAATGTCTTCCATGTATCTCTTTTAAGGGGATACAATTATCATCCACTTCACGTGGTAAACTATCCGCTTCATTTGATTCGTGAAAACTTATCGTTCGAGAAGGAACCCGAGGCCATACTTGACCGACAAGAACGTATTATGCGTAAGAAAACTATTCCTTTTGTTAAGGTATTATGGAAAAACCATTCTGAACGCGAAGCCACATGGGTGATGGAAGATACAATCCGTTCCCAATATCCGAATCTTTTTACAGCTTAGTACTTGGTTCTTATTAATATTTTTCTTTGATATATTTTGGCTTTACGCTATAAAGATATCAGTTATTATTTTCTGACCATCAGACTATCTGTTACATGTTCTATTTTTTGTGATTAGCTCCGTCTCTGCATCTAAATGATTATGAGTTATCTCATTCACTCGTTGATTCTTTATCACTCCCTATAGGTTATGTCATCAACGTCCGATCCGTAACAAGCTGTTAGGACCGTGTACGTACGGAGTACTAACTGATTCTTCGTTGTACCGAATCAAATAGTGCGGAATCCTATTTGATTGGCGATCCAATCAGTGAGAACGAATTCAAGATCAATCCTAACGATTAGAAAACGTTATGAATTGACTCGGAATGATCTGAAACGCTCTATGAAGTTGGAATGGTCGAACAGCACGTTCTGGGGCGATTAGGGTTTCTAGTATTCGAAGTGTCTCCTTTTTCCACGAATTAAGTGGTATTTATAGGTTACAGATCTCATTCGTGCGACTGAGTCTTGCGACTGACTCAGTCGTGCGATTGAGTAATACGACTGATTCATTCGTACGCTTGAGTCAGACTGATGACTCAACCGTCCGATTGACTCAGCCTCTTAGTTCAACCGTGCGATTGGACCATTCGCATGGTCCAGTCGGGCGACTGAAAGACATGTTTAGTCAAACACATTCATGAACCTTTAATGATTCAGAACTGTGTCTCACAACTGTAAACCTATATAACATGGTCATATTAAGCGTGTAACAACTAATAACATAAGTAGATATAACATTATATAATCAACCACCATATAAACAAGAGATTCTCATTCGTTGATTTAACATTACATATGTGTAACAAGATAGAAGTTTATTACATTTCTGATCACTAGACTAGAACTGGGGACATGTGTACCAACAAACTCCCCCTTGGACCTAGTTCTATCTAGACTTGTACTTCTTTCTTGAACTCTTCATATCGTTTAACCCTTTCCTCTCTTGAGATCCCAGAATGAATATTTAATGCAAAGCAGATACGTATAACATGTTGGAATTGCAGTGCTTGCACAATATCCTGTGTATCAAAGAACAGTGGCCACTTGAATAAGATATAGACATCAGACTCAGACAAGTTGGTTAGCCACATCGGATCAAATACTCTTATCGTCTCGACCGTTCCTTCTTTTTCCAAAACTATGACGGCTTCACCAGTTCGCCAGTCATAATACCACCATTTGAAATGGGTGCAAAATCCTGAGGCATCTCCCTCAATGGAATACGCGACATCGTGCGCGGAGGGTGCCATCTCAAGACCACTTTTGGTCTTCCTGAGGTGGGGTCAACCTCAGTCCTATGAAATAACCTTCTTGGCTGTTGAGGTTTAAAGTTGACCCACCTAGTATGGTACTCTTTCTTTAGTGCCTGCTCAAACCATCCTGATATCTTTCCTGGAACAGCATATAGGAGGTTCAAGTTGGCTAGACGATTAAGCTCAAACCCTGGAAGAGTTTTCAAATCATGAGGAAATCTGAAATATTCGATTCCCTTCTCTCTCTTTACCGCATATACTTTGAGATCATCAAAGTATGCCCAGCTGATAATCTTTCCTGACACCTTCTGATGCTTTTTAATCTTGTAAAGCTTGGTGTAGGCATTTGACTTTGGAGGCCCACGCTGTTTCTTCATTTCCTCAAGGCAGGCAATCCATTCCTCCTTCTTGGTTGCACGATCAGCTTCATCTGCCTGAGGAATTTCTTCTGCAGCTGCCTTAGCTGATGTCATCTCTTCCACTTTATCAAATATATTGCTGTCAAAAGTTTCCCCCACATCTGGAAGCACTTCGCCTTCAGCGTTAGTGTATTGGGGATAATGATCAGCCGTTACGTCCTCAATCTCCACCTCGTCGACATCTTGAAGTTCTTCATCGCTGACTACATCGACTGCGGGAGCATCTTTTACCAACTCATCCGGATTCAGACTGAACATTTCTGCAATCTGTTCATCTGTCAAGTCGTGAATGATTTCCCCTTCTTCAGCTGAGTAACCCACAGACCGTTGCACTATCCCTTGAAGATCAAGAATCATAGTCAACTTGGTCTCAATCTGACGTAGGGGCATAACATCATGCTCATCGACTTGTGTGGTTGATCCTGTTACAAAATCAAATATATTGCAAGTAAGTATACATTGATCACATAACCAAAAATGATTTATATCCACAAAACTTTATATATAACAGACTAGAATACATAATTTCAAGTACAAAGTTTCAGCAAAATAAATAAACGTCTAGTCTTGAACTTTGCCTTGTATCTCCGGTGGATTTTCAGTTGTAGTAGATGAAGAGGGGCCTTTATCATGTCGGCGTTTAGTACGCCTTTCTCCTGCAGCATTACCGCTTTGATCTCCGGTGGTTTCCCCCCCTTCACCTTCATCATCTTCTTTCTTATCATCATCATCATTACTTTCTTCACCACCATCATCATCGTCATCATCCTCATCATCTTCATCATCGTCTTCCTCATCCTCACTATCATCATCATTATCTTCACCATCACCTTCTCCAATCTTGAGGGGCTCACTTTGAGTGCCTTTTAACTTAAGCAACAAAGTTTTGTGAGCCGCCTCCAGCTTTCCAAACTTAGCATCTGTCTCTGCCTCATGTTGAAGTAACCCAGTGATCTGATCTGTCTGTGAGGTGATCACCTGGGCTTGGGAAGAAATCTGCTCGCGTAGCTGATGAATCTCAGCAGTTTGAGAGGAACTTAACTCTCTCAGCTGCTGTAACTGAGCCGTTTTCTCCGCATCAGACGCCATCAGCTTAACCACCATGCTGTTTAGGGCAGCAAGCTGTTCTACAACAGAAACTGGTGGGATGAATGAGCTGGATGGGAACGGTGAGGGGCCTGTGTGTTGAGTGGAGGTGGTGGTGGTGGCTGTGGTGAATATGGGGTTAGAGGTAAAGGCTGTAAATGGTGGTACAGTGGTGGTGGTGAATGTGGAAGTATTACGTGGGGGTATAGAGGTGGTGGTGGTTTGGGGTGTTTGGGATATGGTGGATTGAGAGGTATGAGTGGTTTGGGTGGTTTGGGTAGGTGTTGTGGAAGTGGTAGTTGCAGGGGAGGTAGAAACAAGAGTGATCCTCCTGCGTTTGGCTTTCATCCCCTGAGGACGAGCCATGTGTTTCCTCCGAGTCCCTTTTGACCCGGAGGCTCCCCCTTGGCTGCTGGGAGAGACTGGGTTATATGATGGGTCAGCAACAGAGCTCCCAGTCTCTC